>JBBBDQ010000514.1:4735000-4827500 GCA_037127315.1 Ascarosepion bandense | reverse complement strand
ATGTCCATTGATATTGTGTTTAAATTCCTGGGGGTTGTAGCCGCCAGGAAAGCAATTATATGGAAGGGAGTTCCACAGGGGGATAGAGCGAGAAAAGAAGCTGGTGGAGTAGAATTGTCGGCTGTATTTTGTTGATCTAACTGTAAGTGGGTGGGGCCTTGTTACCATTCTGGTTGCACGAGTAAATTCTTGGCACTGGTGCCCTCGCCACAAGAACTTAATACTTACTTTGAGTAAGTAGGTGGCAGAGCGGGGTTTGTGACTAATACTAAGAAGAAAAATGTAAAGAGGAAAGTGATATTTAGCATAAGGAAGAAACAGCTGATGTTTGTCTCAATTAACCAATAGAGAGCCAGGTCATGATGTATGGGAAGAAATAGATTATAAGAGTAGCGGAGTAAAGAATTGAAATAAACATGAAAACCCTGACGCTTTCGGTGTCAGTAATGAAACATTTATATGTATGCATATATATCTTAGCATGTTTGCAAAGCTATCGTGTATATTTGTGAAACGGTTAGAGGATTTTCTTTAAGTTGTTATCATTTAAAGTGGTGGAAAAAGTTATAAAGACGGGAGAGGGTTAAAAATATAATGTACGTCAAAAATATGAATTCGACTTAGTAAATCATCTATCCGATATCCGAAACAAACTAATTATCAGAAGTTGGGAGGATCAATACATCTATGCCAGGGAGTAAATAGATTAAGGGATCTAGTTATATCATATCATTATATTCAGGGTATGTATTATATATTTAGGGTATGTATTATATATTCAGGGTATGTATTATATATTCAGGGTATGTATTAGAAGATGATGACAAGTCTCAGTTACTTCATGTTATGGGGAAACGCACCTATTCCTCAGATAATGGGCTCTCCTTTCTATATTAATAAAAGTTAACAGGAAGAACTAAGCAAGTTCATGGGAGTTCT
Source organism: Ascarosepion bandense (assembly GCA_037127315.1). Lineage (NCBI taxonomy): Eukaryota > Metazoa > Mollusca > Cephalopoda > Sepiida > Sepiidae > Ascarosepion > Ascarosepion bandense. Next base: position 4,826,561 of record JBBBDQ010000514.1, on the reverse strand, counting down.
TTAGACTTCTATTGGAGTTCAGTAGAACTACTAGGCAGTTCATATTAGTCGGCAATTAGCCGAATACTAAGAAGTCAGGTTTCAGAAGAAGATTACCAAGTTCCTAACATTTTGGGTGCGTTAATTCGATTAGCAACCGTCATAGCACGATTAAAACCTTCAGTGCGAAAACTACTCGACAACACTTGGTTACGTTTGTTTAGCAGATTTAATTTTGGTAATTTAATAATTGGCAATTTTTCCTGTAACCATAAAAAACATGGCTCATGTAAAGATTTACTAATCCTGCTATTTTTAATCCTCTAGGGCTATTCGTATCATATTAGTGGGGGATCTGTTTATTACTTCATAACACTATAGAACTGATCCCCCACTTTATGACAAGTAGAAGCCTTAATCATAGTATATTATTAAGTAGTAATTAGTGGGGGATCTGTTTATTACTTCATAACAATATAGAACTGATCCCCCTTTTTATGACAAGTAGAAGCCTTAATCATAGTATATTATTAAGTAGTAATTAGTGGGGGATCTGTTTATTACTTCATAACAATATAGAACTGATCCCCCACTTTATGACAAGTAGAAGCCTTAATCATAGTATATTATTAAGTAGTAATTAGTGGGGGATCTGTTTATTACTTCATAACAATATAGAACTGATCCCCCACTTTATGACAAGTAGAAGCCTTAATCATATTATATTATTAACCCTCTAGGGCCATTCGTATCATATTTGATACAGTATGAAAACAAGCCTTGAAAGAAATATTTTCCTGAAAAATTTTTTAAGAGAAATATTTTATAAATTTCAAATGAAAGCAGTACTGACTGCTCAGTCAATGAATACCAAATGTTTCCTTATAGGGAAATACTGTATCAAATATGATACGAATGGCCCTAGAGGGTTAATATTTTCCATTGTTCGGTAGAGGTTTCTTTTAATTGTTAATAGTATGATTTACAAGTACTATTATATCTATCCTATCCATCACGACCTGGCTTTCTATTTGTTAATTTTTTTCAAACCATCCGAATTCCACCCTCCTTAATTGTCTGGATATGGTAACAACTGTGTTGTTTTTAAGCAGAAAAAATAATTCACTGCCTGACGAGGTGCCAATAAGCAGGCACTGAAACACAACAGCTCTTTCGTGACAGTAAACTATATTTTTATTATAAACACTTATAATAAAAATATTACTATGTATAATGCTCTACTAAAAAATTAAGCCCTATTAAAAAGGTCATTCTATGTAATATACCTAAACAAATTTAATATCTGAGGACAGAAATTGATACGGTCAACTGGGACATGGAAGCTGTAGGAAAAAAATACGATTGGAGAAAAGCAGTCCGTCCGTCGTAAGCATCAGAGTAGAAGAGAGGAAAAGGGCCCAAAGAAAAGCCAGATCCCTCCATCCTCTGAAACCTCATACCCTATCATGCGGTGACTGCGGACGTCCATCCAACATAGGACTCATTTAACTGAGAATAAAATATTGATGAGCACCCCATACTCGGAAACGATATATATATATAAGATTTAGTGTATCGAGGCAGCAAATAATTTTCTAAACATATACAGTTAAATATAAGAGATAATGAATCTCTATTATGTTTAATCATGAGCCGTTCTAAACGTCGTATTTTGGCTTTAATTTCAGTTGAAAATAAAGACAAAAATTCTTCAACATTTGGATAATTTTTTATTAATTTGCTTCTAAGCTTTCGGCTCACATGAGCCATCTTCAAAGAGGTTATTTAGACGGTAATACAATAATATATATATATATATATATATATATATATATATATATATATATATTTTAATCGTATGGCTCCGAGCAAGGCGATAACGCCACTGATGTGCAGGGGGCTAAGTAAGAGTGAAAAGATTGGAAAAGAGAAAGCCCGAAACTACATCCTAAACAGGGAACAAGGGGTGAGCCTCTACACCTGTTCAATAGACGTGGGTGGAGTGTGAACCGGGTGATAGTTTAGTCTATCTAGGGCGATAGTTTAGTCTGTCTAAGGGCGATAGTCTAGTCTATCTATTGATGCATGTGTCATTAAATAAGATAGACAAGTTTTGTCGATTTATTTTATGTAAATGTTTTTCATATTGTCTGATGAGCTTAATACCATTAACGTTGAAAGAGGAAAGAAAATCACAATATTGATACATGTTTTTATTTAATCCTTTCTGAGCTTTCAGCCATTATCAAAGATGAAAATAGTGTTGGTTGTAACGAGCAGTTAGCGGCCGAACGACAGTAGCTGTCATCTAATTTGTTTGTGTGGACGATTGGCGAACACTTGCGTGCATGCTGGAAGCAAAAATCGCACTACAGATTGTAGCGTCTCACATGACCACACGAGAGTATTGGCGAGAAGTATTAAGTATGGAAAGCCATTGGGATATATATATATATATATATATATATATATATATATATATATATATAAATTCAGATAAAATTTAGAGGGGAAATAGCCATTTTCAACATGTCAGTTTAAGCCATGCATTTTCAACCCCGTTTTAACAAAGGATGAGGAAAAATTCTAATGCCAGAGGCTTGGTCTAGTAAAGAAAATGGTTAGAGAATACTGGCTTTTGTAGCTAATAGGAATTCTTAGTAGTAATTTTTTCTACGGTAGTGGGAGGTATGTGGCTTGACCATTGGGTTAGTAGTGATAGGTAGGGCGGAAAAGGTAACTGCTGAGCTAAATTTTTTAAGAATACCTTATTGTGACTAAATTAAAAAACAAGATAATTATTGCAATTTATATTATATCTATAACGACACATACCAATGATCTCTCTACGTTTATTCAGAAGTACATTCTGATATTGAAAATTGAAAATTTTATTTTTTTCTATTAAACATAGTTTACATCTGTCTCTTGCCTTGTCTATCAGCTTCCACTTTATCTGTGGATTTAGGTTATTTTCTTTAATTCCCAGTTCCTGGGTAAAAAAGCAATCGGTGTCTAACCGTACTGATGAGCTGTGATACGGCGAAACAGATCTGTCTGCGGATGATAATATATATATATATATATATATATATATATATATAATTTTGTAAATTTATTGCTTATACATTATATTTAATGAAGTAGATTTTTATTTATTTATTTATTTTTATTTATTTTAATTATTTGATGCAAAGGAGGCAGAAAAGGATATCAAGACATGGAATGGAGTACAGGGAACTACACAAGGAAATAAGAAGAAAATGCAGACAGGTTAAAGAGGAATGGCTCAATGACAAATGTGCAGAAGTAGAGAGACTGAGAAGGAATAATAAAACAGAAACGCATAAAGAAATAAAAGAACTGACAGGACAAAAACCCTGCTCTCCAACAGGATGTATAAAATCCAAGGATGGAACAATCAGATTGGAGAAAGAGGAAATATTGCAATGATGGGAAGAATATGTAAATGATCTTTTCCACGACAAGAGAGAGCGACCGATAATACACAAAGAGATGGACGGACCAGTAATATTAAAATCTGAAATGGAATCTGCAATAGCCAAACTGAACAGAAACAAAGCAGCGGGACCAGACGGCATAGTCATAGAGCTGCTGATAGCCCTGGAAGAATTTGACATAGAGAAAATTACAGAAATAAATGAAATTTATAATAGTGGTGTAATACCAGATGACCTCAGCAAGTCGATCTTCATAGCGCTGTCTAATTAGCCAGGTACAAACGAGTGCGAATTCCACAGAACCATCAGTTTTATGAGCCATGTAATAAATCTGATCGTCCGAATCCTGATGAATAGAGCGAGAAGCAGTATCAGGCCAGAGATAGGACGAGAACAGTGCGGTTTCGTCAAAGACACTGGAAAAAGGAACACCATATTTATGATTAGGATGCTCTCTGAAAGGGCAATACAAATGAAGAAGTACTTGTACCTATGTTTTATTGATTATGCAAAGGCGTTTGACGAAATACGCCACAAAGAATTGATGGAGATGCTTGGCAGCTTCGGCATATTTGGGTAAGACCTAAGAGTAATCAAGAATCTTTACTGGTAGCAAACTGCCTGCATACGGACAGGTAATGAATTCAGCAATTATACTAAGATTGAAAGGGGCGTAAGACAAAAATGTGTCTTTTCACCGGATCTATTAAACTTATACAGCGAGAATATTCTGAGAACCCTAGAAGTTATGCCAGGATTCGTCATCGGAGGCCACAATTAAAACAATATAAGGTACGCAGATGATATAGTGCTGATAGCAGACACAGAAAGAAAACTACATGACCTCCAACAGAAGGTAGCTGAAGAGAGTGACAAGAAAGGACTACAAATAAACTGCAATAAACCGAATGCATGGTCATCAGCAAAAAGGGTAGCCCAAAATGCCAATTACAGGTGAGGGACTCTAAAATCAAGCAGGTACAAAAATTTAAATACCTAGGAAGTGTTCTAATTGAAGACAGAAAGTGTGACACTGAGATCGGAAGGTGAATTGGCATGGCGAAAGAAGCATTCCAGAAGTTGAGTAAAGTATTAAGAAACAGGACAATTTCACTAGAAACAAAGAGGAGAGCACTGGGTTGCGAGATGATTTCGGTTCTTCAATATAGCAGTGAATGTTAGACAATATCTTTGAAGATGAAGGAAAAACTTGAAGCAGCTGAAATGTGGTTCTACAGAAGGATGCTGCGGATATCATGAACTGAGCATGTGAGTAATGACTAGGTTTTGGAAAGGATGGAGACGAAAAGGAAATTAATACTGAGCATCAGGAAGAGACAGCTAAACTTCCTGAGGCATGCAATGAGGAAGGGGGGATTGCAGAAGCTGTTACTAACAGGCCAGATAGAGGGAAAATGAGACAGGGGAAAGCAGCGGATAACATATTTGAAGGACCTGATCAGGTGGATGACGGAACGAGGGTTGCTTAGTGCAACAGGAGAAAGCGTGCTACGAGCCACCAGGGACACGGAGATGTGGAAAGCCATGATCGCCTACGTCCTGAAAAGAGATAGTACATAAAAGAAGAAGATTTTTATTTGAGTAGATGCACTGTTTATTTTATATAATTAAACAGAATGTTTATGTAGATCTATTGGCCTGAATAAGTGAGAAATGTTAGGAAAAGATGATTTCTCACGCTGGATTCGAACCGGCGCCTCTTAGAGGAAACCGTCATTAGATTTGACATTTCTTAACCGACCGACTACGCAGACGCAGAAATAATTCTCAAACAAACCTCGAATGCCTTTCCACACATTTTCCCGATTTTTTGGATATATTCATATCTGCTATGTTTTCTTAGCCTCATGTAAACAAAACAGTTTATTTGCGAATCTGTTCCGAAATCCGTTATAAGGCATTAACTCTGACACACTTGTAGTGTATTTGTTTTAAATCGATACTCGTATTTCAGCCGACCCTCTTTTTGTTATATAATTAGACAGTATATCCATGTATATCTGCTTTCCTAAATAATTAAGAAATCTTGTTAGTCTCGCGTGGTTGAGAGGTCGAGACACTTGTGTGAAGGAAGGGATATATATATATATATATATATATATATATATATATATATATATATATATATATTGGAGTGTGTATATGTATACAAATACGCAACGGTTTTTGTTATAATCGGAAAGATTTTAACATTTTCTTTTTATTTACTTATCTATTTATTCCTGAGATAATTTTAATTATCTTGTATTCTATGTATGCACACACACACACACACACACACACACACACACACATATATATATATATATACATAATGTGTCTGTATGTGTGTGCGCATATGCATGCATATATGCATATATATCTATATCTATGTCTATATATCTCTCTCTCTATGAATTGTTTGAACATTATTTTTATCGATACTCATATTTAAGTAGATATTCTTTTTTTAATCAAACAGTATTATATATTTTTATCTACCGGCCTGATTATTTACGATAAATTTTTATTACGAAAATGTGTACCATTCATTAAAAACAGATTATGTACTTAAATATGAGTATCAATAAAAAATAATGTTCAAACAATTCATTTCAAATTGTCGGTTGCTTATAACCAAGTTCGTTAAAATTCGTTGATTTCCGTAACATGTTTACATTTGTTGACATTACAATACATTTCAGAGCAGATATATTTGTTTACGATGGGTAGAAAATTGTATTATATAGGCTTGATAAAAATCTCCTTTGGATTGGAGGCTTTTCGTGGTCGAAAGGTCTAAGACGTTACCAGATCAAATGGTAGACTTCCCCTATATAGATGGGGGTCGCAGGTTCGAATCCTGCCGAATGGCATACATTTTCGTAATAAAAATTTATCGTAAATAATCAGGCCGGCAGATAAAAATATATAATACTGTTTCATTAAAAACAGAATATCTACTTAAATATGAGTATCGATAAAAAATAATGTTCAAACAATTCATTTCAAATTGTCGGTTGCTTATAACCAAGTTTCGTTAAAATCTCTTATATATATATCACTTTTTTGAATGTCTTTGTTCACAGAAAATAAATAAACAAAATACGATAATTCGCTTCCAAATACACACACGCACGCACGCATACACACACAAACGCACGCACGCATGCACTCTCTCTCTCTCACACACACACACACACACATATATATATATATATTCGTTTTTTATAACTACTACGATTTTAGTTTTCTATTTCATTTTTAGATTTCGGGATAAAACCAAATAACATTAGATTAAGCATATGTATACTTATTTACATTCATATATATATATATATATATATATATATATATATATATATATATATCTGGCAGATATTGTGGGAATTTACATTTTAGATATTCTAAGCAGATTTTTAGACCCAAAACAATTAGGCCTATATCGGGACGATGGATTAATAATTATCCCTAATTCCAATGGGCCCTACACAAATAGGATACACAAAAAAATAATTAGAGCCCTGAAGTTCCTCGGTTTTAAAGTCGAAGTCACCTCTAATCTTAAAATTGTAAACTATCTAGACATCACCCTTAACATAAATGATGGATCCTACCAACCATTTCTCAAAGAAAATAGTTCCCTCACTTATATTAATATTTCATCCAACCACCCCAAAAATATTATAAAACAGATACCCAATATAGTGAATAATAGAATCAACCAATTATCATCTAACATTAAAACTTTCAACGCAAGTAAAAATATTTACAATAAGGCCCTTCAAAAAAGCGGATATAAGAACAAGTTAACATATAATAAACCTACAATAGACTCCGAATCATCCAAAAATAAAAATAAAGGAAACTGTAGAAAAAGAAAGATAATTTGGTTTAACTCCCCTTATTGTAAACTAACTAACATCAATATTGGTAAATATTTTCTCAAGTTAATAGACAAACATTTTAATAACAGTAACCCTCTACGGAAGATTTTTAATAGGTACACCCTTAAAATTAGTTATTCTTGCACCCCGAATATGGACAGCCTTATTAGTTCCCATAATAGGAGTATTCTGGTGAACTTGCGCAATGCTGAATCTAGGTCCGGAATTCTAAACGAATACAACTTTAATTCTGTGGACGCCTGCCCGGTGGAGGGAAAATGCAAATCCACCCAGGTGATTTATGAAGCCCGCATTTCTCCATGTAACAAAAAAAAAAAAAAAACGACTTCCGGACCTATATCGGTATGTCCACCGGTCCTTTCAAACAAAGACTGTATAACCACAGGTACTCCTTTTCGAGCCCCGGTCAGAGGTACCAGACAACCCTTTCGCGGGCATTCTGGAAAATGAAAGAAGGGTTGGATCCTGAAATTAGCTGGAAACTGATAGGTTCAGCCCGTATTCCGAGGAATTTTCGTGATAGGTGCTGTCTATGTTTACTGGAAAAAATTTCAATATTAAAATGCCCCCACTACACTGGCTACTGAATCTTAGGAGGGAATTCATCAGTAAGTGATACCACAAGGCAAATTATTCTAATACTTAAATTTAGAATTTAAATTTCCGTTGACTAGATGTTAGAATATAAATTAAAAGGATTCAATTTAAATTTTAATCTTAATTTTACCCTAACGTTAACCTTAAAAAGTATTTTAACCCCCCTACCTTCCTATCCCAAGCTCCTTTAATTGCCTATCTTTAGAAAATATGGATTCTTTTACTAAACCCCTTTTTCCTTGGTTAACACATATATGTATATATATATATATATATTTTCTCTAATATTTTTTTCTCTAATATTTTTCCTATAATAATTTTTAAACTGATAACTTCCTGTAATTGGCATTTAACTCGCTTCTACCTAAAAGGTTTAATCAAATAAACTTATATATAAACTTATATAATCTTATATTGAAACCCATTCCTTCTCGCCTAAATACACCTCTTCAAAGAGCCCAAAATCTTAACTTTAAAAAGTAATTTAACTCATTTAGTTGTCTATCTTTATAAAATATGAACTCCTATTCCTCCCCTTCCTAAATATACCGTTTCAACACCCTGTAACCCCCGCGACTACCAGCTCTGTCCTTTTCCACTTTGTGACTGTTGTTAACCAAAAACCCCTCCACACTTTAACTCAGGGCCTTCACCATTTGGAAAAACAATGTCGCTGACGTGACGTAGAGTTTCTATTAGAGATCCTATGTCGAAATGTACATCCGACACCTTTGAATTTTGAAAATTTTCTCTAATTTATATTGGCTCTGTATTCTTAATACATTGAGCTCTCTGCCTTCATCACTTTTTAATGTTAAAATTTTTTAATATTGTTTAGGATCAGGTTCTTGGAATTTACCTTCCTACACTTCCACTTCGGATTAAAGAAAAACAATATATATATATATATATATATATATATAACAATAGGAAAGGAAATTACTAATTACAGTAAAAAAAAACACCAACACCAGAGACAAAAAATCCCCTTAAAAATGGCCATAATAGTGGCAGAAAGCGTTTTAGAAAATAAGTTATGAACATTTTTTAAATTCTTTAATCCTCAACAAAATGGAAAGATTCAGATGCTGAAAAATCTTTTAAAAACTTTAAAATATTCTTTGGCCATATCTAATGCTTGAAAGAAAGGTTGCTACCAAAGTACACAGTAATATATATATATATATATATATATATATATATATATATATATATATATATAGGAAAGAATATTAAAAAGTTTTGAGTTTAAAAAAGTGTTTTTTGACAGTATTTGTTTATTTCTATTATTATATTTTATATTTCAGACCGCCCTCGGTCCTTCATCAGAAACAAATGATTTTAAAATTTGAATTAGAAACTTATTTCGCGAGATTTCCGGAGAGCGTCTGTGAAGAGTCTGTTTGCACCACGTGACGCGTTTGTTTCTGATGAAGGACCGAGAGGACCGAGGGCGGTCTGAAATATAAAATATAATAATAGAAATAAACAAATACTGTTAAAAAAACACATTTTTAAACTCAAAACTTTTTATATTCTTTCCTATACATATTAAAACAGTATACGTGGATCATCACTATGTTATATATATATAATATGGAGGTATGTTTCATTGAATATCTAAACTTATTTATAAATGGAACTTTGTCTATGTGTACGTGTGTCTGTGTGTGTGTGTGTATCCGTTACCTATAGACTCCGAAACGGCTGAACCGATTTTCTTGAAAATTTACACAGTTGTACTATTATCGTCTGTGAGTGTTCTTAGCTAGGTTTTGTGTCGATGTACCCCCGATAAATATCGAAAATCGATTATCGAAAAAATCGGGTTATAGAAGGAGTGGTCCGATTTTAATCAAATTTGATACACTCGTAGACAAAGACATAAGAAACAATATTCAGAAGTTTCAAAGTTGCAGTTCTTAAAATAGTGCAGAAAATCGATAATATATATTTATAAATCGATACCAGTAAATTAAAATTTGACTTACATCCATTCATTTTTCTTTCAGTCTACGGTTTCACTTTAACTGGAAACAACTATTGCTTTTTAGTCTTTCGTGCCAACGTCCAAAGAGGACCATGGATTAGTTTTAAAGCTTTAATTACGCCAGGGCAACGCCAGGCTATACTGCTAGTGACGGATAAGAGTCATCTTGTAAATTTTATGAGTTTTTTTCTGATCTTTTTAAAGTAAATTAATCCGTTGTGATTGCTAATTTAACCCTGTAAATGGTTAGGTATTTACGAGGGGTTCCTCTTGACATAAGTAGGCTTCTATTATCCATACTGTATAAGAGATTGATGTATAACACCTTTCAGACCTATCTTGTTCCTACTTAGCTCATTTGTAAAACATTATCTGGAATAATTTTGACAAAACTGTATATTTCAGACATTTTTTTTTCCTGACTGAATCCAAGTTGCAGTCATAAATCTGTAATTCGTCTGTGGATAAAATATTGCGGCCATATCTTGTTTGATGGTCCAACTTTATATATCTCGAGATTCTTGACAAACTTCAAATAAGGGTCTGTTATGTAATCGATAGTCGATCCTAACCTGATATCTCGGCTTTTCTCATTTTGTTCACCATCGAACCTTGGCTTCCCTCTGTCTTTTCGACAAATAAATTTCATGATAGTTGTTCAGATTATCTTTTCTCCTTGGTAGCTCGTCAGCATGAATTTAAAGGGGGCTACTAGATTGACATTGGGTTACACCGTTTTCCGAATGAACCAGACAGATACAATCGTGTGCTTTATTCTAATAGATTTTTTTTTTCCTCAAACTTCTGACCTGTGGAACTCTTTTTCAGTTTCTTGCTTCCTTTCCATCTATGATTTTCAAAAATTTAAAGGATACACAAACTCTATTATCTGTCTTCCTGAAACCGATACTTTTATTGTCCTTTCTCCTCTTAAAATCTTCTGCTACTCTCTCACTCCCAGTAATACCTTGTGTCTTAGCGACGTTATAGCGTTGCCTGCAATTAAATGATTAAAAACTGAAAGGAATATAAAATTGATTTTGTAGGGACATTTAACTAAATTATTGTTATGAAAGCATTCGATTTATCATTTAATTCAGAACTGGTGAAATTTTCATTTCCAAAAGAAAGATGTAAATCAACTATTTCGTAATTATCTATCTATCTATCTATCTATCTATCTATCTATCTATCTAGTTCACGTCATATCTATCTATCTATCTATCTATCTATCTATCTATCTATCTATCTATCTATGCAGTTCACTTCATATGTACGTATGTATCTAGTTCACTTCATATCTATCTATCTATCTATCTATCTATCTATCTAGTTCACGTCATATCTATCTATCTATCTATCTATCTATCTATCTATCTATCTATGCAGTTCACTTCATATGTACGTATGTATCTAGTTCACTTCATATCTATCTATCTATCTATCTATCTATCTATCTATCTATCTATCTATTTCAGTCTCTTCATATCTATCTATCTATCTATCTATCTATCTATCTATCTATCTATCTATCTATCTATCAGCAGTTCACTTCATATGTACGTATGTATCTAGTTCACTTCATATCTATCTATCTATCTATCTATCTATCTATCTATCTATCTATCTATCTATTTCTATCAGTCTCTTCATATCTATCTATCTATCTATCTATCTATCTATCTATCTATCTATCTATCTAGTTCACGTCATATCTATCTATCTATCTATCTATCTATCTATCTAGTTCACGTCATATCTATCTATCTATCTATCTATCTATCTATCTATCTATCTATCTATCTATCTATCTATGCAGTTCACTTCATATGTATGTATGTATCTAGTTCACTTAATATCTATCTATCTATCTATCTATCTATCTATCTATCTATCTATCTATCTAGTCTCTTCATATCTATCTATCTATCTATCTATCTATCTATTTCAGTCTCTTCATATCTATCTATCTATCTCTCTATCTATCTATCTATCTATCTATCTATCTATCTCAGTCTCTTCATATCTATCTATCTATCTATCTATCTATCTATCTATCTATCTATCTATCTATCTATGTCCTTTTGTTCATATCTATCGATCTAGCTTCGTCGGTTTGCTTATATCTTCTTCTTCCTGTGCCGTGTCCTTTCAAGACGTAGGTGTTCATGGACTTCCATTTTGCTCTGTTGCTTTTTGCTCTCAATATTTTTCTTTTTAGCGTCTTTCACAAATCTCGTTCCGCCATCCATCTGCTCAAGCTCATCAAGTATGTCACGCGCTTTTTTAATTAGAGCAGACTTTTAAAATCAAAATTAAAATGAGCCTCTTCCGATGATCACCTAACGCAATGAGTGTGTTGTTTTGTAGATCCCTTTTTTGTTCATATAATCATTTATTTAAATTCCTCGAGGTTTCTACTATGTATTCCTTGTGGCAATCATTATAGGTGATAAAGTAAATTCTGCCTTCAATTTTTTGTTCAATATTTTTTTTGCTTTGTATTAATTTTTATAAACATAAAGCGATGTTTGTATTGATATGACTACATATACGCACAAAATTGAAAAGAACGAATTTTTAAACATTTAACTTGTTTTAATATATGTATTTGGATATATAGACTAGTCAAATACGCACAAAATTGAAAAGAACGAAATTTTAAACATTTAACTTGTTTTAATATATGTATTTGGATATATAGACTAGTCAAATACGCACAAAATTGAAAAGAACGAAATTTTAAACATTTAACTTGTTTTAATATATGTATTTGGATATATAGACGAGTCAATTTGGATTCTTTTGCTTATATTTTTATTAATTTTGTTATTAAATCTCATACATTGAAATAATAGAAAATGTGCCATGAATGGTGAACTGCTAAAAGAACCTAGACGTAAATTAACTGTAGATAATCTCGCGATTAAGGAACTTTCTATACATTTAACATTCAGCAATTGCTTTCTTCTTCTATAAAAGAAACATTTTTTAAAATCAAAATTTTGTTCAGTCTCATTTCGGTGAGTAGCTAATATATTAAGTTTGTTGCTTTCAAAACATCACGTTTTTTTCAGTTTGAGTAGATAGACTAAACTATTGCCCGGTTCACACTCCACCCACGTCTATTGAACAGGTTAAGAGGCTCATCCCTTGTTCCCTGTTTAGGATGCGGTTTCCGGCTTTCTCTTTTCCAATCTTTTACTATTTTCCATTCTTTTCCACTTTTTTTTTTCTCAATTGGAGTAAATAGACTAAACTATCGCCCGGTTCACACTCCACCCACGTATATTGAATGGGTGAAAAGGCTCATCCTTTGTTTTCTGTTTAAGATGTGGTTTCCGGCTTTCTCTTTTCCAATCTTTTACTATTTTCCATTCTTTTCCTCTTTTTTTTTCTCAGTTGAAGTAAATAGACTAAACTATCGCCCGGTTCACACTCCACCCACGTCTATTGAACGGGTGAAAAGGCTCATCCCTTGTTTCCTGTTTAGGATGTGGTTTCCGGCTTTCTCTTTTCTAATCTTTTACTCTTTTCCATTCTTTTCCTCTTTTTTTTTCTCAGTTGGAGTAAATAGACTAAACTATCGCCCGGTTCACACTCCGTCCACGTCTATTGAACGGGTGAAAAGGCTCATCCTTTGTTTCCTGTTTAGGATGTGGTTTCCGGCTTTCTCTTTTCCAATCTTTTCACTCTTACGTAGCCTCCTGCACATTAGTTGGGGTACCGCCTTGCTCGGGGTGATTTGATTAAAAAAAGAAATCTTGTATTTAAACTATATGATGTATGTATTTCTTGTAACAATAATTACCTGATAAATTCAATATTTAACATATTATTTTTTATAAAAGTCTTTTATTGATTTAGAAATAGTTGTAACAAATTTTATGTTAAGATTAGATAAATCCTTTTCAATTAGTATTGTGATAGAGCAATATATGTAGATTTTTGCTGGGAATTAAAAGATTAAAAATTTTTAAAAAATACTGACATTGTAAGGATATTTAACTCAATTTCATGAATATAAACGGGACTGAACTGCTTTCTCTTTTCATATAGCAAAATTAAAATGAACCTCATTACAATGATCATCTAATGCGGTCCTGGGTATGACGGTAAACTGCATCAGGCAGCAAGGCCTCTGCTTGGGAGGTTATGAGGAGCATGGAACCACCTCTTAATTGCTGTTTTTCCTAGGTCCACTCACACTCGAAGTGGTAGCACGTGTTAGGATCCCAGCTATGGGCAAATAGTTAACTTCCAAACTGGGGTCAAAACACTATGAAAGTATTAATATACACTTTTATAGAAATATATACATGAAAATAGACTTTTATAGAAAAATATACGTTTTTGAAGGAATAATTTTATCAAGAATACATTTTAGAAAGAAAAGAATTATTATCATAACACATTTTTGAAGGCAAAAATTATTGTCACAATACATTTTTAATACAAAACATCTTCAGTTTTCTAAAAATATATTTTTTTTATTTTCATCAAGATCTGACTAAATAAACTTTCTCACTATATTCGAATATTAAAACCCCACCGTTATGGCATTAAATATAGATAGATAGATAGATAGATAGATAGATAGATAGATAGATAGATAGATAGATAGATATGGACAGACTGTTAATATCTATCTATCTATCTATCTATCTATCTATCTATCTATCTATCTATGTCTGTTAATATCTATCTATCTATCTATCTATCTATCTATCTATCTATCTATCTATCTATCTATCTCAGTCTGTTAATATCTATCTATCTATCTATCTATCTATCTCAGTCTGTTAATATCTATCTATCTATCTATCTATCTATCGCAGTCTGTTAATATCTATCTATCTATCTATCTATCTATCTATCTATCTATCGCAGTCTGTTAATATCTATCTATCTATCTATCTATCTATCTATCTATCTATCTATCTATCTATCTCAGTCTGTTAATATCTATCTATCTATCTATCTATCTATCTATCTATCTATCTATCTATCTATCTATCTCAGCCTGTTAATATCTATCTATCTATCTATCTATCTATCTATCTATCTATCTATCTATCTACAAAGGTTGATATGCCGCTAAACAAAACCCAAACTGATCATCTGATGCACTAAGTGTGTTCTTTTGTAGAGGATCTTTTTTTAATTTTGTTCCAATAATCATTCATTAAAAAACAAGAGAAAACATTATTTGTTGCTTGTCCAAAGTTATAATGATGTCTCCCACCAAGCGGAACAAATGGCAGCTCCCTGACTTGCTACACTCTAGATACTGTCATTGAAAGTAAAACTTCGAAGGAAACGGTGGAAAGATATCTTTTTGCATGGCAATACACCTGCTCACAGTGTTTGCAAAATGATGGATGTCTCGAAGTATTGTGAGTCCAGAGTGCATATATATTCTACAAGAAACTTCATTTTTCTAAAGCTTACAGTGAGTTCAAAAAAGGAACACGTTTTGGGAGGATTCCGAAGTGACAGCGGCAGGAACACTGGGGAATGTCGATGAACAAATATCGGGTTTTCGAAGATAACATTACAGACATTTTTGAAACCGTGGGCCAAAATACCATTGAATTTGATGTATTTATGTTATTTCGTGCAAGTATTTATCTATCTATCTATGTCAGTTTATTTATCTCTCTCTCACTCTCTCTCTCTCTCTGTCTATCTATTTCAGTCTTTTCATATCTATCTATCTATCTATCTATCTATCTATCTATCTATCTATCTTAGCCTGTAAGTATGTATGTATGTATGTATGTATGTGTGTATCTATCTATCTATCTATCTATCTATCTATCTATCTATCTATCTATCTATCTCAGTCTGTGAATATGTATATATGTGTATATGTATGTATGTGTCTGTCTATCTTAGTCTGTACATATCTATCTATCTATCTATCTATCTATCTATCTATCTATCTATCTATCTATGTCAGTTTACTTCTATCTATCTATCTATCTATCTATCTATCTATCTATCTATCTCAGTCTGTCCATATCTATCTATCTATCTATCTATCTATCTATCTATCTATCTATCGATTTATCTTCGTCGGTTTGCTTATACCGCCTTCTTCTTCTTCTTCTTCTTCTTCTTCTTCTTCTTCTTCTTCTTCTTCTTGTGCCGTGTCCCTTCAAGACGTAGGCGTTCATGAATTTCCACTTTGCTCTATCACTTGTTACTCTCAATATTTTTTTATCTTAGCATCTCTCACAAATCCCCCTTAACCATGCACCTCCCCAAGTTCATCAATTATGTCTCGCGCTACTTTCTCCTGGATCTCTTTCTTTTTATTCGTCCCGTCAGTATTAAATTCTCCAGGTCGTCCTTCCTCATTAGTTGTCAGAGCTTTTTTCTTCCTGATGTAAAGTATGAGTTTTCTTCTTTTTTGCATCCATTCCAACACCTCATCGTTGCTCACGTGCTCTGTCCATGGTATCCTCAGCATCCTCCTTTAAAACCACATTTCTGCTGCCTCGAGCCTATCCTTCATCCTTGATGAGAACGTCCAACATTCACTGCCATTTTCACTTTTGTTTCGGATAGGCAAATATAAGCAAATCCATGGATATTATTCTTAAATATATTCCAAACTAATGCTTTAGCTATCCAATGTTTGTTCTGATTTATTATATATATATATGTTGTGATTTACTTTATATACACACACACATATATATATGTGTGTGTGTGCGTGTGTGTGTGCGTGTGTGTGTGTACTGTGAATTACTTTATATATATATGTTGTGAATTACACTATATATATATGTTGTAATTTACTTTATATATATATATATATATATACAGATGTTGTGATTTACTTTATATATATATATATATATATACATATATATATATTTGTATATATGTTTAGATTTACTTTATATATATACATATATATACATATATACACTCCCGATCAAATTAAGACCACTTAAAAATCCTTAAAAAGAATTTTTTTTTATGGATAGATTTTAAACTCCTCCCACTTAAGGTTACCAATACTACAATCTAAAAGCTTATGGAAACAAAAAGCTACATTCCAAACATTTTATTTAGAAATTTACATTTTTATAAAATGAGGCGATTGACACATGATCAAAATTATAAGACCAGAGACAAAAATTCTACAAAATTCTACAAAAAGTGTATGAAAACATTCAACAACCAAATTTAATAATGAGTTCTACCTCCACTGCTTTTGTCGGGCATGCTTGAAATAAGCGTTTCCATTAAGGTGTGGAGGATGTTGCTCCAGCTTCTGAAGATGGCTTCACGAAGTTCATTTTTTGTTGAATATTGTTTGCCATTTCGATAAACATCTCTTGTCATCCATCCTCAAACATTTTCAATTAGGTTCAAGTCTGGTGAGCATGCAGGATGTCCCAAGAGATGGACACCATTTTCTTGTAGAAAGGTTAAGATCCGTCTTGCAGCATGGATTGCAACATTATCCTATTGGAATAAGCATCCATCCCCGCACAAACGATGGACCTCCGTCATCAAAGATGCTTTTTATAGCATGCTAACATAACCAGCTACTGTCTGACGACCCTGCACCACCTGGAGCTCCATCGTCGCTCTGTAAGAAAAGGTACCCCATAGCATTAGAGACGCTCCACCACTATGATGTGTGGAGAAAATTTCAGGAGGCATGTTTTTGTTATGCCAATATCGTTGGAAGCCATCAGGACTATCTAGATTGAATTTTTTCTCATCAGAAAACAGGACTTTCTTCCACTTCTCAACGTCCCATGTTTGGTATTCATGACCAAACTTTAAGCAGTCAACCTTGTGACGTGGAAGCAGCCGAGGAATTTGTTTACCCTTTTTATTTACCATGCCTTTTTGTCTTAAGTGTCGTCTGATGGTTTACGGAACTGCAATCAGCTACTGTGACTGCCTTAATTTGACTAGAAGAAAGTCCCTCGTCTTTCATAACAACCCGTCTTATTCTCCTACTCAATGCAGGAGAAATTTGTTGGGGCCTACCAGAGGATTTTGCTTTTACATAATTCTCACTGTTCTTTAGAAAGTTGCAAATCGCAGTGAAACTGTGATTTACCTTAGCTGCGATCGCCCGCTGTGACAAACCTTGCTTATGGAATTCTAGAATTTCAGAACGCGCAACTTCGGTAAGTTTGTTTGCTTTAGGCATGGTAACACCTTTACAAAGTGATTGCTAATCTTTAACTGAACTAAAAACATTGGAATTACCATAGATCTAACAATTTATATCCCTGGTCTTATAATTTTGATCATGCGTAAATCGCCTCATTTTATAAAAATGTAAATTTCTAAATAAAATTTTTGGAATGTAGGTTTTTGTTTTCATAAACTTTTAGATTGTAGTATTGGTAACCTTAAGTGGAAGAAGTTTAAAATCTATCTGTAAAAAATATATTTCTTTTTAAAGATTTTTAAGTGGTCTTAAATTTTTGATCGGGAGTGTATAGATGTTGTGATTTACTTTATATATATATATATACTTATATATATATTTATATATATATGTTGCAATTTACTTTATACATATGCATATATATACAGATATACATATATACAGATATATAGATCATGTGAATAAGGTGTGATTTACTTATATATATGTATATATGTTTTGATTGACTTTATATATATATACATATATATATATAGATGCTGTGATTTACTTTATATATATGTGTGTGTGTAAATTTTTATGTTGTAATTTACTTTATATATATGTGTACCAATATATGTATGTATATAGACATATGTTGTGTTTTACTTTATATATATGTGTTGTGATTTACTTTATATATATATATATATATATATATATATATATATATATATATATAAAAGATGAATATACGTTTGTTCGTCTTTCTTCTATGCAACTCTTAGTTTCATTCCAGTAGTACTTGTTCTTGTTTATAGCTTGAAACGTAAAACACAGAATTGCATCAAATCCTGAGAAAGAAATGTGCTTGCTACATAGTTTTTAACCATACGCGTTCCATCAGGCAGTAAGGCCTTACTGCCTAACGTATCTAGCATCTCCGCATCGGTCATTTAGTAATGAATTAGAACACTCTAACTACTGGCGTATGTATACATAGTATATCACACGCTAAATGTCTGCCTCCTTCTACCGAGCGCAGATAGCTCAGAGGTAGAATGAATCCTGGGTAAAAATAATCGGATGTCTAACCGTACTGATGAGCTGTGATACATCGAAACAGATCGGTCTGCGGAAGACTATATATATATATATATATATATATATATATATATATATATATATATATATATATATATATTAATTAAATTTTTTATTTAAAATTAATAGTTTATATTGCAAAAAAGAAATGTCTGTTTCGACATTTTTTCTTCGTCATCAGGCAATGATAGATCTTTGTTGTGAAAATGATTTTCATTTGAATATAAGAAACAATAGGTTTCTTATTTATGGATGTGAAAAGACAAAAAAATCAGATCAGATGTGTCTTTACCAATCGACCCACGAAAAGGTTTCATGGAAGATAAATTTCAATTTTTTCCTTTCTATAGCTCTTCTCTTGATTTTGATCGAACGATTAATATCTGCTCAATTTGTATCAGAATGTAAACAAAGTCAACTGAAGACAACATTACGGAATTTTAACAGAAATCCACAAATTCGGCATTAGCCGACATATTTGAATTTTTATTTGTTTAACATTTTTTTTAATGGTCATTCGTATTTGAGTGGAAAGTCTGTTTTAATTTTTATACATTAAGGAGTAGTTTATATGAATAGGAGAAGATAACTGTTAAATATAGCCTTTTAAGCTTCTCTTTGGAATTTGTTTTACAAGGCAGTGGTTCGCGAGTAAAAACGGTTTGAGTAGAATTACTTACTGATAAAATACGGAGGGAATATGGGTGGTTTGCTTCTATGTAAGTGGCATGGTGAGATCTAGCCGTTAAGGTTAGACCTGGCGGAACTGTGGCGAACACAGTCGTAGACGAATCAAGATGTTTAGCGTTGCCTGAGTCTTTTGTAACCGCAGAACGTGTGCTAGACGAGGCAGGCAACATGGCGGCGAAGCCTGGAATAACTGTGCGCGTGCGCGGGAAAACCGAAAAAGAGGCTCACACGTATGCAAGTTGTGATCGGCCCGAGAGAGATAAATGGAGCCCCAATTTGACAGTCGGCAGTAGCGCTTTGAGTTGTTGAAGGAGATGGATCGTTAGCAAATAAGGATGATGATGATGATGAAGATGAAGAAGAAGAAAAAGTTTGTTCCTACACATAATACTTTGCAAATACTGGAACCAAGGAATATATATAATTCGTCCGAGCACTTTCCGCGGTATTAGCAACATAGCAGCGAATGGCTTGTCACATCGTTCCTGTAAGAGAGAGGTTGAAGGATGAAAAATAACTCTTCTCCAACAAGGACACGGAGACATTTTTTTAAAATCATTTCACCCCGAGCAAGGCGGAAACGCCACTGATGTGCAGGGGGCTACATAAATGTAAAAAGATTAATTAGAAAAGAGTGAGGAGTACAACCTAGTTAGAAAGGAACAATAGAAAGCTGAGAAAGCAGGTGCGATGACAGATATATAGGTGGAGAGAAAGGGAAGGTTATACAGGGGTGGGGAGAGAGCTAGAGTTCAGTGGTTAGTAGATGAGTATTGACTTTGCATTTAAATTTCTGGAGGTTGTAGCCGTCAGGAAAGCAAGAATACGGGAGCGAGTTCCACAGGCGGGAAGTGTGAGAGAAGAAGCTGCAGGAGTAGAACTGTCGTCTGCATTTGGCTAACCTGACTGTGAATGGGTGGGACGCAGTTGCCAGTCTGGTTGCACGAGTAAACACCTGTTGAGGAGGCATCAGTGACTTAAGTTCGTCTGAGCAGAAGCCATGAAAGTATTTATAGAACAGACAAAGGGAGGCCACATTTCGACGATGGGGAAGTGGCTGCAGTTGAGCCGCCAGATTAGTACCTATCATATTACAGACTCTCCTTTGGAGCCTGTCAAGAACACTGAGGAGAACAGCAGGGGCACTATCAACAGAACTTCTTTTTAGGCCTGATCTGATTAATTTTTCTCATATTCTCTAACACTCAGTAACCCGTAGTAGCATTCTAGTCTTAACTGGGGTGACATAATAGCAAATAATTTAGGTTAAAAAATAGTTTGTTTATTTAACACATTGTCTCCCAAGCCTACTTTCTCTTGTTGTCCCAGAGTATCAACAATACGCCTTAATTAATTTTGGTACAAAAATATATGACGTAAGGATATAATAGGTAATATTTATTACCCACGACCAACAGGTGTGTCATTCGATACTGATTTAGTTTTACAACCCAAATTCCCATATGACCCACAGGTGTGCATGGTACAGTTCTGTATATGTAAAATTTAAAAAAAATGACCCCTAAAAAATCAATAAAAAACTAAAAGGGGAACAAAATAAAAGAAAAAATATTTTTTTGGAAAAAATGCAGTTCTGGTGTGCGATGTTCTCATACGTAACAAATTATAACATCCCACACAATATAATCCTAATAGAACAGAAATTGGAAAACAACCCACTGGAGGATCACATGTGTCGGTTGAGTCGTCTGGAAGGCGTTTTAAAAATGTTTTTAATAAAATTTAAATTGGAAATATAAAAATCTAGTAATTTCAACATTTTTTTATTAATCAAAATAATTTTTTACAAAATTAAAACTCAAAAACTGAAAATGTATTCCCACATAATCCTGTTTTTGTTTTCCCGTTTAATCATGAGAAGTGTCAGTCAGTTAAGTGCCATACGTGATACACGCTTGGGCGATCATGTCTCGAAAAAGATATGACTGACTGGGCAGAAGAATATCCCGCAGTAGATTGCCATTGCTTTCTGCGGTAGACTGGTTGCCGACCAAGACTATAGAACCCAGTCTGTCCTGCTATTTAGCCCATAACTGGAAGGAGGAGACGGATTAATACCTTTCCTAAGGGTATTTGCGCGAAAGTGAATACAATGGATTCAACTCGTTCCGAGCCGATATCCACTGTACCACAACTCACATCCTAGAGAAGTGTATTCCCATTTAATCCTTAAAAATGTATTTACATTTAATCCTACATGTTGTATCCCATTCAATCTAGAAAATATATTCCTTTTTAATCTTGAAAATGCATTCCTATTTAACCTCAAAAAATGTACCCCCATTTAATCATGAAAAATGAATTCACATTTAATCCTTAAATATGTATTCCCATGTAATCCTGGAAATATATTCCTATTTTATCCTGAAAAATGTATTTCCATTTAATCCTAAAAATATATTCTAATTTAATCCAGAAAAATTTATTCCCATTTAATATTGAAAATGTATTCCCATTTAATCTTGAAAAATGTATTCCTATTTAATTCTGAAAATGTATTCCTGTTTAATCCAGAAAATGTATTCCTATTTAATATTGAAAATTTATTCCTATTAATTCCGGAAAAATGTATTCTTATTTAATCATGAATCTGTATTCCCATTTAATTCTAAAAAATGTATTCCTATTTAATCCTTAAATATGCATTCCCATGTAATACTGGAAATATATTCCTATTTCATCCTGAAAAAATATTCCCATTTAATCCTAAAAATGTATTCCTTTAAATCCTGAAAAAATGTATTCTCATTTCCTCCTGAAAAATGTATTCCCATTCACTCCTAAAAATATTTTTATTTAATCCTGAAAAATGTATTTTCATTTACTCATGAAAAATGTATTCCCGTTCAATCCTAAAAGATATATTCCATTTAATCCTGAAAATGTATTCCATTTTATCCTGAAAATCATTTCAAATTAATCCTGAAAAATGTATTTTCATTTACTCATGAAAAATGTATTCCCGTTCAATCTTAAAAGATACATTCCATTTAATCCTGAAAAATGTACTCCATTTAAACTTGAAAATGTATTCCATTTTATCCTGAAAATCATTTCAATTTAATCCTGAAAAATGCATTCCATTTTATCCTGAAAATCATTTTAAATTAATAGTGAAAAATGTATTCCTATTTAAGCCTGAATAATGTATTTCATTTTATTCTGAAAAATGTATTCCCATTTAATCCTGAAAATGTATTTTAATTTAATCCTGAAAATGCATTCGTATTTAATCCTGAAAAATGTCTTCCCATTTAAACCTGAAAATGTATTTTAATTTAATCCTGAAAAAATATCTTCCCTTTTAAGCCTGAAAAATGTATTTTAATTTAATCCTGAAAATATATTCCCATTTAATCTGAAAAATGATACGAGGTTAACGTCTCCCATTTTTTACGTCATATAAACACGTTCTTTTGATAGCGTTCTCCATAACAGTGTTTAATAACTCAGGCTGCAACCTTCGAATGTCTGTATAGATGTTATTCTTGAGTTGCTGAATTGTCTGCAGTTTATTAATGCGTACACTCCCCTTAAGGCATCCTTAAAGAAAATTTTCGGTAGGCGTCAGACCAACAGAAAACTGTGACCATACAATTTCAGAATTTACGCAAAGTTGTCCAGTAAACAAAACTTTGATGAAATTGAAAATGAAATTCAAAGGTTTTGTTTCTTTCAACAGTTGTGGTTTTTTCAGGAATACTTTTCCGATGTTAATCAAAGTTCTGAAAAAATAAAAATAAAAATTATGAAAAATGTTATAAATTATGACATTTTTTTACTTGTGGACATCCTCTTTATATCAGCACAATTAAGAGAAAAACAAAAGCTTTTAAATTAAATAGTATTTTATGATGAAGCACACTTTAATTTTTCTATAAAGAAAAATGATAGCAAACCACAACAAAATATTCGTCTTATTATGAAACTATAAAGTCGTTTATATTCTTAATAAAATACCCCACAAAAGCTGTGTATCTTTGTAGAATCTTTTAAAGTTTTGCAGTGACAAATTATGAAAATGTGATTGCCCCACAAGAGGATATATTCCGGTGTTTTTACTAAATCGTTAACCAAATCTGATCAGCATCGACGTTATCAAAAAACTTAATCAAATTTCTGAAAAGAAAAAAGAAGAAGAAATATGACATGCTATATCAGTTTAAAATGCCTAGGTGAATTTTGGAACACTGATTACACACACACACACACACACACACACACACACACACACACACACACATATATATATATATATATATATATTAAAAAAGGATTAATTCAAAGATGTTGAATAGCCATTTCGATATGAAGATCCCCACGGGGGACGACACATCACCTCAGCAACAGAAAAAACCTTTCAGAAACTGGAGAAAAATTAGTCTACTTTTCCTTTTTAAATAGATTGCAAAGAAATTAAAAAATAAATAATAAAATAAAATAAAATAAAATAAAAATAAAAATAAAAATAAAAATAAAGGGAAAGAAAAAGAAAAAGAAAACGAAAAAGAAAAAGAAAAAGGTAGAATAAAATCAAATAAATAAGAAAAGAAAAAAAATTGACATCGTCTGGGTTCGCAAAAAAAAGGGGGAATGTAACTAAAAATTAACAGACAGACGCGTTAAATCGACGTCCGTTTAGGCAACACGGAAAAAAGGTGATAAGAGAGATAAAAGAAGGAAGGGAGGGTAAAAGAAAGAAACTAAAGAAAAAAATTTTTTTAAATATTACAGACGCTGGACAAATTCAAAAACCTAATTTCCCCAAAACGTTGAAGTATTAGAAAAAGGCCTTTACTTAAAAAGGCATAATTATTAATAAAAGGGAATAAAAAGATATAGGATTTAAAATAAAATGATTTTTAAAAAAATTAGGTCATTTGAAATTAGACTAAATAAAGACAACACTAGGTAAAAAAAAAAAAAAATTACAATTATTATATACATACCTATAGAAGTACACACATACATACATATATATACACCCACAATTCTACGAATAAGAATACATATATACACAAACACACACATACATTCAATTTATTACACACTTATATACATATATATATATATAAATATATACACACATATATATTACACACTTATATACATATACATGCGCATACACACATATATATGTGTGTACACACCTATATACAAAAAATTCATATACACATAATATACATGTGTACACACACATGCACACACACACACACACACACACACACACACACACACACACATATATATATACATATATATACATATATACACATACATACACATATTCCATATGCACTCACACACATACATATTAATGAATATTATGAAAAGGAGCATTTAAATAGCTAAAAAAATTTTTTCAAAATTACATATAGCCCACATACATAAATACATATATACATATACATACATATATATAAAAAAAGTACATCCACACACAAACATACACATATACATAAAAAAAAAAATTAAATTTAAAATTAAAATTAAAAATTTTTTTTTTTATATTAAAAAAATTATAGAAAAATTTAGAATTTAAAAATTAAAATTTGAAATTAGAAGTTAAAATCCGCCCTATGGCGGCACTTGTTTATAAATTCCCTCCTAAAGTTCAAAAGTAAGTCCTGATGAGGATACTTCAAAATCAGAATCTTCTCCAATAAACACAGACGACACCTATCACGAAAACCCTTAGGGGTACAAGCTGAGCCTATTAATTTCCAGCTGATTATAGGGTCCTGCCCTTCCTCCTTCATTTCCCAGAACCTACGTGATAGTGCCGTCTGGAATCTCTGTTTAGGGTTCGAAAACGAGTACCTGTGATTATAAAGCCTCTGTTTGAAAGAGCCCGCGGACATGCCAATATAGGTCCGGTAATTGTCCTTGTTATTAGATGGAGAAATGCGGGCTTCATAAATTACATGGGTGGATTTACATTTGCCTTGCACCGGGCAGGTATCCACCGAATAACAATTGTATTTGTCGACAATTCCGGATTTAGCTTCCGTATTATTTAGTTTCATTAAAATTTGTTTATTGTGGGACTTAATTATATTATCTATATTTGAGGTGCAAGAATAACTAATTTTTAGGGTGAATCTATTAAAAATTTTATTTAAGGGATTGTTATTATTATTAAAATGTTTATCGATTAATTTGAGAAAATACCTACCAATATTTATATTAGTTAGCTTACAATAAGGAGGGTTAAACCAAATTATCTTCCTTTTTCTACATTTTCGGGTGTTTTTAGTTTTTGATGATTCTGGGTTTATAGCAGGCTTATCATACTTTAACTTATTAACAAAACCGCTTTTCTGAAGGGCCTTATCGTAAATTTCTTTGCTTGCGTTGAAAATTTTTATATTGGAAGATAATTGGTTAACCCTATTATTTACTATCTTGGGTATTTGTCTTATAATATTCTTGGGGTGGTTGGATAAACTATTTATATAGGTGGGAGAACTATTTTCTTTAAGAAAGGGTTGGTAGGAACCATCATTTAAGTTAAGGGTGATGTCTAGATAGTTTACAATTTTGAGATTGGAAGTAACCTCAACCTTAAAACCAAGAAAATTAAGGGCTCTGATAATTTTCTTATGTATTCTATTAGTGTAAGGCCCATTGGAATTGGGAATACATATCAGTCCATCATCCCGATATAGGCCTATTAGTTTAGGGTCTAAAAATCTACCTAAAATATCTAAAATATAAATGCCTATTAGATCTGCTACCTGGGCAGAATCATAGGCTCCCATAGGGACATCAAAACTATCTTCAGGCCCTTTAGTCCAAGTAGAACTATCAAAGGCGAGAATAGATTTTCTAGCACCCAGTATAATTCTATAGTCACAATCCGAAATATTAACATAACCCCTAGCAAAGTTTAAACAATCCACAAGAAGTTTTTTTGATATAGAGGAATAGAAATCCACAATATCAAATTTAAGGAAAGTGGATTTAGATTTGTCATTGATATTATCAAACCATTTTATGGTATCTAAGGAACTCTTCCAAAGATTCAGTTGTAAATTAGATTGTAACTTCTCTATTAAGTTCTTCAGAACCACCCTAGAAACTATGCCTAATTCACTCTTAGTGGGATTAATTAGTCTAGTTTGTAATTTATTTTGGAAATTAGGCTTGTGGTCCTTAAATAAAATGTAAGCTTCTTTGGTAGAAATTTTTCCAATTCTATCACTAATATTTAGTTCATTTGCAAATTTAGCCATATCGGAGTTAATTTCCGATAAAATTAGGTTACCTCTGTCTATTTTGTAATGACTGGTTATACTATTTTTAAGGATATTTAGGTAATTGGTGGTATTACACTTGTAAATGTTATTTGATTTGTCCGATTTATTCCATAGGTCTTTGGAATTCTTTAAGGTATTAATGTTCGACTTTAGTAAATCCTGGAATTCATTTGAAGTACCCCGGAACTTGATTTTGGGGATCAAATTAAAAAGGTCTTTTTCAAACGAGTTTAAAAATTTGCATACCGGTGGAGTTCTTAGAGTTTTCAAATCAAAGCACTCTGTAGAATCAGGAGAAGAATCCGTTGAACGCAGGTAAAAGTAGGCTTTCCATCGAAGCCTCCTCACAAAACTTTCAATTTTTTCCGTAGGATGAAAGAGAAAGGAATCCAGATTAGGAAAAGAAATATTCTTCAAAGAATACTCCGGGGTAAATTTCTCCATAGGAAAGGTGGTGTTGTATTGGTAGAAAAAATCCGGGAATAAACCAAGAGAGCTCAACTACCAAAAGGTAGGAGCAAAATATTTTAATTCAGATACTTCAATCCAAGGGAAAAAAGCAGGAAGGTTTTTCTGTTGCTGAGGTGATGTGTCGTCCCCCGTGGGGATCTTCATATCGAAATGGCTATTCAACATCTTTGAATTAATCCTTTTTTAATATATATATATTTGCTCTGTAATATTTTATTACATGGAGCTCTCTTCCTGTATCATTTTTTAATATTAAAATAAATTTTTAATATTAATTAGGATCGTTTTTTTGGAATTTACCTTCCTGCTTTTTTCCCTTGGATTGAAGTATCTGAATTAAAATATATATATATATATCATAAATCCGAAAAAAACCGGCTTGGAGGTAAATCCCAAAGGATCCTATTAATATTAAAAGTTAACACGGATCTAGCAGAGAGGGCTCAACGTAATTAAAATAATTTATTTACAGAGTCAATATTTATTTCATATAAAAATATTCAAGTTTTCTAAAGTCGAATGGCAATTTCGACGGATAAGTTTAACACCAATCTTATCAGCGAGATGTGAACATTATGGGAAAATAAATTTACTTTTTATATGTTTGTAAAAAACGGAAGTAAAGTAAGGTAGAGAAAAAGAAAAAAGAGGCAGATCATTGCTTGTTAGATCATTCAGTTTGGTGAAAGTAACGAAAAGTATGTATCAATATTTTTTTTATAATCATGTCGCCCAAAGGCAAGGCATTTTACTGCCACTGTTGTACAGGGGGTTACATAGGAAGAAAGTTATGAGAAAGAGTGACAGGTTAGAGGGTGTGTCAGGAAGTGGGTACAAGATATATGAGAATACTGACGAGAGTGGAGTGGACGGGGAAAGAAGCAAGAGAGAGTAAGATGCAAGTCAGTGAGATAGGAGATGACTACTGACTTAACATTCGAATTCTTGAAGATAGTATCTGTCGGGAGAGCAAGTAAACGGAGGGGAATTCCACAGGCGGGAAGTGAGAAAAAAGAAGCTGCTGGAGTAGAATTTGCGCTTACATTTTATTGGTTTCAGAGTAAAAGGGTGGGACCTAGTTATTAATCTTGTGGCTCGAGTAAATTCATGTATGGGGGTGGTACCAGTGAGCTAAGTTCATCTGAGCAGAGGCCATGAAAATATTTGTAGAAGAGACACAGAGAATCCGCATTGCGCCGCTGAGAAAGTGACTGGCTCCGTACTGCCAAGTCGGAATCGATCACATTACAGATTCACCGTTGGATTTCGTCAAGGACCCCTAAGTGGACAGCAGGAGTACCCGACTAGATATTCTAGCAGTATTCAATGCACGGGCAAATGGTAGATTTGTATATGTGCAGGATTGTTTCAGACGGGAAAAACTTGCTGGCCCTTCACAGAGAACCGATCTTCTTAGCAGTTGGTTTAGCGATGGATTCTATATAGTCATTCCATTTAAGGTCTGTTGTGAGAGTTAACCCGAGGAGGCGCAATGTTTTACTTTCAGTGAGATTAGCATGATCAATGCTAATGGGGGGGTATTACTTTTAATAGTTTTAGTCTTAATTCCAAGGTAATAAATGAAATTTGATACTATCTATAAGTAAAATATATCTCTGTATTTCAATTCGAAAAATTCACCACAGATTAAAAAGAAGGAAAAAATGTTCGTGATATTTATAGACACATATTTAAAGAATGATTTACAGTCGTGATATATATGTATAATGTTATTGACATCTTTGAAAATGGCTTATGTAAGCCGAAAGCTTAGACTAGATTGGACTATTAGATTGGAGTATTAAAAAAGTTATGTATCAATATTGTAATTTTCCTTCTTCATTTAATGATAATCTTAATCAGAAAATATGAAAAAAATTACATAAAATAAATAGACAGAACTTGTCTATATTATTTAATGAAACATGCATATATATATATATATATATATATATATATATATATATATATATATTAACCTATAATTTACAAAAAAAAATAAAGAAACAATTTGGTTGAAAATACAGACATACTATTTAAATCACAATATCAAAAGCATCTCGCTATAAGAAAGGCAATATATATCAAACAGTTTTCTCGTACAAACAACCTTGCGTTTTTTTAACAGTGGAAATAGAGTTTTAAAAGTTTTTAAAAAAATAAACAAATGCTCACGCGATGTCCAGTAGCGCATGTCGCGTGATAGGTTTAAAAACGCTCCTTTTCAAAAGCACAAAATAAATTACGTTACAATAAAAACATGAAGATAAAATAACAACATAGGGAAAATAACAGCATTGAAAATGGCCAGTGAAGTGGCTGAAAGCGATTGAAAAGTAAAAAAATTATAGAACATGTTTATATTTCTTATCTCCAGCAAAATGGAAACATGTAAAACTACTGGAAAAATTGAATCAACAATTAATATCTTCCTTGTTGGTCGTTTTTAACGTAAAATGTTTAAAAGAAAGATTGCTGGCCAAATATATATATATATTCATCTCTGATGTCTTGTTTGCCTCGTTTATCAAGGTCCAATATTGTCAAAGGTGACAATATTGGACCTTGATAAACGAGGCAAACAGGGCATGCTAATGTGTCATATATATATATATATATATATATATATATATATATATATATGAGGTACGTAACTCTAAATAAACTTGATAACGTTAAAATTAACTTTTAAAAATGTAAAATCTTTTTTGAAGCTTTTATTAAGAGTTTGAATTTCAAACTAATAGATAAATGTCATATTGTCTAGAAGAAAAATCTTCTTCTATGTTCATTGTCATTTTAGGACGTAGGCGATCATAGCCTTCCCTATTCCTGGTGGCTCTTAGCACACTTTCTCCTGTAACACCACTCAACCCCCGTTCTATCATCCATCTGCTCAGGCCCTTCAAATATGTTATCCGCTGCTTTCCTCTGTCACTTTTCCCTCTATCTAGCCTGTTAGTATCAGGTTCTCCAAGCCCTTCTTCCCCATTGCATGTCCCAGGAACTGTAGCTGTCTCTTCCTGATGCGCAATATTAATTTCCTTTTCGTTTCCATCCTTTCCAAAACCTCGTCATTGCTCACATGCTCGATCCATGATATCCGCAGCATCCTTCTGTAGAACTTTTCTGTATTTCATAAAGAATTTAAGTTGATTGAAAATCTTTCTTAATTTTTAAATAGTTAAAAATCGTTGATCTTAGCCATTTTAATCATTTGCCAAATACGATGTAATTGACCACTGCTAGTGTGTACGGAGTTTATCGTGAAATAAATCACTGGGTATTGGGGATATTGAAGAAAGGATAAAAGATTAAGCGGATTCAAGAAGAGAAAAGATGGCAATTGACGTTGCATTCAAATTTTTGAAGATTGTAGGTTTCAAGGAAGTAAGCGGAAGAGAATTGCGAGAAAAGTAACTGTTTGAGTAGAAGAGATGATTACAATTATTTATTTCAAAGGTTAAAAGGTGAGACTTCGATGACAATCTAGTAGCACGCTTAAACTCATATCGTCGGGGCACCAGAGAAAACAGCTTGTCAGAGTAGTTGACATGAAAATATTTCTAGAAAAGACAGATGGAAGCCACTTCACGTCGGTGAAAACGTGACTTGAAAAAATGGGGATCTTCTAAGCGTACTTTGATGTGGTATATGCCGGAAAGTATGGGAAACCTAGTGAAGATACTACTAAATCGAAATTGTTCTAGCGAGATAAGATTGTTAACCATTACACCATGTTCAGGTATGCTAAAAAATGATTAACAAATGAAGAACGTTTAAACATCTTTTGTAAATTTTGTATTTGTACAGAAAACTATACAGATTCGCAATATCTAAGATTTAAAATGAATTTTAAAAATAGAGTATATTTCTTGAAGCTTTTATTTTAGTTTTAATTTTAAGATAATAGATTAAAAGTAATAATTCCAATAACCAAAATACAGTTGCCATAAAATATTTGTAGAAAAGACAGAGAGAAGCCAAGTAACGTCGATGAGAAAGTGGCTGAAAACAAGAGGCGAAGAAACGACCGATTACATAGATCATTCTTTAGATTTTGCTGAGAACCTCGAGATGAATAGCATCTATTACACAGATATGGTAAAACTGTTTAATTGAATAATCCTACAAAAATAAAATATACTTTTCTGAAACTTTATTTAAGGAATATTAGCTGATGCAAAGCTGGATGCCGATTTGAAACAAATATTACATACTTTTAGTTTTGAATATCACAGAAGTGCACTGTATAACATAGAGGCGGGTGTTTTTATGAGGTGCCGACGAAAGAAAAACCACATTTTTAACCAAAGGTTCTAAAAAGGATTTAGAAATATAATTTAATAATCAAAAATGTATTTTTTAAAATCTTTGTTGCATTTTTTTCATTATATGTGATAATATTTTAGTGAATCATACAAGTATACACACGCATACATGCACACACATATGTATGTATGTATGTATGTATGTATGGATGGATGGATGGAGGGAGGGAATGATGGATGGATGAATGGATGGGCGCGTTGTCTAGTGGTTAGAACGTTCATTTTTTAAATATGAAGAATGGGTTCGAATCTTACCATTATCGATTTGTCGGAAAGGTGTCTTCTTAATATTATCGGTCCGTTTAGAGGAGGCGATTCCAGCATGCGGCATCCTTGGAGAGTGCCTGAAAACTATATCATAGGTCGGCCGAAGCCTTGTGAGTGAAATTGGGTAAACGACTGTCTGTGAGAAGCCGTTGATGGTCGGACTATCTCGAAGTCACAAGTCATCGTGACTGAGGGTCTGACCGTCAGTCACAATTCATCGTGACTGAGGGTCTGACCGTCAGTCACAAGTCATCGTGACTGAGGGTCTGACCGTCATGGTTTTGTTCATGCTAAATAATGCGCTCTCTCCGAGGATCTGTAACTAAGGTCCGCTCAGCGTAGTTGCAGTATAAACCACAGATTGGCGTTGAACAAACACAAGTGTACCTGAGAAGAAGTCTAGAATGGGGATTAGTTAACCGTCCGGTAGACGGGTATGCTTGAATACGAGCGGCCATCCGTTTTTTTATGCATGTGGGTTGTTTTTCAGCAGCAATAATCCTTTCGGACACGTTGTGTTAAATCATATTTTGTCTATCATTTCTTTTATAAAATTTTTCAGTTTTTTCCTTTTTTGCTTTTATTTAGTTCCGGTTTTCTTGATCGAACCACTGTCTATTTCGTTACCGAGTATCCGTCATATATTATTCTTTCTCTTTTCCAATCTTTTCATTGTTTTCTTTTTTTTTTTTTTTCAATCGGAGTAGATAGACTAAACTATCGCCCGGTTCACACTCCACCCACGTCTATTGAACAGGTGAAGAGGCTCATCCCTTGTTCCTTGTTTAGGATGTGGTTTCCGGCTTTCTCTTTTCCGATCTTTTCATTCCTACGTAGCCCCCTGCGCTTCAGTGGCGTTACCGTCTTGCTCGGGGTGAAATGATTAAAATATATATATATATACATATGCATGTATGCGATGTGTAGCCATATATACGTAAATCTACTGGATGTATGGAAGTATGAAAGTATTGGCGTAATTTGGGAATATGTGTAAGAATTGCTAGGAATTATATGTATGTGTATATATATAGCGCTAGTTATATGCGTGGGAAATCCCGTCTTCGTGAAATGTACACGTATGAGTACACGATCGCCAGGATCCATAATTAGATACGAAAAAGGGCAAGGCCGTAAATATATGTATAAGCATAAACAAAGTCACATTTGTAAGTATATGTGGGAATGTACACATATGTATATATGGATATAGGTTAATATAAATGGATGGGTTGATTTTATGGGATCAAACAAACACCAGTATCCAAAGAATTAGAAAGGGTTAAGCTCTTCACGACGGCCTGGGCAATCCCAGACAGATCTGACGCCAATGCATATGTCCGAACTCTTTTCCTCTTTCCCCTTTATTTCTTCTTATCTTTATTTTTATTTTTTTATTCTATTTTCATTTACTTTTTGTTTTTATCCTTCTCTTCAGTTAATGAAAATGCTTATTCTGGCAAAAGTATTTCTACCAAATGGAAGGAATATTGTAAGGTCTGGTGAAATGAGCTAATTGGCTTATAGAAATGAAATATAGTTTATAACCACTTGAAATGACATGTTGAGTTTTCGTTTATATATATCTATATATATATATATATATATATATATGTGTGTGTGTGTGTGTGTGTGTGTGTGTATATATATATATATATGTGTGTGTGTATATATATATATATATGTGTGTGTGTATATATATATATATATATATATATATATATAAAACATATCACCGAATAAGTATCGGGCCTAAGTAATAAAACTACAACTTTTTGGCAAAATTCGACTTTATTCATCAACATAGTCTCCTTCTAAGGTGCTACACTGATTCCAACGCTTCTCTAACAATTTGATGGTTTTTTTTTAGAACGAATTGTCTTTGGCCACAAAATATGCCTCAGTTTCCGTCATCTTTGCTTCACTTGAGCAAAATCCCATTCCCTGGAGCATTCTTTTGTGGTCTGCAAACAGCCAGTAGTCGCTGGGAGCCAGATCTTGTGAATAGGGTGGATGCAGAAGCAATTCAAAGTGCAATTAATGTAATTTTGCCATTGTTGCAATCGACTTGTGACACGGTGCGTTATCTTGGCGTAGGATAACTTTTTTCTTCTTTATTTGTAGCCGTTTTTTTGGTGATTTCTTCCTTCAAACGCATCAATAATGCTATGTATAATTTTCTATTGATTGTTCTTCAAGGTAATGGATGAACAAAATATCTTGCGCATACAAAAATACGAAGGCCAAAACCTTACCTGCAGATGTTTTCGTCTTTGGTCGCTTTGAAACGGTTTTCACCTGCTGCTGTTCACTCAGCTGAGTGCTGATTTGACTCCGGAGTTTCATCTATTGTCTCATATTTACGCAAAACTCTTCCTGTTGTGTTGAAACAGTTGCAAACAACGCTCTGAATCGTCGACTCGTTGTTGTTTTTGATCGACTGTGAGCAAACGCGTCACCCACTTTGAACACAGCTTTCTCATTGACAAATGTTCATGCAAAATAGTGAATACACTGCCTTCTGATATGTTCAAATCCTCTGCTATCTCACAGAACTTCAATTTACGATCGGCCAAAACTTTTTTGTGGATTTTTTGGAGTGTTTTCCGGGACTACTGCCGATTTTGGGCTACCTGAACGTTCAGTATCATTTGTGTCTGCACGGTCGCGTTTAAACTCAGCATACCACCGTTGTTTCCGATGGAACAGAGTCCGAATAGCACTTATCAAGCCATTGCATTGCTTGTACAGTATGTTTCCTACCAGAAAGCAATGCTTTATCAACACACGAAATTCAAATTTTTCCATTGTTTTGAAAATTTGCAATAATAGCTTCACTTAAATCACTGTAATTTATAAACTAATAATTCAGTTAGGTCTAAATTTTGTCACGTACCATTTGAAGGTCAGTTCTTCTTAAAAATCAGATGTTTTTTTTATTAGTGGCGCGATCTATATGTCAAGCCCGAAATTTATTGAATGATATGTTATATATATATATAATAACTTGAAAAAAAAAAGCCCTAATAAATATTTACAATGATTCATCAGAACAATTGCCATGAAAGTATTTATAGAAAATTGACAAGGAAGCTGTGTTACGGCGATTAGAAACTGACTGAAGCCGAAATGTCAGGTCAGGACCGATAACACAGAAAAAAAAATGTTTCTTTTGTCCCGTGTCCAAAATAGCTTACGAAAGGTGTTAACAGATTCTTTTTTTCTATTTTATTTTTATTGTTACAGTTTGGAAACAACTGGCATTTTCCCACGTTGTAATATTTGGCAACAAAAGAATAAAAGGTGTCCAGTAAAACAGATGCGTCAGACAACAGGGAATGCCAGAGAGTGCAATATATACATAATACGCAATAAAAATGCAGATAATGACAAAAGCACGCTAAGTTTATTGGGAGTTGTTGTTTTTTAGGAGGAAATTTACTGAAAAATATCATGCATGTTTAGCAAAATGATTTTTGCGTCCATTGAGCGTGTTATTTATTAAATATCTTTTTAACTTTTGAAGATGTAAAGGCGGTTTATTGAGTCTTGTGCACGCCTCGTAACAAGCGTCAGAAAATGGCGCGTAAGGCAGACGACAGAGTTGATCGAGTGAATGGGGCGGGAATGTTGTATGTTGATTGGACGAAGTC
This sequence comes from Ascarosepion bandense, assembly GCA_037127315.1. NCBI lineage: Eukaryota > Metazoa > Mollusca > Cephalopoda > Sepiida > Sepiidae > Ascarosepion > Ascarosepion bandense. The sequence goes on along the minus strand of JBBBDQ010000514.1, from coordinate 4,790,702 downwards.
ATGGCGACAATGGCGCTATGAAGTTGATTTGACGCAAAGAAAGATAAACGCACTTTGTTGAAAGATTCGGCAATGCTTATATTAATACTTAAACAAAAAGAAAAGAAAAGAAAAGAAAATACCACCCTCTTTCTTTGTATTTCTTTCTACCTTTTACACAATCACCAACGCCCTTTTCTTTCTTACCATTTTTTGTCTATTTATCTATTTCTGGTTGTTCATATCTATCTATCTATCTATCTATCTATCTATCTATCTATCTATCTATCTATTTTCGGTTGTTCTAACTATCTATCTGTCTATCTATCCATCTGTCTATCTATTTTCGATTGTTCATCTCTGCCTTTCTCACTCGCTCAATATATATATATATATATATATATATATTGAGATATTTTGTTATTCATAACTATCTCTCTATTTATATATCTACCTATCTTTGGTTGTTTATATCTATTTGGCTATTTATTTTTGCTTGGTCATCTCTGTTCTCTCTCTCTCCATCTCTCTCTCTCTCTCTAGCTCTCTGCCTCTCCTTTTATATATATATATATATATATATACATATACATATATATATATATATATATATATATATATATATATATATATAGTATATCGAGGTAGCAGATAATTGTCTAAACCTATACTGTTAAATATAAGAGACAATGAATATCTGTTATGTTTAATCATGAGCCGTTCTAAACATCGTATTTTGGCTTTAATTTCAGGTGAAAATAAAAACAAAAATTCTCTAACATTTGGATAATTTTTTATTAATTTGTTTCTAAGCTTTCGGCTCACATCTTCAGAGAGGTTACAAGGACGTTAACATAATAACATCAACCATCAGCGACGATTTTATCTTGTGTTGACATAAAACTTTGCTAGGTAACGATAATTTTCTAATTATTATATGGCAAATTTCGAAAATAAAATAATTAATGACAATAATAAACCCTCTATATATGTAAGATACATAGATGACATCTTCATTTTAGCTGAGAATATCGATCAAATTACACAACTTAAAAACAAATTTGAAAGTCACTCCCTCCTCAAATTTACATTAGAATTTAATATTAATAACAAAATCCCATTCCTTGATGTATTCATTGATTCTAGCAGACATAGATTTACTACTTCTCTGTATAGGAAACCAACTAGCATAAACTAGCGTTTTCTTAATTATAATAGTGAATGTCCCTAACGATATAAGTTAGCTGTTATAGAAAACTTAATTCAACGCACACAAATGATATCTTCTTCCAAATCCATATTTTATAAAGAATTACACAATATTAAGCAAACACTTGTCATTAACAGATTTCCTAACTCCGTTATTGATCAACAAATTAAAATGTATCTCAACAAACTTAACAATAGCTCTAACAATTTGGATAATATTAATAATAACGGTGTACATCAAAATAAACATAAAACTATTAACTTATACTATTGCAACCAAATACTTAACAATGATAAACAAGATGAAACAACACTCAAAAACATAATACGTAGAAATGTTAAACTAATAAATAATAATAACCAAATTAAGCTCATCATATATTATAAAAAATTCAAAACAATTGACCTCATACTCTCTAATAACCCTATAAGCAATCAACTAAATCTTCTACAGAAAACCAATCTAGTGTATTACTTTACATGCCTGTTCAGAGATTGTATCTCTGGTACTAACAATAAACCCATTACATATATTGTTTTTACTACAACCACTCTCTCCCGTAGACGTATAAGTCGCCTTTCTGATCAGAGTACAATTAAACAACATTTCTTAGAAAACCATAACAATGTAGGTAAGATTTTAGTCAGCAACTCAATGATCCTCACTCATACACACAGTAAAAAAGAACCTTCAGATAGTGGAGGCCATCTAAATTAAATCCAGACAACCCACACTTAATAAAATCACGTTTAAATCTGACCATAATACATTACATTGCATTCAAATATATGGTTCTGTTATCATTTCGAGCTCTCACGTGGTGTGACGTCATAGAAGCGCATTACAAATTTACGAACTGCGTTAGCTATTTTTGGTAACTTTTATCGTTGCCTAGCAAAGTTTAATGTCAACACAAGATAAAATCATCGCTGATGGTGGATGTTTTTATGTGAACATCCTTGTAACTTCTCTGAAAATGGCTCATGTGAGCCGAAAGCTTAGAACCAACTTAAAAAAAAATTATCCAAATGTTAGAGAATTTTTGTCTTTATTTTGACCTGAAATTAAAGCCAAGATACAATGTTTAGAACGGCTCATGATTAAACAAAATATTCATTGTTTCTTATATTTAACAGTAATATATATATATATATATATATATATATATATATATATATATATATATATATGAAAATAATATCTATATATATATATATGAAAATAATATATATATATATATATATATATATATATGTTTGTTTACATCTATCTATCTATCTATCTATCTATCTATCTATCTATCTATCTATGTTTGTTCATATCTATCTATCTATCTATCTATCTATCTATGTTTGTTCATATCTATCTATCTATCTATCTATCTATCTATCTAATTCTGTCGCTATGTATCTGTACCTGTCTCATCTATCTATCTATCTATCTATCTATCTATCTATCTATCTCTGTTTCAATTTGTTCATATCTATCTATCTATCTATCTCTTTCAATTTGTTCCTATCTATCTATCTATCTATCTATCTATCTATCTATCTATCTATCTTCTTACTGAAAGAGTGGAAATATTTCATATTCCATGTGCACACGGTTAGAATGCCGGGCCATCATTCGACTAACTTTTTGCGGAGATACATATTGTCGGAACTAAATTACTAAATTGAGATTTGTTTACAAGTGAAAGATTGACCTGAAATAGATTAAAGTTCGCTTAAAATCATCCCTTCGTTCGAAAGAACTGCTGTGAATTTGAAGACTGATGTTTTAGTGTTAACAACTTGAGACTCTTTTAGAAACCCTTCTGTTTCTCACCGTTGTGGTTTAATTCTCCTGAAACTTCAGTCAAATTCGTTGCATTCACTTACTCGCAAATAAACTTGGAAAAGGTAGTAATCCATCTCTTGTCCCTTCACCTATGGGTTAAATAGCAGGACATATTGTATTCTAGAGCCTTGGTCGGTAACCAGTCTACCGCAGAAAGTAATGGCAACCTACTACATGATAATCTTCTTTTCAGTCAGTCATGTCTCTTTCGAAATATGATCGCCCAAGCGTATATCACGTATGGCACTCAACTGACTGACTCCCTATTTTTGCAAAGTTAAGTGATCTATTTCTGCAAGTGCTAAGATTTTTAGTTTGACAGTTGCTGAAGATATATGTATTTCCCTTCTTATTAGAATTTCTAAACAAATTCAGGCACCTACCTTTGGTCTAACTCGACCGTTATACTCCTGTCTGATTGCGTGGGTTTGCAGCCATATAACGTCGAAACGCAAGTTCTGTACTATCACCAAAGTTAAGCAACTTCAAGCCTAGTCAATACCTAGATGGTAACATAACGAACTCAACTGGAATTGGAACGCGCTCTCCGATTGACTATTCCGAACCATTATCCATTACACCACTGCGTAAGAGAGGTGGGATTCATCAAACTATACCTGTATGACCCTTATGGGTTACAAGACTCATGGCATATTATCAGGTATTCCCTATTACCCCAAGAAATGCTTTGAAAGACCTAGCATGGCACATCAATGATTTTATATAACTGAACACCTCACCATAGTTAATTGGTTAACAAGCTAGACTAGCAGCTCAATGAGAAAGTGTCCCATAATTGTGGCCTTGTGTCATACAAAACTAAATAAATATCTATTAATCTACAGCAATTAAAGAAAGGTAAAAATTGAAAGAATAATGGAATTGTTTATTCTTTAAAGTTTCAACATTTTTGTTAGAATCTTAGAGGAAAAAATTCTATTACCTTGCGCTGTTATAAGGGGGTAGTCTTTTAAAATAGTAATGTTTAATGTAAAAGAACCCTTTGTACAATAATGTAATTAGTATTTACATATTTTTCCTGCTTATTTGATTTCTATATTGTGATAAATATGAATTTTACTAACAAAATAAATCAGTTATCAAACTCTTAGTACAATTTCAAATTATATAACTCAATCATTATGGACAAAGGATGAATAAAAAAAATGTGTTCCTAATGTTCATTTTTCATTAGTTAGAAAGTCAGTTTTTATTTTACTATTTTTAAAAAGATAGCTTTTGCATAATTACTGAAATTTGAAAATGAGTCATTCACATTTTTAAAAATGTGATATACATTTAATTAGCTAACATAATATTTGGGTATGCCTTCTGATATTTAAAAACACAATTAGGTCATTAAATCTTCAAGTTCAAATTAAAATTTAAAATAAAAAAAACAATATAAAATATTGAAAAGAAACATACAAAATAAAATCAAATTAAAGTAAAATAAACAAGTAAAATTTAAAACAAAATTCAAGCTTACTACAACTGATATTTCAAAGGGGTCACCCAACTTCGACATTATTTATGCCTTTTTGCGATCAGTTTTCTTAGTATATGCAACAAAACACACGGCATTCCCTGATGGAAAGATTTTTTTTCTTTTTTCTAATCATTTCACTCCAAGCAAGACAGGATCGCTACTAATACGCAGGGTTTTTTTTTCTTCATTTGCCGTGTTTCTTCAGGACGTAGGCGATCATGGATTTCCACTTGGCTCTGTCTCTTGTCCCTCTCAATAATTTTCCTCTTGGTATCTCTCCTAAACTCCGTTCCCCCATCCATTTGCACAGGTTTATCAGCTAGGTCTCGTGCTGCTTTACATTGTCTTTCTTGCCTTCTATCCGTCCTATGAGGATTACATTCTCCAGGCCCTCCTTCCTCATACGTGTCCTAGTAAACGCATCTCTCTCTTCGTGTGCGTCCTCTCTAACACCTCATCGTTGCTCAGGAGCTCAATTTATGGTATCCTCAGCATCTGTAAAATTATATTTCTGCTGTCTCATGACTCACTTTCATCCATGATAAGATCGTTCAACATTAACTGTCATACAGAGAGGACAGATATCACACGGCAAGTCACCATTCTTTTCTATCTTTCCAATGAGATTTTCCTGTCTCTCTGGTTAGCTTCTGAAACGCGTCCTTGGCCATGCCAATGCGTCTTTGGATCTCAAGGTCGCACTCTCCATTCTCTGTCTGAACACTTCCCAGATATTTAAATTTCTTGGTTTGTTTTAGTTTCTCTGACTTGTAGTTGGCACGTTATGGCCTTCTTTTTGCTGATGACCATACATTCATTTTTCTTGAAGTCTATGCTTAGTCCTTTCTTCTCGCTTTCTCTTGCTGCTTTCTGTAGACAGTCCTGCATTCTTCTTTCCGTGTTTGCTATCAGCCTCGTGTCATCCGCGTATCTTACATTGTTGAGGCTGTCGCCGCCAATGATTAATTCTGGTAACGATTTTATTTCTCTCACGATTGTTTCGCTGTATAAGCTGAATAGATCTGGTAGGAAAACACATCCTTGTCTTACGCCTCTTTCTGTTTTTCTATACCCGTCGAATTCACTTCCTATCCGTACGCAAGCGGTTTGCTGCAAATATAGATTCTTGATTATCCTAACGTATTTTCCAAAAATGTCGAGGTTGGCGAGCATCTCTATGAAGTTTTTGTGACGTACTTTTTCAAATACCTTTGCGTAGTCTATAAAGTCCAGATTGAGATCCTTCTGCATTTGTATTGCTCTTTCAGATAGCATTCTGAGCATGAATATCGCATTTCTCATTCCGGTATCTTTAACGAAGCCTCACTGTTCTTGTCCGTTTTCTGGGCTGATCCTGCTACGAGCTATGTTCATCAGAATTCGGATGATGAGTTTTGATATGTGGCTCATAAAACTGATTGTTCGGTGGAATTCACATTCATTTGGTAGTTCACATTCAAAATTGATCTGCTTAGATACTCCGGTATATTGCCGCTGTAGTAGATTTCATTTATTATTTCTGTGAGCCTGTCTACGCTAAAGCCTTCTAAGGACATCATCATCTCTATTGTAATCCTGTCGGAGCCTGCTGCTTTGTCTTTGTTCAATTTGGTCATTGCCGATTCCACTTCGGTTTTTAATATTTCTGGTCCATCTGTATTTGTTTACGTTGTTGATTGCTTTCTCTTGCCGTGGAAGAGATCTCTAATACACTTGTCCCACCTCTGAAGTATTTTTCTTTTTCTAGCATAATGCATCGTCCTTTATACATCCTGTTGCTGAGCAGGTCTTTTCTCCTGTTAGTTCTTTTATATTTTTATGCATGTCACTATTATTTGTTGTGCTTAGTTTCTTTACTTTGACACACTTGTTGTTGAGCCATCTTTCTTTAGCCTGCGTGCATTTGCTCCTTATTTCCTTCTGTAGTTTTTTTTATTCCGTTCTTTATCTTGGCATCGTTTTCTGTCTCTTTTTACATCATGTCAAGAATCTCTTCAGTGATTTACTCATTTTACTTTAGCCTGTCTGCATTTGCTCCTTATTTCCTTCTGTAGTTTTTTTTATTCCGTTCTTTATCTTGGCATCGTTTTCTGTCTCTTTTTACATCATGTCAAGAATCTCTTCAGTGATATACTCATTTTACTTTAGCCTGTCAGCATTTGCTTCTTATTTCCTTCTGTAGTTTTTTTTATTCCGTTCTTTATCTTGGCATCGTTTTCTGTCTCTTTTTACATCATGTCAAGAATCTCTTCAGTGATATACTCATTTTACTTTAGCCTGTCAGCATTTGCTCCTTATTTCCTTCTGTAGTTTTTTTAATTCCGTTCTTTATCTTGGCATCGTTTTCTGTCTCTTTTTACATCATGTCAAGAATCTCTTCAGTGATTTACTCATTTTACTTTAGCCTGTCTGCATTTGCTCCTTATTTCCTTCTGTAGTTTTTTTTATTCCGTTCTTTATCTTGGCATCGTTTTCTGTCTCTTTTTACATCATATCATGAATCTCATCAGTGATATACTCATTTTACTTTAGCCTGTCAGCATTTGCTACTTATTTCCTTCTGTAGTTTTTTTTTATTCCGTTCTTTATCTTGGCATCGTTTTCTGTCTCTTTTTACATCATGTCAAGAATCTCTTCAGTGATTTACTCATTTTTCGTCCGACATGCTTTTTTCTTTGAGATGATGTCGTTCGCTGATGTTACTAAAGCTTCTCGTAGTGCATGCCATTTTGAGCTTCCGTTTCTAATTTGTCCTTCGTATTTCGTTTTCCCACTGTCCATATACATTTCCTCTAGATTTGTGTCATTCACGAGTCTAGTGTACTGCTGTCTTAGGGCTGAGTTAGGTTTCTTTAATCAGCTTAGTTTTATTCTTATTTTTTTTCTCGCACTTCCCACATGTAAAAATACAACTGGCAGGTGGTCGCTTCCGCAGTCAGCACTTGGGTAGGCTTTGCAGTGAAGGACTGCGTTTATGAAACTTTTGTTTATAGTTATAATAGCATCATAGCCCGGCGTTGCACGTGCAAGTCAGAACATTTTAGTAGTAGGATTCGGTTAAATAAAAAATAATTATATAAAAACTTGTTGCTTAAAAATTGTTCATAAATTCCATTAAAAAGTCTATTTTTTTGTTTGTTTTGCATAAACGTGATTTGATGTTATGTGTGACATTGTAAACAACATTGCGTTTGTTTTTGTTTCAAAATTACGGAGGCAGCGAAATATTTACATTTTTTGTTGACTAAATGAATTTAACATAAAAATAAAAATTATTTATTTTGTTTTAATGAAATTAGAAATATAAAAACTATTACGCTCTTAGTTCAAAAATTTTCGAAGAATATTTAAAAATGTAGAAATAAAAAAACTATTACGCTCTCAGTTCAGAAATTTTCAAAGAATATTTAAAAATGCAGACTATTAATTTTAAAGGAAAAAGTTACATTATTGCTTTATTTTTTTTAGTTTTATTTTCTGAAGTATAAAATATTAAATCTAAAAAAAATAAAAAACTTAAATAATTAAATTAACTATTGGCACTATTTTTTTTTTACATATTTTGTTTTTGTTTGAAGAAACACTTTTTTAAAAAATATTTTTTTTGTTTCAAAATTACGGGGAAAATATTCACATATTTTTTTGTTGACTAAATAAATTTTTAAAACGTCGGAATAAAAATTAAATACAAAGGCTAATTTTTTTTTAATAAAAAATATTTTAGTAGCTTTTGACATGTGTGATTTGATTTCTGTGGCGTAATTCAGCAACCATCTTAGAGCTTAGATGTTTTACGGAGCTAATGTAAACAATCGGATACGTTGCCCAAAAAGTGCAAAAGGTAAAAATTGCTGAACTTAAACTCAAAAAGTATGCGTCGACCTGGCTTCCTTGTAGATATGTGTCCCTAGAAAGTTTGAATGGCGTAGCTTAAAAAATGTGGGCGTGCATAGCTTATAGTCACACATCGACTCACAGATTGATTTTTATATATATAGATAATCAATATGGTTCTTAATTTCTCTTCCTGGACTTCTCCATGTCCATAGATTTCTTGGGGACTCTTGGAACCAGGTGTTGGTTATTATCCGGCCATTCTCTGTGCACCATTGGATCCATCTCTCACCACGGCCATTGCGGCGTTCTGGTTCGAAATTGCCGACCATTTCACCTTCTTGGAAATTCCTTGATAATTCTGATTTCTTGTGATTTGCACTATGCCTTGACATAATACAGCGTGGAATAGAAGGATTCTGTTTCTTCTTCTGTACTTTGTGTTGTCGGTGCACATACCACTATTGCTGATTCAAGTAGAAAGAAGATGGTAATTGACGTTGCATTTAAATGTTTGGAGATTGTAGCTATTTAGGAAGCAAGTAAACGGAAGGGATTTTCACATGTGGGAAGTAGAGAAAAACTATTTGAGTAGAAGTGGGGTTACATTTAATTATTTCAACGGTCAAAGGGTGGGACCTGGATGCTAATCTTGGAGCGCATTTAAATTTATGTGGTTAGGACAACAGGAAAAATAAACTAGACAAAGCAGTTGCCATGAAAATATTTGTTGAAAAGACAGAGGGAAGCCATGTCGCATCGGAGAGAAAGTAAGTGAAGTCGAGATACCAAGTCAAGATCGAATACATTCTTCTTCTTCTTCTTCTTCTTCTTCTTCTTCTTCTTCTTCTTCTTCTTCTTTGTGCCTTGTCCTTTCAGGACGTAGACGATCATGACCTTCCACGTCTCCCTATCCCTGGTGGCTATTAGCATGCTTTCTCTTGTTACACTACGCAACACCCTTCTGCTATCATCCTGCTCAGGCCCGTCAAGTATGTCTCTCCTTCCCTCTATCTAGTCTGTTTGTATCAGGTTCTCCAAGCCCTCCTTCCTCATTGCATGTCCCAGGAACTTTAACTGTCACTTCCTGATACTCAGTAAATGTACGCAAATGTGGCACATGTCGGAAAGTATGAGAAACCCAATTAAGATGAAACTTACTACTAAATCGTAATTTTTTCTAGCGAGATAAGCTCGTTAACCATTACACCATGCCCAGGTTTCCTAAGAAACGATTAACAAATGTAAAATTTATATTCATATATGTACCTTTACAGATCCTCAACATCTTTATAAAAATGAAAAAAAAATTTAACTTTTATTTTAGTTTTAACTTTGAGCTAATATTTTAAAATTAATATTTCAAATAACCAAAATATTTTGTTGTATTTCAAAATTAATTTTAATTGGCAGAAAGAAATTTATTTTATATTCATTTATTTATTCATTTTTTTTTTTTTTTGCTAAATTACTGATTTTAACGCTATTTTAGTCGTGTTTCATTGTGTTGTATTTCACTTTATTAAAAAAAAAACTCCCATAAAATAAAATATACTTGAATTTGAAATTACTTTTATTTACTTTATTTTTAGAATATCCCAGAAATGCATTTTTAAAACCAACAGAAGCTGTTTATTTTTGCGGGATTGACAGTTTGATGACAAATCGATATTTATATTATTTACCTTATTCGGATTGTTGTTTTCACCTTTACTGTCACGTTTACGACGTTTCGGCCTTTGTTCGCTCAGGCCTTTATCAGGTGCTAGGAATTTCGAACCGAACTCTTTATTACGATCATTTTAGTATATCATTCTCATTCCATGTGCAATGCACTTCTGGTAACCATGTAATTATCTCCTTTCAACTTAACTCTTCTAAGTTATTTTATTCACCAATGCTATAGCCTATAGATGAGGACAATAGTTCGAATAATGTAAATAGTTTAAATACTACCCCATCTCAGAAGTATCTTCTTCCTTTTTTATGTGCCATGTCCTTTCAGAACGTAGGCGATCATGGCTTTCCACATCTCCTTGTCCCTGGTGGCTCTTAGCACACTTTCTCCTGTTGCACCATGCAACCCTCGTTCCTTCATCTACCTGATCAGGTCCTTCAAATATGTTATCTACTGCTTTTCCCTGTCTCTTTTTCCCTCTATCTGACCTGTTAGTAACAAGTTCTCCAAGCCCTCCTTCCTCATTGCATGTCCCAGGAACTTTAGTTGTCTCTTCCTGATGCTCAGTATTAATTTCCTTTTCGTCTCCATCCTTTCCAAAACCACGTCATTGCTCACATGCTCGGTCCGTGATATCCGCAGATAGCCAAATATGAAACTGATATTTATCTAATCTTGTTCTATGGTGGTGGGGGACTTTAGGCGTTAAAAAATTGATTGACTTGAGGTGAGCGTCTTTTATAAATATCTGTTAAGTACTCTATAATCTTAAAATTTTGAAAATATTCTCCGTAATCTTATGTTTTCTTGAAATTTAGATATTTTAGGCTGTAAGTTCACTATAGATATCGCTTTTATTTTCTGATAATAACGTGTACAGAGACTCGTTTCTACAAAAACACGGGCGTTTATACATATACAAAAATGTTTATTTATTATAATCAAGTTTTATTACGCACAAGTTTTATTATACACAAGAAAATATAGTATACTATATCTTCATTCAAATAAGCTCCTGACATTCTACTCACATCCTTGAATTTGTTTCCACTTACTGCTTAATTTCAATGCCACCACTTATTAGAGTTTGAAAAACTGTTCCAATTTATTCCACCTCTACCTTATATTGAGGACCCGAGAGTGACAACCGTTTTGTTTGTAATCGGTAAATATAGCCAAATGACCGGTTTACTTTTATCGACCATGTGTGCACATGCGTCGTAAATTCGCGCAATGCACACAAAAAAAAAGTAATTCCCTCGCCTACCATTCCCTACTGCCACAAATTCATGGCGTCATTTGTTGTCCGTAATCGATCGTCACAGAAACCGAAGAAGAGGAAAACTTGACTCAACATCGAGAATATTAACACCTTACTATGGAAGAAAAAGACGCCCTTATGGAGAACAAGCAATAGAACTTACAAGGAACGCCACGAAGCAAAGGTTGGCGGTTTTTTCATTAGAAGAAATGGTTCCCAGCTGGGAAAATCCCTTTAAGGATCTCTTGTGAATTGCTAATAAACAGCACAGGTCATAATTTGGGGCCTAGTCGTATTCAAAATAGGGTTTGTACACATTTTGTTTGGAATGGCGGGAGTAAGTGTCTATAATTGTAATGTGTGAAACCGTGGGAATTTCGCAGGTGTGCATAAAATAGATATCGGCTCGAAATAAGAAAAGGAAGAACCTAGTTCGAATTCCAGTTGAATTCGTTGCATTTACTTAAGCGCAAATACCTTTGGAAAGTATTTGCATATATTTCTGAGATGAGGTAGTATTTACAGTATTTACATTATTCGGACTATTGTCCTCATCTTTGTTGCCATTTATACGACGTTTCGGCCGTTGCACACTCCGGTCTTCTTCAGGTGCTAGGAATTTCGAACCGAACCCTTTATTACAATCACTGGGGTATATCATTCTCATTCCTTGCTTAGTAGTAATGCCACCATTGGAATTCACGAGTTATCTCCCTCTAACCCTGCAAGTCGCTTGTTCACTGCTGTAGATTGTTATGGACTCACAGCTCTACGCAAGGAATGAGAATGACATACCCCAGTGATTGTAATAAAGAGTTCGGTTCGAAATTTCTAGCACCTGAAGAAGGCCGGAGCGTGCAACGGCCGAAACGTCGTAGAAATGGCAACAAAGATGAGGACAATAGTCCGAATAATGTAAATATATTTGGGAAGGTTATTAACCCATCTCGTCTCCCTCCAGCAGCCTCTATTGGCAACCAGTCCACCGAAAAACGAAATATCAACCTACTGCGGAAAGCCATGGGTCGACAGAGATATTATCACCATCTTCTGCCTAAACAATCATCGACCGAAAGAGACATGATCCCCCAAGCGTGTATCAAGTATGGCAGTTAACTGACCGACATAAAATAAAAAAATGTCTCTGTTTTTTGTTTATTTTATTCATTTCACCCCAAGCAAGACAATAAAGAGAGTAAGACGCAAAAGGATATTGAAAAAGGAAAAAAAAATATTAAGAAGAGAGAACAATAAAAGAACAAAAATTAAGAAAACAGAAAATAACAATCAGCATTGCATTTACATTTTTGAAGATCAAAGTTGACTGGAACGCAAGAAGCTGGAAGAGAGTTCCAGAAAGAAAAATGAGAGATTATATTTAGCAATTTTGATTATACAATTATGAGACCTAGTTGCCAATTTAGTACTGCGCTTAAATTAATAAAGTTAAGCTAACCAAGAGAAAAGCTCATTAGAACAATTGCCATAAAAATATTTATAGAAAAGGATCAGTGAACTAAGTTATGTTGGTGGAAAAGTGACTGAAGCCGAGTTGTCAGGTCAGATCCGATAACATTACAGGTTCTTCTTTGTATTGTACCAAGGCGCTCTAAATATATAACAGAAGCACAGACCAGATATGACCGTAATATTCAATGCATTCTGAATGATAGACTTATAAATATTTAAGATAGATTCTGGTGAGATAAATTGTTTGAACACGACACAGTGAACTAAATTTCCTAACCGCAAATGATTCAATATAATGTTTCATCTTCATGTTAGCGGAAATTTAAATACATGGGAAGCATTCTGACAGAGGATGGGAAGTGCGACACTGAGATCCGAAGGCGGATTGGTATGGCCAAAGAGACATTTTAAAGGTTAAGCAGTGTATTGAGAGACAGGAAGATTCGTTGAAGACAAATAAAAAGAATACTGGATTCTTATGTGATATATGTCCTCCTATATGGCAGCAAACGCTTGGACAATTTTCTCAAATATGAATGAGAAACTAGAAGAAACAAAAATATGGTTCTACAGAAGGATGCTAAGGATAGCATAGCCCAAACATGTGAACAACGATGAGTTTTTGGAGTGGATGCAAACTTAGAGGAAACATATACTTGACACCAGGAAGAAACAGCTGAGGTTTCTGGAATGGCCTTGAGCCTGTGGATGGTGGAGCGGAGTTTGGGAGAGGTACCAAAATGAAAAATATTAAAAGTGGTAAAGCATAATGGCAAGTAGAAATCATTGATTGCTTACATCCTGAAAAACACAATACATAAAGAAGACCTTAGCGGAAAACGTTACCCCGAGAAGTCGAAAGGAGTCACTTTCAGAGAGGTTAGCATCAGCCATGCTGGCTGTAGAAAATGAGCTGGTGTAGATTTATGTTTATAGCTTTTTTTTTTTTTTAGGAGTGCATTACATTTTCTTCAGTAATGTAGATGAATGCGTGAATTTGTTTGAATGTATGTATGTGTTTAAATGTATGTGTTCGATTCAGCGTTTGTGTGTGTATGTGAGTGTGCGTATATATGTGTGTGTCCATGTGTTTATCATGAAACAAGTGAGTTATATTTTCAGCTTGTTTATATATTTCGTAACCGCACATTAGTGATAATAACGTGAGGCTAACGGGTCACTTATCTGTGTTTGAAAAAGAACATCAAGAAGCCGAGTTAAAATCCTAAACGATTCAGTTATATCCAATATATAAACTATTTACATTGTTGAGAGTTTTATCCTCATCCTTGTTGCCATATTTACGACGTTTAGGCCGGTGGATGATCCGGCTTTCTTTAAGATCTGTCAATATTTTTGAAATGAGGTACTGTAATTATTTACACTTTTACATCGTTCGGACTGTTGTCCTCATCTTTGAAATTAAGGCCAAAATACGATGCTTAGAACGGATCATGATTAAACATAATTGACATTCATTGTCTGCTATATTTAAATATATATATATATATATATATATATATATATATATATATATATATATATCAGCATGCAGTGTGGGTATAGAAGAATCCAAAGGAGTATCCTGTACATACAGTGGTAGGATAACTCTCTAAGGGAGCTCTTAATATATATGTATATAAATACATATAGAGCAAATATAAGAAAAATTAAGGCAAACACGTTATTTCATGGGAAATCCGAAGTATGGGCCTATTTCAGGCGAACCATCATCAGCTTCCGTTTTTATTGTACAATAAAGACGGAAGCTGATGATTATATATATATATATATATATATACATTGATTGCTTGATTGATTGATTGATTGATTGTTTAATACTTAGCTTTTGGTTACAATAAGGTTAGACCAGTGCACATTTGTATTAAAAAGTGTTCAATACAATTATATTGTAGAACTTTTGAATATTTTTCATTTGAAAACGCGACCTAGGTTTCTACCATGAGTAGTATCTTCAGGTGATTTTTAATAACTGATTTTACCGTTTTTCTTTTTAAGAACGCTCGCATAACGGTGTTTTTCTTTTGTATGCTCACGTGGCTGGGAATTTTTGAACGCGCAATTTATAAAATTAAAACGAACTAAGGCGTTTTCATCCATGGTTGTATGAACTTAATAGGTATTTTTAGTATGGTTACACTTAGTCATAATTTCCGTTCTTTCATTCCGAATATCATATATATAGTGTATTGAGGCAGCAGGTAATTTTCTGAACATATACTTTTAAATATAACAAACAATGAATATCTATTATGTTTAATCATGAGCCGTTCTAAACATCGTATTTTAGCTTTAATTTCAGCTGAAAATAAAAACAAAAATTGTCCAATATTTAGATAATTTTTTATTATATAAAACAAGATTTATATATATATATAACGTAGAATACTTGGTATATAAGTCAGCTAAATTCCGATAGAGACGAACTCAAAAACTCAATGTTAAATTCATTTATTTAATTTAACAGATTAATATAATTTAGAAAATCTTTTTAGATATTCTAAAATTTCATGGGTACTACATATTATGTAATACGTACTTCGCCGCTGATGACCTTGCAAGGTCATCAGGCGGAAATACGTATTACCAATGAAATTGTAATATATATATATATATATATATATATATATATATATATATATATATATGTCTTTATTTTCAACTGAAATTAGAGCCAAAATACGACGTTTAGAACGGCTCATGATTAAACATAATAGACATTCATTGTCTCTTATATTTAACAGTATATGCTTAGAAAAAAAAAATATATATTTTTTTTTATTTCTAAACAAATTTTGCCTTTAATTTCAGTTGAAAATAAAAACAAAAATTCTCTAACGTTTGGATAATTTTTTATTAAGTTGGTTCTAAGCTTTCGGCTCATATGAGCCATCTTCACACACACACACACACACACACACACACACACACACACACACACACACACACATATATATATATAAATATATATATATATATATATATACGGGGATCTTTTATGTATGTATTTGTTTATTTATGTCTGTCTATATGGGCTTATGTTTAGAAATCACTAAATCTTTACTATCCCCAGCCACTTCAAAAAATTTTTAATTTTAATTTAAGATAAAATAAGTTACTGACCTTTCACGCCCGTTACTAACTAAAGTGCGCACATTGCAAAATTCTCAGATATCTAATCCACCTTTTTTTCCACTTCTCAGCTTCCATAATGGAAGCCACTCAGGAGAAAAAAATATGTCCTTTAATGCTACATATTCAACTTCTTTTGTTTGTTTTGGACGACTTCTTATCACCTGGATCACTTTTTAGCGAATTTTATTTCACATTCTAAGATCCGTTATGCGCGCTATTTGGTCATCAATGTCGGTTCGAACGAAATGCGTTTCGTAGATAATGCTAAAATATCTTCAGAATTAGTTTCCGGCTTATCAGTAAATATTAATTTCGGTCCTTCCTTACATTAATACAAACTGGACCAAAGGACAGATGATACAAGATCTTAGATGTTTAATTTTCTTTGTTTCTTTTTTTTTTTTAATACAGATCAGCTGTCAACAGTGGCGTCATTAACATGGGGTGCGGCAGTGGCTGGAGCATGCTAGAAATGGGGCGCCGAAAGTTAAATACCTGATTTGAACATGGTTGAAGAAGCAAAAGAGAGTGCAAAACTCTTTGTGTGTTTGGGGGTGTCATACTTTTTTGTGATGTTTAAATCAGACATTGTCAAGAAACGAACTTAGATGGCGCCATTGTAACTGCAAAAGGGAAGGTTTCCGATTCACATCAGGGGGGATTCAGATGGGATTCGCTGGTCGCGTTTGGGGGCATCGAACGGTTTTCGAGATACTTTGCATTTGGGGATTGGATGAGATAAAAGGCGTGGTGAAAGATGGGGGAAGAAAAAGAGAATAGGGAACCAAAAAAGAGTGAGAGATGGAGAAAGATGTGAAAAGCGAAGTGAACAGTAGGTACTACTCCTAAAAAATAAAAAAAAACAATGCTACCCTCGGAATTGAAAAAATCTACCTAAAATCAGGAAATTATTTAATTTTTTTGAAAATTTCAACATTTAACGATCGATATTTATATTAATTTATTTTTTAATTTTTAAGTTTTGTGGATTTTTTCAAGTCATTTATACAGTCGCATTATTTAACTCTTGTAATACGTATTAGCAAATATTATATATTCTTTATTACTAAATTTTTATTATTATATGAAATATAAAATACTATGACTTCTTTTAGTCATCTGGTCTTTTCGTCCATCACACTCTGTATTTTCACAGCATCTTTATCTGGTGTCTCGACCACATGAAATTAAGCATTAAGCAGATTGGCATTTAGGTCTCACAATTTTGCATTTCAAATAGTTCAATTTAAGGTTCTACTCCAACAGTTTTTCTACTGGTACTTCCCATCTTCCTCAAAGAAGAAGAAGAAGAAGCTATCATATAAAAAAATCTTATTTCTTCTTCTTCTTCTTCTTCTTCTTCTTCTTCTATGTGCAATGTCCCTTCAGAACGTAGGCGATCATCACATCCCCTTATCCCGAGTGGCTCTTACCCCGCTTTCTTCTGTTACCCCACCCATACCACACTCTGTCATCCACTTTCACAGGCTCGTCAAGTATGTTACGCGTTGCTTTCCTCTGTCTCTCTTGCCCTCTATCTGACTTATGAGTATCAAATTTTCCAAACCATCCTTTCTCATTACATGTCCCAGGAACTTCAGCTGTTATTTCTTGATGTTAAGTATTAGTTACGTTTTCGTTCTCATCTACTCCAATACTTCATCGTTGCTAATATTCTCGGTTTATGGTATTCTCAGCATCGTTCTGTAGAATCACATTTCAGTTTCTTCAAGTTCCTCCTTCATCTTTGATGAGATTTTCCAGCATTCTGCCATATTGAAAAACGAACATCACATAGCGATCCAGTACTCACGTTTTAGTTTCTAGGGAAATTCGTATATTTCTCAAAACGCTACTCGACTTCTGGAATGCATAAAAATTTAAATTTCTATATTTACATGATCTGCATGAATTCCAAATGACTTAATGAAATTTAAAAAATAATCCTTTTCTTTTAATACATTCATCGTAATTCTTCGAATGAGTTCTTCGTTATGGTACCTAGACATTATGAATTTAAGCGTAGGACTAGACTGGACATCTGGATGTGCATAGAGCTAGACTGGACAACTGGATGTGCGTAGTACTAGACTGATCAACTGGATGTGCATAGTGCTAGACTGGACATCTGGATGTGCGTAGTACTAAACTGGTTAACTGGATGTGCATTTAAGCGTAGGACTAGACTGGACATCTGGATGTGCGTAGAGCTAGACTGGACAACTGGATGTGCGTAGTACTAGACTGATCAACTGGATGTGCGTAGTACTAGACTGATCAACTGGATGTGCATATTGCTAGACTGGACATCTGGATGTGCGTTGTACTAAACTGGTTAACTGGATGTGCGTAGTACTAGACTGGTTAACTGGATGTGCGTAGTACTAGACTGGTCAACTGGATGTGCGTAGTACTAGACTGGTCAACTGGATGTGCGTAGTACGAGACTGGTCAACTGGATGTGCATCGTGCTAGACTGGACATCTGGATGTGCGTAGTACTAGATTGGTCAACTGGGCGTGCGTAGTTCTAGACTGGTTAATTGTATGTGTGTAGCACTAGACTGGTTAACTGTATGTGTGTAGTACTAGACTGGTCAACTGGGCGTGCATAGTACTAGACTGGTCAACTGGATGTGCGTAGTACTAGACTGGTTAACTGGATGTGCGTAGTACTAGACTGGTCAACTGGGCGTGCGTAGTACTAGACTGGTTAACTGGATGCGCGTAGTACTATACTGGTCAACTGGGCGTGCGTAGTACTAGACTGGTGAACTGGGCGTGCGTAGTATTATACTGGTCATCTGGATGAGCGTAGTACTAAACTGATTATCTGGATGTGCGTAGTACTAGACGGGCCATCTGGACGTGCGTAGTACTAGACTGGTCATCTGGATGTGCGTTGTGGTGAAGTGGATATCGGTTTTGAACGAGAAATCAGAAAGCCAAGTTCGGATTCCAGTTGATATTAGTTGCATTCACTTACGCACAAATACCCATACGACTACGTCGCTTCTTCTTCTTCTTCCAGCTATGGGTTAAATTGCAGGACAGATTGGGTCTGATAGCCTTGGTTGGCAACCAATCTACCGTAGAAAGTAATGCCAACCTACCGCGAGAAAATCTTCTGCACAGTTAGTCAAGTCTCTTTCATGGCATGATCGCCCACGTGTGTTTCATGTATGGTACTTAACTGACTAAACTGGTGACAAGATTTCAGAATGTTACAATTGACTTGGCGAGATAGAATCGTAATTTCTATGCAAACATTTTTCTTTACTCGTATTTCTCGTTGGTGAAACTCTCTTCCCGCTCTACGCTTTCCAGCCAACTTTCATCTTTAAACATTTAAATGAACGGTCAGTTGTTATTTACTGTCTTCCTCATTACTTTTCTATTATTCTCGCTCCTGCATAATGTTTGATGTTTTCTGTATTTTTTCCCACTCAGTAACCCTCTGTATCTTAGTGGCTTTACTGCCTTGCTTGGAGGGATTTCGGTAAAAACAAAAAAAAAACATTGATTTCATTTACATGAAAATATATGTACTTGCTAGTATTTTTAAAATTTACACTTAATGAACTAAATGTTTTATTTTAATTTTTTTGTTTTTGTTTAAAGGTTTGGTTTATTTTGTTTTACGGTATATCAACACCTTAATTCAATGTTTTCTTTGTAAGAAATATATCTGTAGATCAGGTTTCATTGACGTATTTTAGTAAAGAGGGGTTTTGTTGAGAGTCAAATGTATAGGTGGTATTTTTTTCAAAATTGTATTATTTCTGGTATTTTTATTAGAAAAATATATTTTTATGTCTACAACCAGTTTGGGGTTTAATTATTTGCCCATAGCTTGGACCCCTAACAGGTACTACCATCCCAGGACAGGGTGGATTGGAAACAAGAGCAATTAAGGGATGGTTCTACTCTACTCAAAATACCCCGATCAGAGGTATTGCTGCCTGATGTAGTTTATCGTCGTACCCAGGACGTACATTTTTTGTCCTCCCTATTTGATTTATGGCGTGATTATTGAAAAATAAAGGCAGGGTCGTAAGAAAAATACTGTGTGCCTTTTGGACATGTTGACAAGCGGTGACTAGCCTACAGATTAAAATGTATATTTTATTTATTTAAAGTAAAGTTATATTTTTTGGTAGAATTTAGTTAATTATTTCTGAAAATTATGTCCTGAGTGGATATTGGATTTTAAGTGTTTAATATATTCTTAGTTTTATTTCTCTTTTTTCGTCATGGCACAAATTATCTAATGGGTTTATCTAAGTGCTTTTGATTTTATTTTGCCGTTTTAAAAATATGGATGTACAGGTGGTGTAAAGATTAGCAGCTCCGAACGAGAAATCGGTAAGCCAGTCAGTATCGTCGCATTCACTTTCGCATCAATGCAGTGGGCGTTCAATCTCCCTAGGTAGGGCAAACTGGATGCTCTAGCCGTGGTTAGTAACTGACATACAGGAGAAGAGAAAGTCTGCATTCAAAACCGGATATAGTCCTTTTCGGTCCCATATTTGAAAGGTTGGCCATGTTGGAGGTGAAACAAAACAAATAGTCCTGACTAGTTGGACATGCTTGAAAAGAAGCAACCATGTGAATATGAGTAGAAACTGTTAACATAAAACCTAGATAGAACCGTAATTTCTATGCTAACGGTTTCTTCTCTCGCCGTAAATGTCTCTTCTGGCTTGTTGCGTTCACGTCAAATTTGATCTTCAAAAATACAAATACAATATCAATAGTTATTTTCTGTCTTCTTAATTCTTGTTCCTTTAATGTTTCTCCTTAATAGTAGTTTTTCTCATATTCACTACCACTTAAGTCATAGTGGCTTTATTGCCTTGTCTGGAATGAAATGATTAAAAAGATCATGCTGACATTAAGTGTGGTTTTAAGTTGAAATAGCTCAGTTGAAGATAATTTATTTCTAAAATAAGATAATAAAGCCATTAGGATCTAAGATGGTTACAGAAAGTGAAAGTGAATGAGATGACTTTTTTAAGAAGTGAAGAAAAAGACAATTAAGAAATAAATATCAAGAAGACAGAAGATGGCACTTAGACTTTTTAAAATTTTAGGCGTCAAGGAAGTAAGAAATTAGACGGGAGTTTTACAGGTGAGACTTCCACCGGTGAGACGTGCGAGAAAAAATTAGAATATTTCTGTCAGCTGCATCTAGGTAGACCTAGTTGCTAATCGAGTATTATGATTAAATATATGCAGCCGAAACACCAAGTAGGAGAGTTCATCAGAATAACAACCATGAAAATATTTATAGAAAAGAATACCGTGAGTGCCGAAGAACGGATAAAAGATGGATGGGATTCAAGAATATAGAAGATGACAATTGATGTTGCATTTGAATTTTTGGAGATTGTTGATATCTAGGAAGCAAATAAAGAGAGTTCCATAGGTGAGTAGTACGAGAAAAGAAACTGTTGTAGTATAAGTGGTGGTTACATTTAACTATTTAAGTAGAAAAAGGATGAAACCTAGATACCAGTCTAGTAGCACGCTTAAATTCAGAAGATCGGGGTACTAGATAAAAAATAGATGAACAGAACAGTTTCCATGAAAATATTTTAAGAAACGACAGAGGGAAAACACGTAACGTGGGTGGAAAACTGATTGTAGTCGTGATGACAAAGCAGGATTGATCATATCACAGACATTTCTTAGAATTTTGTCAATAATCTTGAGATATATAGAAGTATCAGATTAGATATAGAAGCAATACGCTTGGTAGATTTATAAATGTGCAAAATGGAGTCTGACGAGAAAAATTCTCTGACATTGCACAGTGAACCAACTTTCCTAGCAATAGACTTAGTAATTGTTTCACAGTCAATGCAAAATTTCCTCTCAGTGGAAAATGTGAGCAAAGATGCAAAGAGTAAATATTCTGAGGGTTAGCATTAGCTACGCTGATGGCCGTCAGAAATGTTTACCCGGTGATGAAATGAAAGCAGTTATGTTTTAGAGTTGTTGGCATCGACGAACCATTTCTTGCTCTATTTAACCATTGATTAAAAGTTGGCTTCGAGAGCATTTACGAGTTTTATTTTGTCAGATCACTGGTTTTCTTTTGTAAAAATTCGGTATTTCTTTTGTCAGAACTCGGCCTTTCTTTTGTCAGATCTCGGACATTCTTTTGTCAGATCTCGGACTTACTTTTGTCAGATCTCGGCCTTTTTTTGCCAGATTTAGGAATTTCTTTAGTCAGATCTCGTACTTTCTTTGGTTAGATCTCGGCCATTTTTTGTCAGATTTCGGATTTCCTTTTGTCAGATCTCGCACTTTCTTTGGTCAGATTTCGTACTTTATTTTGTCAGATCTCGGCCTTTTTTTGTCAGATTTCTGACTTTCTTTGGTCAGATCTCGCACTTTCTTTGGTCAGATCTCGTACTTTCTTGGGTCAGATTTCGTACTTTCTTTTGTCAGATCTAGTACTTTCTTTGGTCAGATCTCTACTTTCTTTTGTCAGATCTCGGCCTTTCTTTTGTCAGATTTCGGACTTTCTTTTGTCAGATCTCGGTTTTTCTTTTGTCAGATCTCGGCTTATTTTTGTCAGATCTCGTACTTTCTTTTGTCAGATCTCGGCTTATTTTTGTCAGATCTCGTACTTTCTTGGGTCAGATTTCGTACTTTCTTTTGTCAGATCTCGTACTTTCTTTGGTCAGATCTCGTACTTTCTTTTGTCAGATCTCGGCCTTTCTTTTGTCAGATTTCGGACTTTCTTTTGTCAGATCTCGGTTTTTCTTTTGTCAGATCTCGGCTTATTTTTTTCAGATCTCGTACTTTCTTTTGTCAGATCTCTGACTTTCTTTTGTCAGATCTCGGCTTATTTTTGTCAGATCTCGTACTTTCTTTTGTCAGATCTCGTACTTTCTTTTGTCAGATCTCGGACTTTCTACAAAGGCAGAAGTAATTAAAAAACAATAAACTAAAATCCTTCTTTAATTAGATATATTTATTTATTTTCATAGAATAACTTTAAGCTATTATCTTTTAAATAAAAACAATTTTCAAATTCAAAGGATTATTTAAATGTTTTAACTTGCGTCTTCATGTTTGTTTTTTAAGTGTCGCCTGTTACGAATGTGCGTTTTGGATGTGCGTTGTGGTCCAGTGGATATCGGCTCGGAACGAGAAACCGGGGAGCTGAGTTCGAATTCCAGTTGAATCCATTATATTCACTTACGCGCAAATACCCTTGAGAAAGGTATTAATCCGTCTCTTCCCTCCAGTTATGGGTTAAATAGCAGAACAGATTGGGTTCTATAAACTTGGTCGGCAACCAGTCTACCGCAGAAAGTAATGGCAACCTACTGCGGGATAATCTTCTGCCCAGTCAGTCATGTCTCTTTCGAGACATGATCGCCCAAGCGTGTTTCACGTATGGCACTTAACTGACTGACTGTTACGAAAGTGGGGGAATAAAAAGTTGAGAGCTGAGAAAGAATGATTATTTCAAGAGTGATCAGTTTTCGAGTAATGAAAAGAGACATTTTATTGGGGGCGAAAAAACTATCATTGTGGGCAGGAAATGGATGCTGCCGAAAGTGGGAGGATTCAGATTTTTAGGAACCAGTTCTTGCTTCATTTACGTCTTAATTTGTTCATTTTCTGGGTCGTGAAATTAGAAAACTTTTTTGGTATATTTTTAAAATTTCATAACAGACAAGTAAATAGAACAAAAGATGGGATAATATTCAAAGACAGAAGTAAGAAATTGAAAAAAAAAAGGAAGGAATGAATGAAGGACAAATAGAGAAAGGGCAAAGAAGGAAAGAGAGTCAAAGAAAGAAAGGGAGAAAGAAAGGAATGAAGGGAACAAAGAACAGATAAGAAGGTAAGAAGACAAAAAATAAATTCAAAGAAAGAATGACCAAGGAAGTGAAAACCAAGTGAGGTGAAAAAGCAGGACCGAATATAGAGAAATTAAAGAAGGAAAGAAAACAAATAAAGCAAATAAAGTAAAGAAGGTAGAAAGTGAGAAAGAAAGTAAGGAAAAAGATGTAAAATATACAAACAGCTAAGAAGGAAGGAAAGTAAAAGAAAGACGTTAGAAAGTGAGAAAGAAAAGAACAAACGAATGAACGAAAAAATAAAGAAACGGTCTAGAAAAAAAGAAAAAATACGATGAAAGAAAGTGTAAAAAAGCGACAGGAAAAAATGGAGGGGAAATAAGAAAAACGGTTAAGGAGGAAAGAAAGTCAAAGCGATTGAGTTAAATTAAGAAAGTCAAGGAAAGATGGAAGTATGTGAAAAAGAAATGAACAAATGAAGGTCGAATCGGCTTGAATGGAAAGAATTTAAAAAAAAACAGGAAGTCAAAGAAAGATAGTGGAAAAGAAAGAAAGAAAGAAAGAAAGAAAGAAAGACCAGTACGAATTGAAAGGGTACTAAAGAAACAGCTAAGTAGAAAAAAAATTCAAAAAAAGAAAATAAAAAATTAAATTCTAAGAAAGATAGAATAATATGAGAAGATAGGTAAGAACGAATGAAGGAAAAATAAATAAACGGTTAAGAATGAAAGAAAGTCAACGAAAGAAAGTCAAGGAAAGTGTGAAAAAATACAGGAATGAATAAAGGAAAATAGAAAATGACTGAGAATGAAAAAAGGAAAAGAAAGAAAGTCAAAAATGTATCAAAGAAAGGCAGGAATGAATGGACAAAAATAAAAACAAGGCTGAGAATGACAGAAAATCAACAAAAAAAAAGTCAAAGAAAGCGTGAAAGAAAGGCAGGAATGAATGAAGGAGAAAACGGTCGAGAATGAAAAGAAGAAAAAAAAAGAAACAAAGAAACGAAACAGATCATAAAAAAATTAACATAAGAAAGACAATGCAACAAAGGAAGAAAGGAACAAGCAAAAGATGGCAATGAAAAAAGCTAAAAAGAAGAGGCTAAGAAAGAAAGGCAAGAAATAGAAAGAAAGAAAGAAAGAAAGAAAAAAGAAAGAAATACACAATGACAGATTATGAATGAAATAGAAATTAATTATCTATTTATCTATCTATTGATTTGGCTGTCAATTCTCGTTCTTAGTCTTTCTTTAACCATTTCTATCGATGAAAAACTTTTCTTTTTTTAAATTTTTCTTCCTCTTCTTTTTCTTTTTCTTACATCATTAATCTTTCTATTCCTTCCTTTTCTTTATCCTATTATTGTATATCCCTAAATCGCTAATGAAACTGTCTGATTCCCTAAGATTACACCGTTTGATATTCATACTGTCCATTGAATGCAAGCACAGTAGCATTTCCTATAACTTAACTGGGCAATGAGTGCCTACGTTTGAGATGGATGCCAATTCAGTTTTAAAAAATTGAAAAAAAAAAAAAATGAAATAATTTTCTTTCTTTATTTGTTTTTAACTATCCCAGCCGTAATTGATCCCTTGATTACAAAGAGCTAAGAGTTAATTATACGCATATCATTTCGGACATATGACCGTTTTGTGGTTCTTCCTCAGGTCAGAAAGATTTATAAATCGCATTTGCAATTGTTATGACAAAAATTCATCAATCTTTTAATTAACAACGAATTTATCAAATTGAGACAAAGAACAACGAATAATCCTCACAGTCAAAGCTCAAATAAATCATAGAAAAGTCAACAAGTCTTTCTCTATCTACCCCCACTATATATATATATATATATATATATATATATATATATATATATATATATATATATATATATATATATATATATATATCGCTTATTCAGTGGAATGAATTAGAGCGCGCTAGCTATTGGCCGCGTATACTGATTGCACTAAAAAGTCTGCCTGCTTCCACCGAACGCCCATAGCCCAGGGGTAGAGTCGCCGACTGACGCTATTTCGGTCGGGTTTCAATCCTGGGTACAAAAGCAATCGGAGTCTAACCGTACTGATGAGCTGTCTGCGGATGACAATATATATATATATATATATATAAAAACGTGATTATATATAGTTATACTCGTTTTGAAAAGCTTCCACGAAAACTTTCGAACGAAGGAAAAATTGGTTTAAATAAAAAGGAAAGAGCTTAGGACATACAAGTCTGTCAAAAATGTTCGAACAGAAATCAGCACGAAGCCCAAAGTAAAAAAGAAAAAGACTCGACACGAGTAATCATTTCGCAGAAAGCGCTGAATACAGAGGTAGAGCGAATTTAATAGAACCTAATGAGCCAGATGAACTTACCTAGGTTTCTCCTAAACGGATCGTCAGGGAAAGCTTTTTTTGACGGTCCGTTTAGGAGAAACCTAGGTAGGTTCGTCTGGCTCATTAGGTTCTAATATACATATATTTTATTCACTCACACAAAAAAGAATTTCAACAAAACACTGTTAAAAGATAGTTATAGCTGCGTTAAAAAGATAGATAGATAAATATATTTCACGACATGATATTTGTCTATATTTCAGAGATGAAATAGTATTTAAACTATTTAATTATTCTGACTGTTGCCAGATATTTCCGGCCTTCTTCAGGTGCTAGGAATGCTGAATCAAATTTTAATTTTCCATTTTAAAACTAAGTATTACACAATTAATGCATATATATATATATATATATATATATATATAAAATACGATAGATTATATATATATATATATATATATATATATATATAATCTATCATATTTTACGATGAATGCCTGTGGATTAGAAAAAAACAACCATGATTTTTGCATCTCTGAAAAAGCGTTTGATTTTGCAGAGGCTTGTGATTTGGTCGGACTTTTTTTTACTCTGGAATCCTAAGCACATCTTCGATTTATGTAATACCGGTTTTTACCGAGCCGTCCGATCGATAACTCTTCGTATAACTAGTAAAAACTAAAACTAAAAATAAAAACGGACAAGCTTATAAATAATCTAATCAAATTTTTCAAAGAACACGATCTTAATTAATATTAATACTATCACTAACGCTAAAGTCTTAATTTTCTTAGATGTCACCTGAGCAATGGTCCGTATACAAACCATACAATAAAGACTCAGACAACCACACATATATCAACAGGGAATCAAATCACCCCCTGAAAATCACCAACAACATACACAAATCTATCCAATTTCACTAAAGTACCAACTCTGGCTATCAGGAAATTTTTTACAATTCTAAAATTAAATGCATTAATGCTTTATAAAAAAGTAAACTTAACTCTATTTTAAAATACTCCGTTAAAAACAAGGTAAACAGAAATTAGCAGAAACCACGTAAACGTAACATTATTTAGTTTAACCCAGCTTTCAGCCGTAATGGCCAAACATTAGCGAATTTTTCCTAAACTTAATTCACAAACATTTCTGCCATTCACTCACACTCAAAAGAATTTCAACAAAAACACCGTTAAAAGATAGTTATAGCTGCGTTAAAAAGATAGATAGATAAATATATTTCACAACATGATATTTGTCTATATTTCAGAGATGAAATAGTATTTACACTATTTAAATTATTCTGTCTGTTGCCATTTGTACGACATTTCCGGCCTTCTTCAGTTGCTGGGAATGTTGAACCAAACCCTTTATTACGATCACTGAGATATATCATTCTCATTTCTTGTGCGAAGAGTCTTTTGGTAGTCATAAGTTATCTCCCTAGAACCCGATTCTCTAAGTTACTTGTTCACCACTGCTGTAGCCTGGTATTGAACTCACAATTCTTTGGATCAAGTTACTGGAATTAACCAACGTTTATTTCTACTGGGCCATGTGTCTTTAAGGACAACAGCTGCATTTCTGGGAATTATAAACTTAATGTTCAGTAACAACTATTTTACCAGAGTTTATATTTTAATTTTTGATGCTAATCGTTTTCTCTAGTATTTTTTGCCAGAGCTCATATTGCAATCTTTTTGATGCTAATGATTTTCTGTAGCACTCCATATTACTGGTTCCCATATTGTATTCAATTCTATGCTTGGTTGGCTAAGAACATCTTTGTAGCCTAGCATATGTGCTGATTCCTCAAGTTTACGTGGCGTTCTCTATCTATTATTTCAACTTCATCTAATAGGGGGCGGTGATCCCCTTTCTCCCTCCATATGTGGTTAGCTGCGTCTGATTTTTCTATATCCCCTCGTGTTACGGCCTTGCGATGTTCTTGTAGTCTTACCTTAAAAATCCACTTTACGCTAAATCGAAATGTCACAATGAAAAAGGAGATAGATGTAACTTAGGCCTTTTCGAAAAAATTGTCATCTTAAATCATATAAATAACCCTTAACAAAAAATAAATACTTAACAAAAAATAAATAAATAAAAGAATAAGCGATTTAATGAACACGTGTTGCCATAGAAAAAATACTTAAATTTTTTTTAGTATGCATAAGTTATCCACATAAAAGCCTGTTTCACTGCATAACAGATCATCAGTGTGGCTAGACAACCACTTGCTTCTGGCCGAGACTCGACCGATTTGATGTCAGTCGGAGTCGCTAACCCCTAAGCCATAGGCGCATAGCATCAGAGAAGGGAAATGTTAGCGTGTTGTATATAAGCGGTGTATACACACGTCAGTCATCGAAAAAACTCAATTCATTGCTGAAGAGTTATGCATAGGATGGTCCAAAATTATGAAGAGTGTAAATAACATTTATGTTGGGATTACATATACATATACAACACGAAAGACTAAAAAGCAATAGATATTTCCAGTTAAAGCGAAATCGTAGACTGAAAGAAAAATGAATGGATGTAAGTCAAATTTTGATTTCCTGGTATCGATATCAAATAAGTTTTTTTCGTCGTAAACTGAATTTTGAAGGCTAAATAAGTCCTCTGAGTAAATGGTATTATGGTTGAGACCAAGAACTACTTAGAGTCAAACCCGAAGCAAAACTAAAATAAAAGGGCTGAAAAAAATGCAGACACACAGGCAGATAAAAAGACACACACACAAACATCTTGCCCTTTATATATATATATATATATATATATATATATATATATATATATATATATATATATTGTAATGCTCGGAATAAGAAATTAGAGAACCGAGTTCGAATTCCAGTTAACATCGTTGCATTCCGAAGCGTGTATCAGGTATGGCAGTTGACTAACTAATATATAAAATAAACTGTCACAACTGCCCCTAAATATAAAATAGGGAAACTTGCATAAATTTATGTATCTATGACCACAAAAGGAGTCTTACACGTAAAAAAAATTATCAAATGCATTACTCATACAGAAAAATAAATTCAACCAAAACTTTGATCTAAAGAATGCTACACTTATTAAAAGAAAAAGTTACTTTCTGTGTAGGAAAACTCTTAAGAGTGCCGCTATCGAATCTGATAAAAATATAAATCTGTGCAATATATTTGTTCAAATATATCCATTCTTGAAAGAATTACTCTTTTCTCAAGCCAACATCTTTAAAAAAAAATAAAATAAAATAAAATAAAAAAAAATAAAAAAATAAAAATGTTAAAAAATAAAAATAAAAGGGTTAAATTTATAAGCTTCTTTTATTTAAAATAAGTAATACATCGATTAATCCTAAACTAAAAAAATTAATTCGACATTTACTCACTTTTGTTTATTTGATATTAAATCACTTAGCGTCCTCCACCGTTTACCTTGACTTTTCAGTTAGGCTGGTGTTTAGTTATTTGTGTTCTTAAATAAGAAATAATTACTTTTGTTTATAAAAAATTGCAAAATAAAATTCTTGCATTTGTCTTGATAAAGTCGGCTAAAATAATTTTTCTTTCTGTATTTGGAAACGAATTATTAGCACAACCTAGGTTTCAACCTTTCGGTATCTTCAGGCGATTTACAATAATTGATTTTTTCGTTTATCAAACGCGCGACTGGAATTTTCAAACAACCGAAAAATTTTCAACATTATGAGAGGAGATATTTAAGGATCTTACAACAATTTCATCTATGTATATATGATCCTGGTGTATGTATTTGTATGTATGAGTACATCTCGACAAAATTTCTGATCATTCATTTAGATTTTTTTTTTCGTTCTGGAAACAACATAATAGCTAACGTTTTTTTCTGGCACACTCTACATACATTGCCGCCATTGTATGTTTTAGCTATTTTTACTATAGTTCATGCTATATCAGGGTCTTTTCCATGTTTTAAGATTAATTTCCATACATCTAAAAACGTATTCCTGTCCTCCTTCACAATAGAGGAAATACCTGTTGACCACACCAATATGCTGCCAAAAGAAAATAATTTTAATAAACGCTCTAATTCTCGAAACAAGAGCAAGCAACCAACACTCAACAAAATGCAATTCGTGTGTAGCTGCAACTTATTGAAGTTCATATAACAAACGTTTAATGACATTTTGTATTACTACTAATTTCTTATATTGGGACGCTTCTTTTACAAAAAAGAAAAACAAAATACATAACAGCGACGGATAAATTAATTTTTTAATAATAACAATTCGTTCGCTGGTGTTTTTTAAAAAATCACCATCGTTACCAAATGCAAATTTTATTGCAGTTACAATAAATTTGTCTTTGTAATTTACTTCTGAAGACTATCTTTGAAAAAGTAGAAAGTACTTGGGTTAGAAAAAATACTACGACAATCGCTTTGATGAATTTCATCTTAACATCAATAAACTGATCAGGAAACGGGAAATGATCAGTATTACATACATAGACACAATACGTGTATATTATTCATATTCTGACTTAATATATATATATATATATATATATATATATATATATATATATATATATAAACTCGTTCTCAATTTAAAAAAAATCTTTTGCTTTTTTTAAGAAAATCCTAGAGAAAGCAAGGTAAATATTTTTCGGGCAGTTGGTCGTATGAGATACTGTACACCATATGGCGAACCACATCAAATACTGTACACCAGAAAATGGACCGCATGAGATACTGGACATCATAGGGCGGACTGCATGAGATTAGAAGGTGGACCACATGGGATACTGGACCCTATAGGGCGGACGGCATGAGATATTGTATATCATGAGATACTATACATCATACATACACTACTAAATGAATTAATGTATTTATATTTTTATGGACGATACCGCAGCCATTTCCTCAACAAAATCTTCTGCCTTAAAAATGGGAGAATGTTGATTTTTTCCTTCAGAGATTTCATGTTTCTATATATAAAAGTCTGTGTTATTCCGTTTGTCTGTCTGTCTGTAGAACCCTCTAAATATAGCCATAGATTGACTGATCGAAACCAAATTTAGGGAAGAAATGTAAAGGGTAAAAGATATAATTTGTTTTACTATGTTGCATAGCTTAGTACAACAAATTTTCATTAATTTTTCCAAAAAACTAATTTTTATTAATTTTTCCAAAACAAAGATTTTCATTAATTTTTCCAAAAAAATTAATGGAAATTATAAAAAAAATTAGCATGCGAAAACGAATCAAAATATTTCCGAAGCTTTATTTTTTATTTACTCATAATGTAATTGGGTAGTATTTTTAACACATTTACCAGTTTATAACTATAGCATAACATACAAATTTACAAATGATATAGCAGTACTATACTTACACTTTAAAAGTTTCGTGTTAGTGGGTGAATTTTTTAAAAAAGTAAACTAAATTATTGCTATGTTCATTATTTTTTAACAAAAATTCATCAAATTATGATGTAGAAAATCAATTGTTTTACAAAATGTCAAAAAGTCATAATCCTAATATATATATATATATTTTATTCTAGAGAATTTACAATAAAAATACTTAATACTATTTATTAGATTATTTATTTACAAGAATAATTTCATACTAACGACATCCTAAAAGCTAATACAGTTAGAACTCATGCAAAATTTATCATTCATCAATTTATAAAGAAATAAATATGAAAACAATTTTGTATTCATAAATTTATAAGCATTTATTAAAATATATGGACCAACTATAAAGAAATCCTTATTATTTACAATTTTATAAAGTTTACATCAATTGGCAGAAGCCGATGTTTTGCCAGCTATTTCAATAAATAGAATAATAGTGTAAATGAACAATTTACGAAATAAATAGTGATTATTTTTTTATTGTTAATTCTCACTAACAAAAAAAAATATGTATAAATTTACTTTCATCATATGTTTAGGTTTTATTACAATTCCAATAATCGTTTTTAAAACAATAAATGTTGCCAAGGAGTGAAGGTAGTTATAATAGCAGCAGTTTCATAGGAAAAACTGTTGTTTCTTAATGTGGGCATAAAAGTTTTTCCCATTTATTTTTTATTTTAAATATCGCATTTTCTAGTGTGCGTTGTGGTGCAGTGGATATAATCTCGGATCTAGAAATCAGAGAGCCGAGTTCGAATTCCAGTTGAATTTGTTGCATTCACAAACGCGCAAATAACTTCCAGCTATGGATTAAATAGCAGGACAGATTGTAAAGGTAATCAACTGTCCAGACAGTCATTTCTCTTTCGGGACATGATCGCCCAAGCGTGTATCACGTATGGCTGTTAACTGACTAATTTTCTTGTGTATACTACAACTTGCTCACAATACAATCCTGTGTTTCTGCAGTTAAAAACAGGAGATAAATTACATTATAACACAAAAATCGCTTTGTTATTTTTTCACAATGTTAAAGAATAGAAATTAACCGAATGTTTATCCATTGCTTGTTTCTACACCTAATTTCCGTTTCGAAACTTATTTTCGAATTTTCGGGGAAAGGGGCTTTGTTTCAACATTCATGTCACCAAAACATGACAGATCTTGTGTATTCCGTTCCTTAAATTTTTTAATTCAATTTCGGTGAAGTTCTTGTCATTGTGTCGAAAGTCGTTGACTTACACTGATTCTAAAAGAACAAATATTGCCGAAATATCAAATACCGTTTGTAAATAATTGTTATCTACACCTTCCTAATATTGTGTTGTCTTATCTATCTGTGGGAAAGTGACTGAAGTCGTGACGCCAATCAGGATCGATGACAATGAATTTCCTTCTTTGGATTTTGTCAAGAACCTCGAGATGAATAGCAAATGTACCTGATCAGATTTGGCAACAGTATTCAATAATCGAACGAATAGTAAATTTATAAATGTGCAAGATGGATTCTGTCGAGATAGATTTTCATAGACACCTAACCTTCCGAGTAGTAGATGCAACTTTAGATAATTTTGTTCATTTTTCGTTTGATTTTAAATACCGTATTTTCCTAAGTATACTACGACTTTATCACAATACAATCCTGTGTTTCTGCAGTTAAAAAAACAGGGGATACATTACATTATGATATAAAAATCGCTATGTTATTTTTTCACAATGTTAAAGAATAGAAAATTAACCGGATGTTTATCCATTGCTTGTTTCTTCACCTAATTTCCATTTCGAAACTTATTTTCTAGTTTTCGGGGAAAGGTGCTTTGGTTTAACATTCATGTTATCAAAACATGACAGATCTTGTGTATTCCGTTTCTTAAATTTTTTAATTCAATTTTGGTGAAGTTCTTGTCATTGTGTCGAAAGTCGTTGACTTACACTGATTCTAAAAGAACAAATATTGCCGAAGTATCAAATACCGTTGGTAAATAATTGTTATCTATACCTTCTTAATATTGTGTTGTCTTATCTATCTGTGGGAAAGTGACTGAAGTCGTGGCGCCAATCAGGATCGATGACATTGAATTTCCTTTTTTAGATTTTGTCAAGAACCTCGAGGTGAATAGCAAATGTACCTGATCATATATGGCAACAGTATTCAATAGACGGACGAATAATAGATTTGTAAATGTGCAAGATGGATTCTGTCGAGATAAATTTTTATAGAGACCCAATCAGTAGATGCAGCTTTAGACAAGTTTGTTCATTTTTTGTTTGATTTTAAAAACCGTATTTTCCTAAGTATACTACAACATGATTACAATACGTTCCTGTGTTGCTGAAGTTAAAAAAAAAGGAGTAAATTACATTCTTGATTCTAATACAGACAGATATTTTTTGTTTTTGTTTTTTCCTTTACTTTTGTACTTTTTCTTGAATTAAACCTATGAACTATTTCGGCATATAACATTTATAGAATCATTTTAGAAGCCAATATTTCAGTCTCATCCCACAAAATAGTAGAAAATGAAAGTTTAGATTTTACTTTAAAAATTAATGGCAGTAAGAATTTTAAACAAATGATTAATCTCAGTTGAATGCAGCGCTTTGGCCGTGTCTAGAATTGATTTTTTTGAGTGTTGGATTTTTCTTTCTTTTATTTTTTTAATTAATGCTTCTATAATGTGGATGAGGCTATTATATTCATATTTCCCACAAATATTTTGTGGATGAAGATTGGTATGTTTCCATCTATGCTGACTAAACTCTGTTTTACCAGAATAATAAATACGTCTTTTTATTTATTAATGCTTATATAATTTTTAAAATATTTTTCATGTGAATGAAGCTATTACGTTCGTATTTTCCACAAATATTTTACAGACGGAGTTTGGTATGTTTCCTTCTACGCTAACTAAACTCCATTTTACCAGAATAATACATATGTTTTTTATTTATTAATGAAGAAAGCAATGGCAACCTACTATTTAACCGCAGAAAGCAATGGCAACCTACTACGGGATAATATTCTGCCCAGTCAGTCATGTCGCTTTCAAGACATGATCACCCAAGCGCGTTTCACGTATGGCACTTAACTGACTGAATGCATATATAATTTTTAACGTATTTTACATGTGGATGATGCTATTATGTTTGCATTTTCTACAAATATTTTGCGGACAGAGTTTAGTATATTTCCTTCTACGCTAACTAAACTCCGTTTTACCAGAATAATAAATATGCTTTTTATTATTAATAATTCTATAATTTTTAATGTATTTTACATGTGAGTGATGCTATTATGGTCGCATTTTCAACAA
This sequence comes from Ascarosepion bandense, assembly GCA_037127315.1. Lineage (NCBI taxonomy): Eukaryota > Metazoa > Mollusca > Cephalopoda > Sepiida > Sepiidae > Ascarosepion > Ascarosepion bandense. Next base: position 4,755,891 of record JBBBDQ010000514.1, on the reverse strand, counting down.
TATTTTTGCGGACGAAGTTTGGTATGTTTCCATCTATGTTAACTAAACTCCGTTTTACCAGAAGAAATATGCTTAGAAAAATATTTAAACATAAAACTCAGCATGAAAATATTACGACCACACCCAAACTAATGTGGATATCATCAGAACCACAAAATATCTATAACTGGAATAATTTTGAAGCAGCTAAAATAAAAACTGTTCCTTACAATATATCGGGGAAACTTGCAGAAATTTAAAAAAACGTATCTATGAACATAAAAAGCAACTTATACACAACAATTTATCATATGCATTCATATACAGAAATAAGTTCAACCACAACTTCGATTTCAAGAACACCGCACCTATTAAAAGAGAAATGTAATTTACTTAGAAAGAAAACTATTGATAGTGCCACTATCGACTTCTGCCAAAATATAAATCTGCAATATATATATATATATATATATATATATATATATATATATATATATATATATACATTATCATCACTGGACATTCATTTATTTGTGGACGACCTTATTCAAGAAATTTTTCGTCTTCTCTTGTGCAACCAAAACATCTTGCATTCCAATAACGTAGCAAACAGAGATTAGGACACAGGCCGGGGCCTGATTAGCCTTGGATTGGTCAACCTGGAGAGAAGGACCAAAACCGTCAATGAACCAGGGTAACATCACTGATGATGTGTCCTAACCGCATCTAAATGATGTTTTTTTCAAAACATATATATATATATATATAGGGTGACCCAAAAAACGGGAATTTTTTAAGTGTGAATTGGCATATGAGCAAATGGCAGCACTGCAAAACCGAGGGGTCACGAAGTAAACACTCTGCCATTTCACTAACCATGAAACAAGATAAATTTCGAAGCAAGTTATGGATGTCAGATAAGGTCCATTTTCATCTCACAGGTTACGTGAATAAACAGAACTACCATTACGGGTCAGACACAAATTCAAATGAGCGCCCTTTACACGCCAGTAAAGTGACAGTATGGTGTGCTGTTTCATTACATCGGATCATCGGATATTATTTTTTGGAAAATGAACAGAGGATCTCAGTCACTGTCACTGTCTCAACAGCAGATTTCAAGAACGCATTCGTACAGGAGGACGCCATCGACAGGAGGTAATTTAAAAAAAAATAAAAATTCCATCATGTTTCTTAAATGGCATGTTTTAAGGTTTCAATTACTTTGAATAAAATATTTTTCTTTAATCACTCTTGGTTTTATGGAATTGTTAAGAAGTTCCCGTTTTTTGTCACACTGTATATATATATATATATATATATATATATAACTATTATTGATTTTTTATTAAAAGAAAACGGGTAAATTAACAAAGTTCTTTTTTTTAAATGTATCAGTGAGTTAAGTGCCATATTTAATACACGTTTGGACGATCATGTCTATTTCGAGTTTTGACTGACAAGGCAGAAGATTTTCCCGCAGTAGTTTCTGCGATAGACCCATTGCCATCCAAAGCGATAGAACCCAATCTGTCCTGTTATTTAACCCATATCTGGAGGGAAAAAGAGATGATTTAATACGTTCCACAAGGGTATTTGCGCGTAATTAAATACAACGCAGTCAGCTCGGTTTCGAACTCGGTTATCCGATTTTTCGTTCCGAGCCAATATCCAGATCATCACAACAATACATATATGAATGTTAACCTAAATTAATATCAATAATAATTACATTATAAGAAAAACATCAACCGCAATGATAACAACATGTATTCATTTTCGTTTATTAGACATTAAATTATATCACTTAGCATCTTCCATAATTTAGATTGACGTTCATTTATCCTGGTGGTGATTTTCTAAGCTTAGCTTAGAGGTACAAGGCCGAAAGTAAGGAACACCCAGTAAGGATCGAACTCACTACTCAATTGTAATGATTCTAGCGATACAAACTTGCAAACCATTAGACCACCACGTGGTTGCCGTTGTATGTTAATGTGCGTGCTTAAATTTCAAAATTATGAAAACTATCGACATTTTTAATTTTGTTTATAAATACTTATTACGAAATAAAATCCTTATATTTAAAATCCTTATATTTACCTTGATAAAATCCATTGTAGGACGAAATGTGTGTGCGATAGAAAGCTATATATTTTTCTTTCTTCATATTGTTCTTTTACAGATATATATTTAATTGCATTGGAATTTTTACACACATACGCACGTACGCTCCCGTACATATATAAATTTAAATTGAAGAACATCTATAAACCCATCATATTTTACTTATACTTTTCACTTGCAAAATAAAAGTCCTTACATTTACATTGATAAAATCCATCAGGAAACGAAACGTGTCGTTCAAAAAAAAATCTCTCATTTCTAGATATCGAGTAATAATATAAATAATATAATTAATATATATATATATATATATATCGTGGTTAATTGTAATAATATTTAGCGCCAAGGGTTTTGTTTCTTCGGTGGTTTTACTGATAAAATTTATTTAGGCAAGCACGTTTCTTATCGTAAAGTGCTCGATATCGGGGTAGATATAGAGCCTTGATACGTACAAAAAATTTGTCTTTTTAACTGAGCAGATTCGTGCCGACTTTGATGTTTCGTGAGGAAACCTTTATGATGTTCTCATTTGTCAGCACTGTTTGTACTTTATATATATATATATATATATATATATATATATATATATATATAGGTAATGATGCCAAATACGTAAACGAAGAGAATAATCCAAGAAGATCTATTGAATATAAAATATAAAATATAATATAATATTCATTTAACATTTTTGCGACACAAAATTTCCCATGTTTCGAAATCATATTTAGTAAAAAATATGCTTCCAAATCATGGGAAATTCTGTGTCACGAAAATGTTGAATTCATTATATAACTATAATATTTATCTCTACTTTTCTATTGAGCACTGTAAAATTAAAAATAAACGCTTAGGAACAGTAAATTTCTTATTGTCGTTTCTTCACATTTGGTACCTCCACTAAATCGTTAAAAAAAACCCAGCATAGTATACATAAAAAGGGGACAAAACTTAATAAAAACAAACATTTGTCATCAAAATGTTTATATTAATATTAAGAGAAAAGATGAAAGTAATTTTTAATTATTTAAAAAAATTTTTAATCCCTTCTAACATGTTCGATATTTTGGCAGAAAATCTTGTTTTTATTTGAATTAACGGATAACCAAAACGTTACGACTGTTTACAATAGAAAACGTAATGATTACATCGCCCACGTTTTCTCCGGTGACAAACGGATTAATTTGGAAATTCTCGCAAAAATGAAATTATTGTCAGATTTTAAGTACTCATTTACAAATGTTTGTCTGTCTGTCTGTCTGTCTGTCTGTCTGTCTGTCTGTCTCTCTCTCTCTCTCTCTCTCTCTCTCTCTCTCTCTCTCACGCACACATATTAAACTTACTTCTTAATCTGTTTGAGTTTCAATTCATACCCAGTAAATAATAATAAAGCTTGACCTTTTTTCTATTTACCTTTTATATTAACTGTGATGACAAAACAAGCTCAGAGCCACGAGCCACATATTAATGATCAAGGAGCCGCATGCGGTTCACGATCACCCCTGATATAGCAATTCAGCATTCTTTTATACTTTTATACTCTTGATACTTTTAGAATTCATCTTTCGTTAATCCAATATGCGTTCGGATTTCGGTGTCGCATTTTATAACATTCATCTTTCAACTTATTGACCCTCATCAGATAAATAGAGCGTTAAATCCACTAACGAATTTCTTCAAATATTGCACTCAGATAAATAGAAAAACAACACCCTTGACTCGTTAGGCGCCGGATGTCTCTCTACTGATGAAACCATCGATATAACAACAAAATTATATAAACATTCGTCACTTCAACATCCCAATTTTGAACCAACAATTCTCCAAAGACATCTTATAGTCTGCCCGAAATATTTTCCTTTTTGTGATCGACATGGCAACATTTGCACACAGATTGCTTTTCGGTTCTACGTAATTACAATACGCTTCACTTAGAAAACGAAATTTTTAATAATTTTACCAAATGTAGTCCTGCGAAAGGTTGCAGAAAATAACAATGAAGATAATATGTGAGTAACAGCAAAGTCTTAGAGAAAACAGAAGCAAAAACGATAAAAGGATACTTATATTTCACATCCGGAAGAAAGAGTTGACATCTCTAGGGTGCATAGTGAAGAAAGAGTGCTTGGAAATTTTGACACTCACAAAGCATATTGAAATCAAGTCGGACAGAGAAAAGCAGCGCATCACCTACCTAACTAGTTTGCGTTTACTAAGACGCATAAATGAGAGGAAATTGTGGAGAGCCATAATCGCGCATGTTCTGGAGGTGCATGACACAAAGAAGAAAAACGAACTTGCACAATTTCTTTGGTATAGCAGGGATTAGGAGCTATAGTAAAATGACGAACTTAGTAAAGGGAAGGAAATTGTGGAGATCCATTATCGCCAAAGATCTGAATAAACAAGGCACGAAGAAGAAGAATATACTAATAACATCTTAACGTAAAAATCTAAACAATATTAAGCAAGAGAATCTCTTCTTCTCAATATCGTGTCCTTTCAGGACATGGGTGATCATGACACTCCCCAACATCCTATCCTTTGTAGCTCTAAGTAGTGCTAGTCTCTTTACCATCTCTTCTAGCCCATATATGTCAGCAATTCTCTATTTTTAACTACGACTCTATTAAAGATGAACTATAAAAGAAGACGTAATTTCATTACTTATATTGTTTAGACTGTTGTCCTTTTTTATTGCCATGTTTACGACGTTTCGGCTGTTGTACGCTAAGGTCTTCTTCAGGTGCTAGGAGTTTCACCCTTTATTTCGATCACTGGGGTATATCATTCTCATTCCATGTGAGATGCCACTTCCGGTAGTCATATAGTTATCTCTCTTTAACTCAACTTTCTAAGATATTTGTTCACCAAAAGGACACATGTCACATTGAATATAGGCGTTGGTTAGTTCTAGTGACTTGACCCAAAGAGTTGTGAGTTCAATACCAGTCTACAGCAATGGTGAACAAATAACTTAGAGAGGTCGAGTTAAAGGGAGATAACTATATGGCTACCTGACATGGAATGAGAATGATATATCCCAGTGATCAAACTAAAGGGTTCGGTTCGAAATTCTTAGCACCTGAAGAAGGCCGGAGTGTACAACGGTTGAAAGTGGAATGACGAGATACTTACATGCCACTTTTTGGGTTAGAGGGGGATTTCGATATTTACGCAACTTTATTGTGCAGAACAGTGTTTTCCAAACTATGGGTAGTGACCCATTGGTGATATGTTAGTGGTTCGTAAAAAGCTATTCTAAAATTACGCGTTAGCTTCGGTTAAACGGTATCTGTTGAGATAGTTCAAGACTCGGGCTCCCATTGCCAGGCTGTTGTTGTACCAAGCAGTATGTTGTTTTGAAGAGCTTAACGAAACAGGGTTAGTGACACTTTCAATTTAATCACTCGTCTTCGTAAAAAAGAAAATCAATTTTCAACTATTCAGATGAATAATATTTTTGATATTTTTTCGTATGTTTTTGCCGGGTAAATTTGAGTGGGCAGCCATAAGCTGTGGTTATGAATAGTTGATCGTAATTTTGAAACGTTTGGGAACCCCTGATCTAGCCAATTGCGAGCTTATTGCTAATCTGGTGTTGGGATTGAGTTCGCAAAAGTCTATTTATTAAAGAGGAAGCCTTATTAGATCACCGGGAAATTACGTTACGGTGGTGTGAAAGTGGCTGGAGCCGAGATGCCAGGTCAAGACTGATAAAACTGCAGACCCTTCTACCGATTTTATCAAGAATCTCTAAATGCATAGCAGAAGCATCAGTCCAGATGTGATAGCACGATTCAATACATTGATAAATGATCAGCCAGTCAGTTAAGTGCCATCCGTCATACACGCTTGGTCGATCATGTCTCGAAAGAGACGTGACTGACTGGGCAGAAGATTATCCCGCAGTAGGCTGCCATTACTTTCTGCAGTAGATTAGCAACCAAGGATATAGAACCTATATAGAATCCTGTTATTTAACCCATAACTAGAGGAAATGGTATTTGCGCGTAAGTGAAGGCAAGAAATTAAACTAGAATTCGAACTCGATTTCAAGTTCCGAGCCGATATCCACTGCACCACATGGTAGACTCTCAAATATATAAGAAAGATTCTGGCTAGAAAGAATGCTTTGAATTTTCGATGTGCAGAAACTTATTCGAAAATTTGAAAAGAAAATGAAAATCGTTTGTTGAATTCAAGAAATTTCATTTAAATATATTACAAAGTTGGTACTAACCGACATATTTATTTGTTTCGTATATTATTTTTAATAAATACTCGTCTTTCAGCGGATAGTCTGATTTTTTCTATAATTAAAACGTTAATTTCTTAATTATCCACCGGTCTACACGTTCGAGAAACCTTGTTTGGAAAATACACATTTTCTGTCAGGATTCAAAACCGCATACTGAGGAGATGCCATCATTACATCTAACATGTTTTACCACTCAACCACAGAAGATATCATACTAACCAAAGTCCGAATTAAGCTTCTTAAATAAATATTTTCCTGATTTCTTTCAGAACATCTATGTTTTCTCGGGATCGTATCCTAATGTAAACAAACGCAGTCGAAGACAATATTACAAAAATAAGGTTATTTACGTATTGATATTAACCGATGTATTTATGTAAATTTATCTGTTTTGAACACTATTTTTAATGAATACTCGTAAGTGGATAGTCTGCTTTTTTTTTTCTATAATTAAACACTACATTTGAATTATTCACCGGCCTAGATCTGAAATCATTCGTCTAAGACGAATCATAACAAGTGATGTGGTCCCCTATGTTGGTCGCGATTTTAAATCGAATCATGGTTCGAATCCTGCCGAATTACATTTTCCTAACAAAATGTCTCATAAATATTTAGGCCGATATATGTGTGTGTGTATGTGTGTGGGGGGTGAAAACGAAAAATTAGTCGTCGCATTTCATCCTGTGACGGACATTATCAAATTAAATGTAAGGGATTTATTTTGTAGTAAGTATTCATATACAACACCAAAAATATTGTTTTTTTTTCAAAAAAAAATTTAATTCAAGAAAAGGTCATAAGTAATCAATCAGTCAGTCAGTTAAGTGCCATACGTGATACATGGTTGGACGATCATGTCTCGACTGGGCAGAAGATTATCCCGCAGTAGGTTGCCATTGCTTTCTGCGGTAGAATGGTTGCCGACCAAGGCTATAGAACCCAATCTGTCCTGCTCTTTAACCCATAACTGGAAGGGAGAGACGGATTAGTACCTTTCCCAAGGGTATTTGCGCGTAAGTGACTACAATGGATTCAACTGAAATTCGAACTCGGCTCCCCGGTTTCTCGTTTCGAGTCGATATCCACTGTACCACGATCAGGTAACCTAAAATGCTCGACAAAACATGGAGGACGCCCATTGCCACAATTCAATCTCTTCTGAACGAGAATGTGTATATGAGGTTCTGGAAAACTTTTTTATGCTAATTGGAAATCGGAGAGCCGAGTTCGAATTCCAGTTGAATTCCTTGCACTCATTTACGCGCAATTACCCTTGGGAAAGGTATTAATCCATCTCTTCCCTTCATTTATGGGTTAAATAACAGGACAGATTAGGTTCTATAGCCTTGGCTGGCAACCATTTTACCTCAGAAAGTAATGGCAACCTACTGCGGAAACATTTTCTGCCCAGGAATCAGTCAAGTTTCTTTCAAGACATGATCGTCCAAGTGTGTATCACATATGGCATTTAATTGACTGTATATTTAAACTGTTTCAGTTTAGGATGAAATTTATTCATATTGTATATATATATATATGTATATATATATATATATATATATAGATATAGATATAGATATATATATAAAAGAAAACTCAACACGTCATTTCATATAAACTATAGTTCATTTCTATGAGCTAATTAGCTCATTTCATCAGACCATACAATATACATTCCATTTAGTACTTTATAAATATAATTTGCTCTGGATAACATCCATTGAGCTCTCTATCTAGATATAACACTTATTATTACATATATTAACTTAATCTTGTTGGATTGTCCTCACCGTTTACGGACTGGACATATATATATATATATATATATATATATATATGCAAGATTAGATATAAATGACAGACAAGATGCTTAGGTTAAGTTTTCATTTAATTTTTCATGTGATCTTATTATTTGTTTTTCAGTCCATAAATTATATAAAAATAATTTAAATGTTTTATTTATCCAAGATTTTTCGCAATACTTTTAGCCGTTATCACGGATGAATTTTATTTTGCTCTATCCATACCCTACTTGGCGATAGTACAAATATAATAGCATCATCCACATGTAAAAAAAAAAAAAGGCTAAAAATAATGGAAGCATTATTAATAAAAAAGAAAAAGCCAACACTCAACAATGTCATCTACGAACACGGCCACAATATGCTGACCTTATATGCAGAATAAAACATTCATATAACTAAGCAAACGTATAAAAACAATTTATATATTCAATTAAAAGTAAAATTCGAATAAGTTCATGGTGAACAGTAGTCGACAACAATTAAAAGTTTCAGGTAACCGACAAAAATTATTTGTGAAAATGGACATCTTATACCGCCTTGGAAATTTCAAAATGTTACAAGCGTAGATAAGGCATCCATACCATGCACACATCAACCAAACTCAATGCACGCAAGAATATATATATATCTATATCTATCCACACACACACACACACACACACACACACACACACATATATATATATATATATATATATATATATATATATATATATATATATATAGTGAAAATAAATTGGATGCCTTTATAAATCCATTGATAATACTATATTTCGCGGAAATTTTACAAAACACTTCCTCAGACCAAAATTCTTCACAAAAATTAATGTATTAGATTCATCCAGACGAAAAGAATCGTGGATTACAGTCCCCCATGGAATTAACCTTACACGTTAGCAAGGATACTACTATATATATATATATATATATATATATATATATATATAATTAATTAAAACCACTTCAACCGTGACAAAAAGTAATTTAACACGTTGTTTGCACTATTTAATTCGAACCCACCCAAAGAAAACTTAAAAAAAAGAACATCGTCCTTAACGGACACGGCTCACTAATGATAGCTTTAAATGAACTACAATCAATTTTGCGTTCTGGTGGGCATCATTGAAATTTTCGTTGCATTTTTTATCGTTATACTATATAAATTAAAACAGTTTTCCCAAAATTTCCTTTGGAATTCATGTACTTTTCTCTCTGTTTATCTATCTGTCTATATATCTAAGTATATTTATTTCTATCTATCTATCTATCTATCTATCTATCTATCTATCTATCTATCTATCTATCTATCTATCTAGTTCGTATGGCATGTAACATTTAAAGACGGCAAAAATATACTTTTTAGTCAACTCTCAATCATCCGCTATTTGAAACGGTACAAAAATGTAGACGGTAGAATTAACATATTCTTCGTCTTCATAAAAATAAAATAGATAAAACATTAAAAAAAAAATGAAAAAAACTCATTATATATATATATATATATATATATATATATATATATATATATAATACTTTAGAACATGTACAAACTACTGCAGTTTTTACGTGTTCTGGAGTATAATTAATAATAAATATTCATTGGTCTTTTTATATTAAGCACTGTTTTAAATTAATGTTTTCAACGTTGCAATTATTTTCTTCGTTCCTTCATTCATATATATATATATATATATATATATATATATATATATATATATATATATATATATATAGAATAAGGAACGAAGAAAATAATTGCAACGTTCAAAACATTAAATTAAAACAGTGCTTAATATAAAAAGACCAATGAATATTTATTATATATATATATATATATATATATATATATATATATGCCCTCTATTATAATAAAGACCTTTGTGTTTATATATATATATATATATATATATATATATATATATATGCCCTCTATTATAATAAAGACCTTTGTGTTTATATATATATATATAGATATATATATATATATATATATATATATCCCTCTTGTTACATTCAGGTGTTTGGATTATGTTTTCCTTATATCTTAATGCAATGTACTCAATATTAGCTACAGAAACATATATGTTGCCGTCATTTTTGACGGCACGGGCTCACTCGTTTATATATATATATATATATATATATATTTGAGTTATGATTTTTATTGTAACCACATGTTCCCGTGTTGTTAATCGATGAACTTTTATTCACAAGTAATGAAAAAAGGGACTAAGATATTTTTGTTCTTGAAAAAGTCACTTTCCAAAGTGAAAATTCGATATTACCATGTACCCAATAAGGGTAAGAAAAATAAAAATATTTAAGATTTTTTATTATTCAATTTACTAATGATGTAATTGAATAGTACTTATGGATTTTGAACATATTTAGTACCCAAAGATACGGATATAGATACAAACACAAACAAGTTCTAGAAGCTTCCAGAAAGTCATAGTACTATTCGATTTATACACAATATTAGAAATTCCGTGGTAGAAGTGCTATTTAAAAAAAAAACCTGTATTCATTATTTTTTATCAAAATGTAATCGAATTATGATGCAAGAAATTAATTTTTTTGCAAAAAGTAAAAAATCATAAATCTAATATATATACAGTGTGCCATGGATAAAGTATGGTCTAAATGACACAAAAATGAAAATAATCCTCTCATTTTAAATGTTTAATAATACATTTAACAATAATATACAGGCATATCCTGAAATAATTACAAATTTAACAATAATATACACATTTAACAATAATATACACGAATACCCTGAAATAATTACAAATTTAACAATAATATACACATTTAACAATAATATACACGAATATCCTGAAATAATTACAAATTTAACAATAATATACACATTTAACAATAATATACACGAATATCCTGAAATAATAACAAATTTAACAATAATCTACACGGATATCCTGAAATAATTACAAATTTAACAATAATATACACATTTAACAATAATATACACGAATATCCTGAAATAATAACAAATTTAACAATAATATACACATTTAACAATAATATACACGGATATCCTGAAATAATTACAAATTTAACAATAATATACACATTTAACAATAATATACACGAATATCCTGAAATAATTACAAATTTAACAATAATATACACATTTAACAATAATGTACACGAATATCCTGAAATAATACCAAATTTAAACATAATATACACATTTAACAAGAATATACCCGAATATCCTGAAATAATAACAAATTTAACAATAATATACACATTTAACAATAATATACACGAATATCCTGAAATAATAACAAAATTAACAATAATATACGCATTTAACAATAATATACACGAATATCCTGAAATAATAACAAATTTAACATTAATATACACATTTAACAATAATATACATGAATATCCTGAAGTAATTACAAATTTAACAATAATATACATATTTAACAATAATATACACGAATATCCTGAAATAATAACAAATTTAACAATAATATACACATTTAACAATAATATACACGCATATCCTGAAATAATTACAAATTTAACAATAATATACACATTTAACAATAATATACACGAATATCCTGATATAATAACAAATTTCACAATAATATACACGAATATCCTGAAATAATAACAAATTTAACAATAATATACACATTTAACAATAATATACACGAATATCCTGAAATAATAACAAATTTAACAATAATATACACATTTAACAATAATATACACGAATATCCTGAAATAATTACAAATTTAACAATAATATACACATTTAACAATAATATACACGAATATCCTGAAATAATAACAAATTTAACAATAATATACACATTTAACAATAATATACACGAATATCCTGAAATAATTACAAATTTAACAATAGTATACACATTTAACAATAATATACATGAATATCCTGAAATAATAACAAATTTAACAATAATATACACATTTAACAATAATATACACGCATATCCTGAAATAATAACAAATTTAACAATAATATACACATTTAACAATAATATACACGCATATCCTGAAATAATAACAAATTTAACAATAATATACACATTTAACAATAATATACACGAATATCCTGAAATAATTACAAATTTAACAATAATATAAACATTTAACAATAATATACACGGATATCCTGAAATAATTACAAATTTAACAATAATATACACATTTAACAATAATATACACGAATATCCTGAAATAATAACAAATTTAACAATAATATACACATTTAACAATAATATACACGAATATCCTGAAATGATTACAAATTTAACAATAATATACACATTTAACAATAATATACACGAATATCCTGAAATAATTACAAATTTAACAATAATATACACATTTAACAATAATATACACGAATATCTTGAAATAATAACAAATTTAACAATAATATACACATTTAACAATAATATACACGAATATCCTGAAATAATAACAAATTTAACAATAATATACACATTTAACAATAATATACACGAATATCCTGAAATAATAACAAATTTAACAATAATATACACATTTAACAATAATATACACGAATATCCTGAAATAATAACAAATTTAACAATAATATACACATTTAACAATAATATACACGAATATCCTGAAATAATTACAAATTTAACAATAATATACACATTTAACAATAATATACACGAATATCCTGAAATAATAACAAATTTAACAATAATATACACATTTAACAATAATATACACGAATATCCTGAAATAATTACAAATTTAACAATAGTATACACATTTAACAATAATATACATGAATATCCTGAAATAATAACAAATTTAACAATAATATACACATTTAACAATAATATACACGCATATCCTGAAATAATAACAAATTTAAGAATAATATACACATTTAACAATAATATACACGCATATCCTGAAATAATAACAAATTTAACAATAATATACACATTTAACAATAATATACACGAATATCCTGAAATAATTACAAATTTAACAATAATATACACATTTAACAATAATATACACGGATATCCTGAAATAATTACAAATTTAACAATAATATACACATTTAACAATAATATACACGAATATCCTGAAATAATAACAAATTTAACAATAATATACACATTTAACAATAATATACACGAATATCCTGAAATGATTACAAATTTAACAATAATATACACATTTAACAATAATATACACGAATATCCTGAAATAATTACAAATTTAACAATAATATACACATTTAACAATAATATACACGAATATCTTGAAATAATAACAAATTTAACAATAATATACACATTTAACAATAATATACACGAATATCCTGAAATAATAACAAATTTAACAATAATATACACATTTAACAATAATATACAAGAATATCCTGAAATAATAACAAATTTAACAATAATATACACATTTAACAATAATATACACGAATATCCTGAAATAATAACAAATTTAACAATAATATACACATTTAACAATAATATACACGAATATCCTGAAATAATAACAAATTTAACAATAATCTACACGGATATCCTGAAATAATTACAAATTTAACAATAATATACACATTTAACAATAATATACACGAATATCCTGAAATAATAACAAATTTAACAATAATATACACATTTAACAATAATATACACGGATATCCTGAAATAATTACAAATTTAACAATAATATACACATTTAACAATAATATACACGAATATCCTGAAATAATTACAAATTTAACAATAATATACACATTTAACAATAATGTACACGAATATCCTGAAATAATACCAAATTTAAACATAATATACACATTTAACAAGAATATACCCGAATATCCTGAAATAATAACAAATTTAACAATAATATACACATTTAACAATAATATACACGAATATCCTGAAATAATAACAAAATTAACAATAATATACGCATTTAACAATAATATACACGAATATCCTGAAATAATAACAAATTTAACATTAATATACACATTTAACAATAATATACATGAATATCCTGAAGTAATTACAAATTTAACAATAATATACACATTTAACAATAATATACACGAATATCCTGAAATAATAACAAATTTAACAATAATATACATTTAACAATAATATACACGCATATCCTGAAATAATTACAAATTTATCAATAATATACACATTTAACAATAATATACACGAATATCCTGATATAATAACAAATTTCACAATAATATACACGAATATCCTGAAATAATAACAAATTTAACAATAATATACACATTTAACAATAATATACACGAATATCCTGAAATAATAACAAATTTAACAATAATATACACATTTAACAATAATATACACGAATATCCTGAAATAATTACAAATTTAACAATAATATACACATTTAACAATAATATACACGAATATCCTGAAATAATAACAAATTTAACAATAATATACACATTTAACAATAATATACACGAATATCCTGAAATAATTACAAATTTAACAATAGTATACACATTTAACAATAATATACACACGAATATCATGAAATAATAACAAATTTAACAATAATATACACATTTAACAATAATATACACGCATATCCTGAAATAATAACAAATTTAACAATAATATACACATTTAACAATAATATACACGAATATCCATAAAATAATTACAAATTTAACAATAATATACACATTTAACAATAATATACACGGATATCCTGAAATAATTACAAATTTAACAATAATATACACATTTAACAATAATATACACGATATCCTGAAATAATAACAAATTTAACAATAATATACACATTTAACAATAATATACACGAATATCCTGAAATGATTACAAATTTAACAATAATACACATTTAACAATAATATACACGAATATCCAGAAATAATTACAAATTTAACAATAATATACACATTTAACAATAATATACACGAATATCCTGAAATAATAACAAATTTAACAATAATATACACATTTAACAATAATATACACGAATATCCTGAAATAATAACAAATTTAACAATAATATACACATTTAACAATAATATACACGAATATCCTGAAATAATAACAAATTTAACAATAATATACATTTAACAATAATATACACGAATATCCTGAAATAATAACAAATTTAACAATAATATACACATTTAACAATAATATACACGAATATCCTGAAATAATAACAAATTTAACAATAATATACACATTTAACAATAATATACACGAATATCCTGAAATAATTACAAATTTAACAATAATATACATTTAACAATAATATACACGAATATCCTGAAATAATTACAAATTTAACAATAATATACACATTTAACAATAATATACACGCATATCCTGAAATAATTACAAATTTAACAATAATATACACATTTAACAATAATATACACGAATATCCTGAAATAATAACAAATTTAACTATAATATACACATTTAACAATAATATACACGAATATCCTGAAATAATAACAAATTTAACAATAATATACACATTTAACAATAATATACGGATATCCTGAAATAATTACAAATTTAACAATAATATACACATTTAACAATAATATACACGAATATCCTGAAATAATAACAAATTTAACAATAATATACACATTTAACAATAATATACACGCATATCCTGAAATAATAACAAATTTAACAATAATATACATTTAACAATAATATACACGAATATCCTGAAATAATTACAAATTTAACAATAATATACACATTTAACAATAATATACACGAATATCTGAAATAATTACAAATTTAACAATAATATACACATTTAACAATAATATACACGAATATCCTGAAATAATACCAAATTTAACAATAATATACACATTTAACAATAATATACACGAATATCCTGAAATAATAATAAATTTAACAATAATATACACATTTAACAATAATATACACGCATATCCTGAAATAATTACAAATTTAACAATAATATACACATTTAACAATAATATAAACGGATATCCTGAAATAATTACAAATTTAACAATAATATACACATTTAACAATAATATAAACGGATATCCTGAAATAATTACAAATTTAACAATAATATACACATTTAACAATAATATAAACGGATATCCTGAAATAATTACAAATTTAACAATAATATACACATTTAACAATAATATAAACGGATATCCTGAAATAATTACAAATTTAACAATAATATACACATTTAACAATAATATAAACGGATATCCTGAAATAATTACAAATTTAACAATAATATACACATTTAACAATAATATAAACGGATATCCTGAAATAATTACAAATTTAACAATAATATACACATTTAACAATAATATACACGAATATCCTGAAATAATAATAAATTTAACAATAATATACACATTTAACAATAATATACACGAATATCCTGAAATAATAACAAATTTAACATTAATATACACATTTAACAATAATATACATGAATATCCTGAAATAATAAAGTGTAAATGTATTCAATAAAATCTCCATTGGCTTCAGCCTCCAGAGGATTTTGGCATCTCCTGCATCTCGTTGTCCTTGCTTAAGTTGTTGAATGCTGTCATAATCCTTGCCTTCAATTCATCATTGATGTTACGAGAAGTTTTGTTAATCTGTCTTTCAAGTCTCACACATAATAATCAAGGCGATTGCAGTCTGGGGAGTTAGGTTGCAAGTAGGAGTGATGTGGTCACAGTTAATTGTCCAACATACATGACTGGGTAATCCTGATTGTGTAGCATAGTACAGAGTCCTGTTGTCAGACACAGAGTCTTCCAGCGGCCAGGGCAGCACTATCTTCTCAAGGCACTCGATGTAGACCTCCGTGTTGAGACTTTGGCCCTTTGAGAAGATGAATGAAAGTACAACGTTGCCATCATTAGCGATCATTCTAAACAGCATGATGTTGACAGATTATGTCATTCAACTCTTTCAGAATTTTTTGTACTGTCCAGAAACTGACGCGGAAAATGTTTGCCTTGGAGCTTCCGATGCGAATGCCAAGCAGTACAACTTGCCGTTTCCAAATTTCTGGCTAAGTGAATTGCGTGATGGAGATCCTTTTTATCACAGACGGTGCCTAACTAACTCTACTACACAGTTATTTTCATTTCTGCGTTAAATATCAATTTATCCATCACACCCTCTAAATAGATACAGACACACACATAAAGTAATATAAATGACATTAAAGATTATGTTAAGATGAAACTTCATAATATATATATATATATATATATAGAGAGAGAGAGAGAGAGAGAGATCCGCAGACAGATCTGTTTCGCTGTATCCAGCTCATTCGTACGGTTAGACTCCGATTGCTTTTAACCTAGGATTGAAACCCGAGCGAATTGGAGTCAGTCGGCGATTCTACCGCTGGGCTATGGGCGCTCGGTAGAAGAAGGCAGACTTTTAGCGTGTATATTATCATTATGCACGCCCAATAGCCACAGTGCTCTAATTCATTTTTACTGAATGAGCGATATATATATATATATATATATATATATATATATATATATATATATATATATATATATGTATATATATATATTAGTTCTTATATATACATGGTAGCCATCTTTCCTTTATACAAGTTTCGTGAAAGACGACTGGCTGCGGAACTGCGGTTACTTTATATATATATATATACATATATATATATATATATATAGATAGATAGATAGATAGATATTATTATAATAATAGCATATTGCAAATCAAAAGCAATCTGCCTGATGATGATGCACTGAGTACCGCAACATAATAGTTTTTCATTTGCAGTATGCTATTATTATTACAATAATAATAACTATATATTTATAAATGGTTCGCATCTGTAAGACCATCCATAAAGAAGAACATGATTAAGGACCTTTTATACTTCATCCCATGCAGCTGTGGTAAGAGATATAAAAAAGAAACAGACTACCCGCTTCAGATACGATTGCAACAACACCATAAAGCTGTAATATGAAGAGAAATAGAAAAATCAGACACGTCCAAATTTTAAATAGAATTTAATTCATTATAATGTTCATTTATAACTTACTAGCAGTATAACCCGGCGTTGCTCGAGTGTAATGAAAGCTTTAAAACTAATCCATGGTCCTGGATCTCCAACTCTTTGGACGTTGGCACGAAAGACTAAAAAGCAATAGTTATTTCCAGTTAAAGCGAAACTGTAGACTGAAAGAAAAATGAATGGATGTAAGTTAAATTTTGATTTCCTGGTATCGATATTAAATAAGTTTTTTTCGTCGGAAACTGAATTTTGAAGGCTAAATAAGTACTTTGAGTAAATGGTATCATGGTTGAGACTAAGAACTATAATTATACCTACTTAGAGCCAAACCCGAAGCAAAAACGAAAATAAAAGGTCTAAAAAACTGATTTTGATCAGACCCGGTATCTTGCCTTTTATATATATATATATATATATATATATATATATATATATATATATATTATCGATTTTCTGCACTATTGTAAGAACTGCAACCTTGACACTTCTGAATATCGTTTCTTATGTCTTTGCCTACGAGTGTATCAAATTTGATTAAAATCGGACCACTCCTTCTATAACCCGATGTTTTCGATTATCGATTTTCAATATTTATCGGGTGTACCTCGACACAAAACCTAGCTAAGAACACTCGCAGATGCTGATAGTACAACTGTGTAAATATTCAAGGAAATCGGTTCAGCCGTTTCGGAGTCTATAGGTAACGGATACACACACACACACACACACACACACACACACACACACACACACACAAGTTCCATTTATAAATAAGTTTAGATATATATATATAGTCATCCGCAGACAGATCTGTTTCGCTGTATCACAGCTCATCAGTACGGTTAGACTCCGATTGCTTTTTAGCACATAATTGAAACCCGACCGAATTGGCGTCAGTCGGCGATTCTACCTCTGGGCTATGGGCGTTCGGTAGAAGAAGGCAGAATTTTTAGCGTGTATAGTATCATTATACGAGCCCAATAGCCAGAGTTCTCTAATTCATTTTTACTGAATGAGCGATTCGTACATGCCAGGGTAGCTACTGTTTTTCAAAGTTTACCATTCTTCCAGAGTGCTCAATCAGGGTGTGAGAGCGTAATTAGTCAGCCGCAGACAGATGTGTTTCGCTGTATCACAACTCATCAGTACAGTTAGACTCCGATTGCTTTTTAACCCAGCATTGAAACCCGACCGAATTGGCGACAGTCGGCGATTCTACCTCTGGGCTATGGGCGTTCGGAAGAAGAAGGCAGATTTTTTAGCGTGTATATTATCATTATACGAGCCCAATAGCCAGAATGCTCTAATTCATTTTTACTGAATGAGCGATATATATATATATATATATATATATATATATATATATATGTATTAGTTCTTATATATACATGGTAGCCATCTTTCTTTTATACAAGTTTCGTGAAAGACGACTGGCTGCGGAACTGCGGTTACTTTATATTTATGTTTTCTTCTGTTCGCACAACTGTTTTTTTTTCTGGACTGAAAGTTTGTGTATTTTTCTTTTTTTCTTTTATTATATTTAGCTGAATGTATATTTTATTTTTATGTCTATATAGAAATTTTCTATTTTCAAAACATGGTTACCACATTCAGACTGTGTTTATATTTAAAAATAACGTTTTTGTCTCTTTATATATATATATATATATATATATATATATATATATATATATATATATATATATATAAAGAAGCAAAAGCTAAAATGTAACTTATTTTTCAGCCAACACCTCATGAGAAAAATCGTTTTAGACTGATAAAATGTCATCGTGAATCGCGGAGTGATAGACAAACTTGTAGGAAACAAGAACTTATGATTAAAATAAAATTTAATATTAAAAAAACCGAGATAAATTAAAAAGGTTTATATATATATATATATATATAACAATATACGTTTAGAATATATATATATATATATATATATATATATATATATATATTCTAAACGTATATTGTTGTATATAACAGACAATGTATGTCTATTATGTTTAATCATGAGCAATCATTGTCTGTTATATTTAATAATGTATGTTTAGAAAATTATTTGCTGCCTCAATACAAAATATATATATATATATATATATATATATATATATATATATATATATATATATATTACTAACAACTATTTTTAGCGCGTACCCATAATTGTGAAGATGTTCTGTGTATTTCTTTAAACATTATATATATTTATTCATTTACCAGCCAAAATATTTTTAAGTCTATGCCAACGTACTGCTGGAAAACATTCTACCTAGTCAATCATCATCGCCAAATTATGTATTACGTATGGCATTTAACTAACTAAAATAATATTTATTTCACTTCAAATTAATTAAACTTTACATCAGCTAATCTTCCTCAAATCAAATTCCAGAAAATTTATTTTATTTTGATATATTTTCTAATAAAAAGAATCACCATTCTAATAAAGAGAATCTGTCATATTCTTTAATATAAGAAAACTGATTTTTAACAATTTTAAAAATTAAAATAATAATTCCATTTAATTCAAACTTGAGGTATTCCTTCTTTTGGAAATTACCTTT
>JBBBDQ010000514.1:4727500-4730000 GCA_037127315.1 Ascarosepion bandense | reverse complement strand
CGGAAAAAGCAGGAAGGTAAATTCCAAAAACTCGATCCTAATTAATATTAAAATTTTATTTTAATATTAAAAAATGATACAGGAAGAGAGCTCCATGTAATAAAATATTACAGAGCAAATATAATTCTCCAGTTTCAGAAAGGATTTTTTTGTTGTTGAGGTGATGTGTTATCCCCTGTGGGGATTTCATATCGAAATGGTCATTCAACATCCTTGAATTAATCCTATTTAATATATATATAAGAAAATAGGTAAAATCTCCTGTATAACTCTTCTATTAACTCGTTTCGTCCTTTTGGATTTCATCGGACGAAATGTCTAGATTTTCCAATAACTTTTTGGGTTTAAAATATTTATATAGTAGACTGTAATATATAATCAGGATACATTGCATTCATGTGTTTCTTATAATATGTAGATATTATAGGCCGATGAAAGAAACTAGATATATAAGTATACAAGATTATTACTAAGTATTATATATTAGAATATGTTATAATAACAATTAATACTAGGTTTTATATGCAATTATATATTATTATATATTAGTATGCCTTTTAGCCAAATGGAAGTATGATGAGAAAAGGTGTTAAAAATCTTCGAGCACCATACTGAACAATTTAAACGAAGATTGGAAATGCCAATCTCTATGTAAAATTCTGTGACATCGAGACCTCCATTTGACCGTCCGTTACAACCTCTAAAATAGCCATACGTTGACCGATCGAAATCAAATTTGGTGAAAAATTTCAAACAGGTTTGGTAGTTCAAAATATCATCGGTTTTACTAGGGTGCGTTGCTAAGTACAATAAATTTTCATTCATTTTTTTAAAAAATTAAAATGTTTAATATTTAGCATACAAAATAGTCCCACTATTTTAAAGACAATTTAATGTTTAGAATAAAGAAAATACTTATTTAATAAAAACGCGATATTGTTTTTTTGTATATATTTTCAATGTTTTTATATCTCATCGATTGGTTTGCGAAATTAAAATGAAGCATAGATTTTGTAAATTTTAACGATAAATGTTAACGATAACTTTAACAATACTAAAAAATACAGTGAGTACTGTAAATGAATTCTAGTACAGTAAAAAAAAAACAATTCTAATACAAGAAAAAATTATATTTAGAAAAATAAAATCTCAAACTTCAGACATAGACATTAAAACTATCGAGTTGAAATAGATTTCCAAAAGAACCAGAAACTCAATCCTAAATCGGACAAAATGGAAAAAAACCTCTACTAGTCGGGTTTTTTTTCCATTTTGTCCGATTTAGGACAAATCTGGGAGGCGTGTGAACCAAACGACAGGCGATCCTATATACTCTTTTTAGAAAAGCAAAAAATGATAATTGCTGAATAAAATTTCAGATTCTAAGAGGAGACATCAGAAGTGGGAAGTTGAAGGAACACTCAGTCCTATATAAGAAATAAATAAATAAGCATCTTGTTCCATTCAACAGACGGGGAAGGGGTGTGAATCGGACAGTTGCTGAACCCATCTACTCCTCGCCCCGGCCAGGTTAATATCGGGGGAGGTACGCACAAACCCTGTATGAATATACAATATATATAAGATGTCCATGTATGCTTCTTATAATATTGTGTATTTGGACAACAATCTCTCTTTTATACAGGTTTCATTAAAAATGTCAGACAAGGTTTATCATTAAATTTTTTTATATAATTTTTCATGTTCGCATATTTTTTGCTTTTCGGATCTTACATAAGAATTATCCAAAGCTTTTGTACTTTCGAGCGCTTTCGGTTATATTTTTAGCCATTATCAAGAATTACTTTTGATTTACTTATAAATAAACACTGGGAAGTTTATGCGTAATATCTAGATAAAATAGGACGGCGAAACGGAGACAAGAAACAACAAAAATAATGTTGGGTTGTTTGACAAGTTCTTACCTTTTTTAAGAGAAATTAAAACACAAAACATAACTATGCCATTAAATATTTATTCAACTAATTATGAACCATTTTGTTGCACAAACTCTTCATTTGTCCTTCAACCTAAAGATTCCGTCTTTCCAGATTTTTGGTGATTTCTTGGCAAAGAAAAGATTGCGGCGTCTTTTTTTTTATGTCATCCCAAGAATAAAGAAAAATTACCATTCAGACTGCAACAGTTTTTACCAGGTCGCCAAAGAAACATGAGGTCTTGCATTATCCTGATGGAAAACAACACCTTTACAATTCGTCAATTCTGGGCGTTTTCCTTGAATTTTTCCCTTTAATTCGTCCAGTGGCGAGCACTACTTTTCAGAATCAATTGACTGGTTACTTAATAGAAGCTCATAGTACAGAATTTTTTTCCAATTCCACCAGTTACTGAGCTTGACTTTCTTAGGATGAAGATTCGCCAAAGTTGGTTCA
Source organism: Ascarosepion bandense (assembly GCA_037127315.1). Taxonomy (NCBI): domain Eukaryota; kingdom Metazoa; phylum Mollusca; class Cephalopoda; order Sepiida; family Sepiidae; genus Ascarosepion; species Ascarosepion bandense. The sequence goes on along the minus strand of JBBBDQ010000514.1, from coordinate 4,727,607 downwards.
TGTCGGTGACACCAGGATCTCTTCACTGAACATTGTTGTAAACAATTAATTTCTCATCACCTGTCACAACTTAATTAAAAAATGTTTCATTGCGTTTAGCAAACCAT
>JBBBDQ010000514.1:4692500-4725000 GCA_037127315.1 Ascarosepion bandense | reverse complement strand
TATATATATATATATATATATTTTACACAAATGGTTTACATATTGGGATGGATAATTGATATCAATTTTTACATATTGGGAAGAATATTATCGTTGTAATTTCAATGAACATGTTGATTCCTGTGTTTAACTGAATCCTAATTCTGCCATGATTAAAGTCATGCAACCTGAGCTTTCTTGAAATATATGTACATATTTGTCTAACATAATTTTTCTTGAATTTGGTTTCATTAAAAATAAATCCTTCAGTGAGATGTAAAATCCTAAATAATATTTTTAATCTATTAAAAAAACACTCAATGATATAACCTATGAGAACGGCCACAATATGCTGATCGAAAAATAAATTCACATTAATATCGATACCCAAAATACATACACATACAAAAATTTCTACATCTTCAGTCAGTTAAATGCCATACGTGATACACGCTTTGGGCGATCATGTCTCGAAAGAGACATGACTGATTGGGCAGAAGATTATTCCGCAATAGGTTGTCATTGCTTTCTGCGGTAGACTGGTTCCCAGCCAAAGCTACAGAACCCAATCTGTTTTATTATTTAACCCATAACTGGAGGGAATAGACGCATTAATACCTTTCCCAAGGGTATTTGTGCGTAAGCGAAGGCAAGGAATTCAACTGGAATTCGAACTCTGCACCCTGATCTCTCGTTTCGAGTCGATATTCACTGCACTACAACGCACATCATTTAAAACTAAACAGAAAATGAAACATACTTAGTAAACAGAACAGCCGAACCTTCTTGGATATTGAGGAAAATTAAACCGATTTTAACAAAATTTATGTCCAGAACAGAAAACATTATAACATCCAAAAATCGAATTAAAAGTTAATTACATTAACGTTTCAGTCTTCCAAAATAAAACTTGTATAAAAGAAAAATTGCTGCATAAATACATAATTATATAAATATCTGTGCTAGCTTCATTAAAGTGGACTAATGCGATTAAGATTGTTTTTGACTTATTAAAAGTGCAATTTGAACAGTCACTATGAACTTTATGTCCTGACAAGAAAAAACTTATGCTAACATCAGTATAATTATGTCTTCTTTTCTGAAAACAAAGTGTGTAAAAACTATTCAAAATATACGACCTTACGGAAAATAATGCTAACTTTTCGGAATATAAAGTGTGTAAAAACTATTCAAAATATACGACCTTACGGAAAATAATGCTAACTTTTCGGAATATAAAGTGTGTAAAAACTATTCAAAATATACGACCTTACGGAAAATAATGCTAACTTTTCGGAATATAAAGTGTGTAAAAACTATTCAAAATATACGACCTTACGGAAAATAATGCTAACTTTTCGGAATATAAAGTGTGTAAAAACTATTCAAAATATACGACCTTACGGAAAATAATGCTAACTTTTCGGAATATAAAGTGTGTAAAAACTATTCAAAATATACGACCTTACGGAAAATAATGCTAACTTTTCGGAATATAAAGTGTGTAAAAACTATTCAAAATATACGACCTTACGGAAAATAATGCTAACTTTTCGGAATATAAAGTGTGTAAAAACTATTCAAAATATATGACCTTACGGAAAATAATGCTAACTTTTCGGAATATAAAGTGTGTAAAAACTATTCAAAATATACGACCTTACGGAAAATAATGCTAACTTTTCGGAATATAAAGTGTATAAAAACTATTCAAAATATACGACCTTACGGAAAATAATGCTAACTATTCGGAATATAAAATGTGTAAAAACTATTCAAAATATACGACCTTACGGAAAATAATACTAACTATTCGGAATATAAAGTGTGTAAAAACTATTCAAAATATACGACCTTACGGAAAATAATGCTAACTTTTCAGAATATAAAATGTGTAAAAACTATTCAAAATATACGACCTTACGGAAAATAATGCTAACTTTTCGGAATATAAAATGTGTAAAAACTATTTAAAATATACGACCTTACGGAAAATAATGCTAACTTTTCGGAATATAAAGTGTGTAAAAACTATTCAAAATATATGAACTCAAGAAAATAGTGTCTTATTTTTTGAACAAAAATTTGTAAAACTATCAAAAATATACGAACTCAAGAAACATTGTCTCTTCGGTATATAAAGTGTGTAAAAACTATTCAAAATATACGATCTCAAGAATATTTTATTTGAAAACTATACAAAATATACAAGATAAAACAAATGTTTGTTTCTGAACATTAAGTGAATAAAAATATCCAAAGTATGGAACTCAAGAAAATTTGTTTTCTTTCTGAACATAAACTGTCCAAAATTAAATTTTCTTTTTTGAATGTAACTTGTGTATAAAATATCCAAAATATATGAACTCGTAAAAAAAGTTTGATTTCTTTTCTAAACATAAACAACCAAAATATACAACTCAAGAAAATTTACGATTTCTTTTTTAGCATAAATTGTCTAAAAACTATCAAAAATATACAAATTAAAAAAAACATTATTACTTCTTTTCTGAACATAAAATTTGTAAAAGCAATCAAAATATACGAAGTCAAGAAACATTATGTTTTCTTTCTGAACATAAACTGGTATAGAAATATCCAAAATATACGAAATCGAGAAAAATTATGATTTCTTTTTCAACATAAAATGTGTAAAACCTACCCAAAATATACGAACTCAAAAAATATTAATACATCTTTTTTAATATAAAGTTTGTAAATACTATCCAAAATATGCGAACTCATTTCTGAATATAAAAGATGTAAAAAGAATCTAAAATATATGAACTCAAGAAAAATTAAGGTTTCTTTTCTGAACATAAAGTATGTACAAACTATATAAAATATACCAGTTCAAGTCAAAAATTTTCGTTCCTGAACATAAAGTAAAAATATAAAAAATATAGAAAGTCAAGAATTTTTAAATTCCATTCTCAAACTATGTGTAAGAAATCTCAGCTTTCTTTCTGAACATAAAATGTCCCAAATATACGAATTCAAGAAAATTTGTTTTCTTTTTTTGCACATAAGTTTGTGAAAGATAGTGAATATATACGAATTCAAGAAAAATAATATTTTTTTCTGAATATAACAGTTGTAAAAACTATTCAAGATATACAAACTCAAGAAAAATAATGTTTTGTTTCTGAATATAAAGTGCGTAAGAACTATCTAAATCATACGAAATCAAGAAAAATAGTGTTTTGTTTCTGAATATAAAGTGCGTAAGAACTATCTAAATCATACGAAATCAAGAAAAATAGTGTTTTGTTTCTGAATATAAAGTGCGTAAGAACTATCTAAATCATACGAAATCAAGAAAAATAGTGTTTTGTTTCTGAATATAAAGTGCGTAAGAACTATCTAAATCATACGAAATCAAGAAAAATAATGTTTTGTTTCTGAATATAAAGTGCGTAAGAACTATCTAAATCATACGAAATCAAGAAAAATAATGTTTTGTTTCTGAATATAAAGTGCGTAAGAACTATCTAAATCATACGAAATCAAGAAAAATAATGTTTTGTTTCTGAATATAAAGTGCGTAAGAACTATCTAAATCATACGAAATCAAGAAAAATAATGTTTTGTTTCTGAATATAAAGTGCGTAAGAACTATCTAAATCATACGAAATCAAGAAAAATAATGTTTTGTTTCTGAATATAAAGTGCGTAAAAACTATCTAAATATAGAAATTCATGAACAATTATATTCTTTTATATTTTTGAACATAATGCTTATGAAAAGTTTTCGGAACACGATAAATTAAGTTTACTATTTATACGGATCCAAGAAAAATTAAGTTTACCACTCCGAACATAAACTGTCTATAATATACGAACTCAAGAAAATTAATGCTTTCTTTTTAAACATAAAGTGTGCAAAAGAACAAGCAAAATATATGAACTCAGGAAAAATTAAGTTTTCTTTTCTGAACATAAAGTTTGTAAAAACTATTCAAAATATACAAACTCAAAAAAAATTGTTTTTACTTTTCTGGATATATAACGAGTAAAACGTATTTAAAATATATGAACTTAAGAATTTTTTATTTTTTATTTTCTGAACTAAAAGTGCGTAAATAATATCCAACTTATATGAACTGAAGAAAAATAATATTTTCTTTTCTGAAAATATGGGGTGTAAAAAAATATCCGAAATATATGAACTAAAAAAAATAAACTTTTCATTTCTAAACATAAAGTGTGTAAAAACTATTCAAAATATACGTATTCAAGAAAAATTGTTTTTGTTTTCTTAAAATAATGAGTGTAAAAACTATCCACAATATACAAACTCAAAAAAGTTTTTTTTTAGAAAGCAAAATGTGTAAAAACGATCCAAAATACTGAAGAATGTTTTTTCTTTTCGGATTATAAACTTTGTAAAACTATTCGAAATATACGAACTCAAGATAAATCAAATTTTTGTTTCTGAACATAAAGTGAGAAAAAATATCCAAAATATAGGAACTAAAAAAAATAATTTTTTATTTCTGAAAATAAACAGTCCAAAATATATGCCCTCAAGAAAAATTTGAATAGAAAGTGCCTAAAAATATCCAAAGAGTACGAACTCGAGAAAAATCTATTTTCTGAACATAAACAATCAAAATATACTAACTTAAGAAAAATTATGATTTCTTTTTCAGCATAGAATGTGTAAACACTATCCAAAATATACGAATTCAAGAAAAATTATTATTTCTTTTTCAACATGAAGTGTGTAAAAACTACCCAAAATATACGAACACACTAAATGTTAATACTTCTTTTCAGAACATAAAGTTTGTAAAACTATCCAAAATACACGAACCCAAGCAAAGCTATGTTATCTTTCTGAATATAAATGATGTAAAATGTATCTAAAATAAAGGAACATGAGAAAAATTACGGTTTCTTTTTGTGCATGAAGTGTGTACAAATTATTTAAATATACCAACTTTAGTAAAATAAGTTTTTGTTCCTGAACATAACGTTAGAAAAAATATCCCAAATATAGAAACTGAAGAAAAACTGAGATTTCTTTCTGAACATAAACTGCCTAAAGTATACGAACTCAAGAAAAATTATGTTTTCTTTTTAGAACATAAAGGGTGTAAAGAATATCCAATATATACGAACACAAGAAAATATTTCTCTGAATATAACAGTTGTAAAATCTTTCCAAAATATTCAAACTCAAGAATAATTGTTTTTTTTTCCTGAATATAAATTTGAGAAAAACTATTTAAATATAGGAACTCATAAATTTATGTTTTTTATTTCTAAACATAAACTTATAAAAGTATGCAGTCACAAGATAAATTTACTAATCCGAACATAAAGTATCCAAAATATACGAATTCATAAAAAATTAAGATTTTTTTTTAACATAAGTGTCTAAAAACTAACTGAAATCTACAAATTTAAAAAGAATTAAGGCTTCTTTTTTTTAATATAAAGTTTGTAAAAACTATTAAAAATATACGAACTGAAGAAAAATGATATTATCTCTCTAAAATTAAAGAACGTAAAAAAGTATTTCAAATATACACGACTCAAAGAAAAAATTAGATATTCTTTTCTGAACATAAACTTTGTAAAATCTATTCAAAATATACGAACTCAAAATAAATGTTTTTTACTTTTCTGGACATAAAGTGTGTAAATCCTATTTAAAATGTACGATACCAAGAAAAAATTAGATATTCTTTTCTGAATATAAAGTTTGTAAAAACTATCCAAAATATACGAACTAAAAAAAAATGTTTTTATTTTTCTGGGCATAAAAATGTACGATCTGGGCATATTTAAAATATACGATCTCACGAATTTTTTTTATTTTATTTTCTAAACTTAAAGTGTGTAAAAATATCCAAAATATATGAAATCAAGAAAGATATTTTTCTGAACATAAAGAGTCTAAAAAATATCCAAAATAAATGAACTGAAGAAAAAATTGACTTTCCTTTTCTAAACATAAAGTGTGTAAACCTATTAAAATTTACTAACTCACAAAAAATTGTGTTTTCTTTTCGGACTATAAAGTGTGTAAAATCTATTTCAAAATATAAGAACTCAAGAGAAATTGTGTTTTATTTTCTTAATATAAATTCTATAAAATCTATCCAAAATATATGAACTCGAGAAAAATTTCGATTTCATTTCTGAACATAAACACTTCAAAATATACGAACTCGTTAAAAATTATAATTTTTTGAGCATAAATTGCGTAAAAATATCCAATATATTCGAAATGTACGAACTCAAGAAAAATAATCTTTCTTTTTCTGAACCTAAAGTGCGTAAAACTTATTCAGAATATACGAACTAAAAATGTAAGGTATACAAAATATCTAAAATATACGAAATCACTTAAAGTTAACCTTCGTTTCTAAACAGAAAGTAAAATTAAAAAAAAAAATAGAAAATATAGGAATAAAAAGAAATTCCTTTCCGAACATAATGTGTGCAAAAAACTTTTAAAAATATACGAACCCCCCAAAAAATGATTTTTTATCTGAACATAACGTTTCTAAAAGCTATTCAAAATATAGGAACTCAAGACAAATTATGTTTTTCTAAAATAAAGTTTGTAAAACTATCCAAAATATACGAATTCAAGAAAAATGTTTTTCTTTCTGAACACAAAATTTGTAAAAAATATCCAAAATATCTGAAATCAAGAAAAATAATGCTTTCTTTCTGAATATAAGGTTTGTAAAATCTAACCCAAAATATTCGAACTCAAGAAAAATTATATTTTCTTAATGAACATAACGTGAGTAAATAATCGTTTAATTTCATTTAATATTTCACTTTAGTTTCAGTTAATATTTCACCTGTTAATCCTGTGTGCAAGCAAAAAAACAAAACTTTTATTGTCATTTAAAGAGCGACAAATTTTTTGTGGCACTTCCAATTTCTCTCTCTCGTTATATATATATATATATATATATATATATATATATATATATATATATATATGTGTGTGTGTGTGTGTGTGTGTGTGTGTGTGTGTGTGTGTGTGTGTGTGTGTGTATTTATATATGTCAGAATGTAGTCCTTCCTTGTTTCTCTCATATTCTCTCTTTATATATAACCATAAGCAAAAGAAATTTTTTTGTTTGTTTTCCTTTTTTTTCATAAAATATATGATTTGCCCTTTTACTGAGTTTTTATTGTTTTTTAATTGGTATTCAATTGTTTTTTTTACATTTTTATTGCTTGTAATTCGTTTCTAACTTTTATTATACATAGTTTGGGAATAGAATTGAAAAAATATTTTTGTTATAGAAAATTGATTGTCTTTAACTTTTAATTTTATTAAATAATTATCTTCAACGAATTTCAGTGTCTTCGGCACTCTAAGATTATTTTAAAAATTTTATATTCCATTTTATATAATAATCAGTATTGTGTAATATTATACGATATCTTATTCAGTATTGGGTAATATTAAGTATTTTGTAATATTCTGTCATTATATTCACCATTGAGTAATATGCACTTTCATATATTACTTAGTATTATTCTATATATTCTATTTTATATGACATTCAGTATTTTGTAATGTTCTATAACATATCATATTCAGCATTGTGTAATATATCATATCATATATTATTCAGTATTGTCAAATATTCTATTTTATATGATATTCAGTATTATGAAATATTCTATATCATATTATAATTAGCATTATGTAATATACTATATAACATCATATATTATTCAATATTGTGCAATATTCAATTTTATATGATATTCAGTATTGTGAAAGACTCTATATCATATTATATTCAGTATTTTGTAATATACCATATAATATATTATTCAGTGTTGTGATATATCCTGTATTATATAATATTCAGTATTGTGTAATATTCTGTATTATAAAATATTTTAAAATTAGTAATAAATATAAATATATCCTGCTAATTAACTTTACTATAGATATATTTGTGTGTGTATGTGTGTCTGTGTATTTGAGAAGCAATTATTTTTTAAACATGTTTCCTTAAAAAATAGTTTATTATTTGTTTATTTAATTATTTCCAGTATTCATATACATGTTTCATTTTTGCATTTTTCGTGTCACATGATAGCTTTTAAAGAATGCATCTTTTTTAAAAAAAAATTGGAAATTGTTTCAATGTCGAAACAATATGTAGAATTTTGTACTAGTTTGTAGTTTTTCACATGTTCTAACGTAATAATTCATATATATATATAAGAACAATTAAGGCAGACACGTTGTTTCATGGTAAATCGGGAGTTTAGGCCTATTTCACGCGAACCATTATCAGCTTCCGTCTTTTTTGTACAAAGAATCGTGTAAAAAATCCTTTGTACAATAAAGACGGAAGCTGATGATGGTTCGCGAGAAATAGGCCTATGCTTCTGAATTACCATGAAATAACGTGTCTGCCTTAATTGTTCTTATATTTGCTCTATATGTATTTATATACATATATATTTAGAGCTGTCTTAGAGAGTTATCCTACCACTCTATGTACAGGATACTCCTTTGGATTCTTCTATATTCACACTGCATGCTGATATATATATATATATATATATATATATATATATATATTGTGTGTGTATTCAGGGTGCATTTTTTCATTGACGCATGTTTTATTAAATAATATAGACCAGTTTTGTCTATTTTATGTAATTTTTTTTTCATTTTCTCTGATAAGTTTAATAGCATTATCATTAAATAAAGAAAGAAAATCACAATATTGATACATAATTTTTTATAATCCAATCTCAATTTTCGGCTTACATAACCCATTTTGAAATATGTCAGTTACATTATAGTATAACAATTCACGGACAGACAATAATGACAGTTTGTTTTTGTTTACATGGAAGGTTTCCAAGCAACGACTAACTCGTGCAATCAAGACGTTGGAAGCGCATGACGTCACACATGACCACACGAGAGTGAAAACAAGAAATATTAAGTATGGGAAGCCATTGTAATAAAGCCATGGCTTCTGTTATTAATTATAGGCATTATAGACAAAACTTCCCTCTCTCTTTCTCTCTTTATATATATATATATATATATATATATATATATATATATATATATATGTATGTATGTATAACGTTCTTTATGCTAATAAAGAGGATAATTACATTTATTAACTTACATCTGTAATCAATTAAATGACATACGCTATATACGCTTGGGCAATCGTTTCTAAAAAAAGACATGAGTGACTGGGCAGAAGATATTCCCGCAGTAGGTTGCCATTACTTTCTACGATAGACTGGTTGTCAACCAAGGCTATAGAACCCAATGTGTCTTGCCATTTTACCTATAGCTGGGTAGAAGAGATGGGTTAATACTTTTTCAACAATTTTATTTTCTATAATACTAATCCTTAATCAATATATCTATGTGTGTTCTCGAGATACGGCTTAAACGACACATAATATCCCAACCAATTTACCAGTATTTACATTATTCGGACTATTGTCCCCATATTTGTTGCCATTTGTACGACGTTTCGGCTGTTGTACGTTCCGGTCTTTTTCAGGTGCTAGGAATTTCGAACCGAACCCTTTATTACAATCACTAGGGTATATGAACTTCATTCCTTGTGTACAACGGCCGAAACGTCGTACAAATGGCAACAAAGACGAGGACAATAGTCCGAATAATGTAAATACTGTAAATACTACCTCATCTCAGAATAGACAATTTACCATCATATTGTACTTAGAACCCCTGCCGGGTATAATGCCTAATTTCACTAAAATTAGACAAGATGTTCTTCAGCTAGTGTCGTTTTTCTGTTTTTACGGCATTTTTAGTAGTATAAATCAGCGTATATAAACAAACAATTTAATATTATATTCCAACTACTATGCGTGTGAAAAATAATAAACATGTATAACAAATTATGACAACATCTTCTTCTTCTTCTTCTTCTTCTTCTTCTTCTTCTTCTATCTGCTGCGTCCCTTAAGGACGCAGGCGATCATGCCTCTCCACATCTTTCAGTTTCTTGAAGCTCTTAATACATTTTGTCTTATTTATTTCCCCCAACCCATGCTCTGTCATCCATTTGCTTAAGCCTATAAAATATATCACGAGCGGTTTTCGCTTTTCCCTTTGTCCCTATGTCCGCCCTGTGAGTATCAGATTCTCAAAGTCCTTCTTCCTCATTATATGTACCAAAAACTTCAATTCTCTCTTCCTGATGTTAAGTATAAGTTTCTTTTCTATTTCCGTTCTCTTTAAAACCTCGTCGTTGCACACATGTTCGGTCCATGGTATTCCCAGTATCCTTCTGTCGGACAACATTCCTGTTGCTTCGAGTCTTCCCATCATCTTTAAGGAGATTGTCCAGCATTCGCTGCCATATAGAGGGACAGATATCACGTAACAGTCCAGTAATTTTTTCTTTGTTTCTATTACTTTGAGTATTTCGTTCATCTTTGAGGAGATTGTCCTGCATCCACTGCTATATAAGCGGTTACATATCCCGTAACAGTTCAGTATTCTTTTCTTTGTTTCTGCTGCTTCGAGTTTTTTGTTCATCTTTGAGGAGATTGTTCAGCAATCGCTGCCCTATAGGAGGACTGATATAAACTAACACTGTAGTACTCTTTTTCTTTGTTTCCAACAAAGTTTTGCTTGCTTTAAAACTATTCTCATATGTATGCATGTTTATTCTTGAGATAAATCTTAAATGATACCAGATTTATTTCATTCATATCAAATAATTTTAATATATTGAAAAAATTATTGTTGTATTGTTTCTGTTGTTCTCTTATCAGGGACTGATTTGTTTCCACAAATTATGAAAACATTTCCAGTTATTAATTTCATATTATGTTTGATCTGGGTAATATTGTTCGTTATGATGTAATAGATATCGACTCTAAATGAGAAATCGGAGAGCGGAGTTCGAATTCCAGATGAATTCATTACGTTCACTTACGCGCTAATACCCTTGGGAAAAGTACTTATACATCTCTTCTTTCTCAAGCTGTGGGTTAAATAGCAGGACATATTGGGTTCCATAACCTTGGTTTTTAACCAGTCTACCGCATAATGTAATGGCAAACTACTGCGGGAAAATCTTCTACTTCGTCAATCATGGACTGAAAGTGAGATAATCTCTCAAGCGTGTATCAAGTACGGTACTTAACTGACTGACTGAATATTGTATTTGATCAATGATAATTATTGCAGTAATTTTTATTTCAAATATAAATTAAAATATGTGTAATTGATAATAATTATACTTTCACCTCTTCATTTCGTATCACGATCTGCTTTTAAAAGAAATCCAACGGGTTTATGGGTGGTCTAGTTATCAGATATATGATTTATTTTAATATAAATAACTCAAAGATTTAATTCGAGACAAACCATATGTGGTTGCCCACTGTGGCAGTGAAAAAAGAACAAATTCTTCCTGTTTTATCACCCTGGGAAACATCAAAATTTCTCTTTACTTGCCAAGTTCCTTAGAAATATAGTTGATCACGGCCCACCATGGTTTTCTTTTCTTTCTCAACCTGAAAGCTGGTAATAGTATCATTACAGAGAAGGGTGTTTAATCCCGTTTCTTTTTCAATAGTTTTTTTTTATTCATTTTTCCAGTTTTTTTATGGATTACCTACCAAGGCTAGGAAGAAAAGTCTACTCCTAAAACTTTAGTACACCCTTGTGCAAATTAATTGAAACAAATGCTTTGGTATCCTTTCTTTCAACATACAGCCAGGTTAAGACTAACTACAGTTGCAGGGTGTAATCGATTTCTATTTTTTCCACAGATTATATTATTTATCAGTGGTGTGCAGAAATATGAATCTATTTTCGGTGTGTATGAAGAAATTTGTTTGGCCTTGAAAAATATTGCGTCATACGTGATTACATCAGATTTTTATCACGCCCAGACACTATTGTCCCGATTGTCGATTAATTTTCCTACAGATAATGGCAGCGTACGAAAACTGTAACGCTGCACGAACACGCTGTCAAGCCTTGCAGAGAGATCGCGAATATTGTGGGTGTCAGCCTTTCAAATATCAATCGTGTCAACAAAGCGAAGAAACAACCTGGATTCACCAATCCCAAACGTAAAGGAAAATGCGGTCCGAAAAGGAAGATACGCCAAGATACGACATATACGTTACCATATACGTGAAAGTGTGATAAATCCTAGGAAGACATTATTCGTTTTGTTTCAATTAATTTGTACAAGGGGTATATATATATATATATATATATATATATATATATATATATGGAACGAATTACCGACGTAAGGTGAGGTATCCCTGTATTTAATCTTTATCACTACAAGAGGTTACCGGGAATAGAAGACAATGAGAAGACATTAGAAGGAATCGGAAGCCCAAACTTAGACAGGAAATCTCTTGCTCGGAAGGAAAGTGAAAATTATTCCTTGAGTAGAATAAAAATGGTTCCTTCATTGTGGACATCATGCAGTATAGTTCCGCAATGTTGAATAAAGACGGACATAAAGAATTAATTATTTTTATATTTCTTATAATATAAAAATAATTAATTCTATATCATTTTAACCAAAATTTTCTATTTCATAAACCTTATAGGTTCTCATCTCTTAACCACATTAAACAAACACAAGGAAATAGTATTTAAAATTTATCAATATAATCATTATCAACATATTATTATAAACAATATTATAGTATTATATTTATATTATTAATTTATATATATATATATATATATATATATATATATATATATATATATATATATATGGGCAGTATTTCTTTCTTTATTTTAATCCTCTCGAATTCTCGGATTGATTTTTTCAATGCTGATATTAAATTCCTTAAGGGAGGTACCGTAATATTTTAGAAAATACTTTTTAAATTTTCAAAGTGCTTTCAATCTCATCTGAGTTAATTATCAAGGTTAAATTGCTAAAACAAATATTAATTAAAGAAAGTGTTTGAGGAGATAGAATTTTAGTGGCTCATATTCGATGAACTACTCATATACTCCCCTCTTAATTGTCTAGATAAGGTAATATTTGGCTTTTAATTTTCTGTATACAAATCATTCATTAACTCTTGCAAACTGTAAGTAGCCTGATGAGGTATTATTGATAATATCGAAAGACGACACCTCTTGAGTACCAATGAAAAACTTTTCTAATATAAATACCAATAATAATCAATATATATATATATATATATATAGCGGCGGTAAAAAATCCAAGAAAGGATTGGTAAATAATACGGCATAAGGTTGGTAAATAATTCAGGTAATATCGTTAAAATAATAAAACTGATCCAATAGAGAGCTCAATGTAAATTAATTTTAACTTACAGAGCGGATATTTATTTATTTAGCTGTAAATTCAGATAAAACTTAGCTGGGAAATAGCCATTTTCAACATGTCATTTTAAGACATGCCTTTTTCAACCCCTTATAAACAGAGAATGAGAAAAAAATCTAAGCCCTGACGTTAGCTCTAGTAAAGAAAGTGGTTGGAAGGTACTGGTTTTTATTGGGTTAAGCTAGAGAAATTTTAGTAGTAATTTCCTCATTGGTAGTGGTGGGTATGTGGCTTGACCCTTGAGTTAGTAGTGGTAGGTGGTGGGGAAATAACTGCTTGGCCAAATTTTAAAAAACCCTTATTGTGACTAATTGGAAGAATGGGGTAGTTATTGTATTTTATACTTATTTCTATTATGACATATTTATGATCTCCCTTCGTTTAAGTACATTAATTATATAAAAATTGTTCAAATGTTATATTTCTCCAAATGTTTTCGGTTCGACTTTCAGCCATTATCAAGGATTACTTTATTTTACTTTTAACTCATTATATCGATTATTTTATATATGTATTTAGAGTTATCATTTATATATATATATACATATATATATATATATATATATATATATATATATATATATATTGCGTGTATTTTGGTAGCAGTTTTTCATTAATGCAAGTTTCATTGAATAATATAGACAAGTTTACAAGAGTAAACTGTGTGTTAATATTTACTCTTTGATAATGGCTTATGTGGGCCGAAAGCTTAGACCCGATAAAAAAATCAACAATTACTGTGATTTTTTGTTGTCTTTCAACGACATCACCATCAAGTATATCAGACGGTATGAACGGATCCTACACAAAATTAATAGACAAAACTTGTCTACATTATTCAATGAAACCTGCATTAATATATATATATATATATATATATATATATATATATATATAATTTATTTGAACTTGCTTCTCCTATAGTCCTAGAAAAAGCCTTCAAATGATCTGAGGTGTATTAATTATATGGCTTAATTCGGCTTTGTCTAACTACAAATTCCTTCGTGTTCGAGTGTTTAAGATACGTCAGATGACGCTTTCACTATATGTCTGTAGAGTCGCAGCTTTTATTTCTGCCGGAGGTTGCATATTTCCATAATAAGATTACTCAAATATTCAGACTGGTAGATATATATGTATATGTAATTTTTCATGCATCTTTCGTTATAAATTACAGACAAAACGCTGTGATTAAGCTTTTTTGTCATGTTTTATGTGATCTTATAATTTTTATAAAATGTCAGAACATAAATAATATTAAAACTGTGCAAATACTATATTTATCCAAGCGTTTTCAGTTATAAGTTTTGCCACTATCAATGATTTTTTAAAATTTTTAACTGAATGTACGGATTGTCTTATGTATGTATCTAGAGTTATAGGAATGTTTTATTTTTCAAACACGGTCAGCAAATTGTGGCCGTGTTAATAGTTTATATAACTTAGTGTTGGCATTTTTTATTAATAATGCTTTTATTATTTTTAGCTTATTTACACGTGGATTCTGCTGTTGTATTTATATTATCGACGAGTGTGTTAGGTATCCATCTGTATTTAAATGAGTCCTAAAGGAGCTCTGACCAACGAGACATAACAAAATATCCATATATATATATATATATATATATATATATATATAGAGAGAGAGAGAGAGAGAGATGTGTGTACGTGTGTATGTATGTGTGTGTGTGTGGTTAAATCTGACATACAAAAATGATTTAATAATATTTTCTTTCTTATTTCAGCTACTTCTTTAGCCAAAAGAAGTAGCCGAAAGCCCTTGATACAATGAAAATTAAGGAACACTGTTGTTCTCTTTTACTTTACCAAATGGAAAAAAAGTAAGGACACTCGAAAATTTGATTAAAAAGGTTATTAAATCTTTTTTGTCAGCCATATTTAACAAAAGTCGACTGCCCAAATATGCAATAATATATATAGTAAACACCTGTTGCAGGGGCACCACTTACTTAATAAATATTAATCATTACTTCTTTACTTACTTCTAAAATATCTATAGAACAGACAGATTGAAGCCACATCCCGTCGGTTTGAAAGTGGCTGGAGTCGAGCAGCCAAGTCACATTACTGATTCTCCTTTGGAGCCTGTCAAGAACACTGAGATGAATACTGAAATGAACAGCGGGCGCGCCTGACCATATATGACAGCAGTATTCCATGCACGGACGGATGGTTGATTTGTAAATATGCAAGATGGATTCAGGATTTAAAAAACATCCTGGCCCGATAGAGTGACCCAACCTTCCTAGCAGTGGATTTATCTATTGATTCAATGTAATGGTTCCATTTGAGGTCGGAAAAGAGGGTAAGGTCGAGGAGGCGCTGTGTATTGCTCCCAGGGAGACTCTTTTGGTCCATGCTTATGGGAGGCAAGAGAGGTTGCCTGCGATGATTGACAGATAGCAGCTTCGTCTAAGACGCATTGAAATTTACAAGCCACTTCTTACACCCTTTCACCACAGAATGTAGATCACTCTCAAGATCAGCAGCGAAATCATGTTTGTCCACCTCGATGGACTTCTACTGATACGGGAGTAAAAAGTCAAAAATTGCGATGTTTAGTTTTTTGTCTAAATTAATAAAAAAATGTTATAGAAATAATCTATAACATTTTTTTGCATGGATATGTTTAGGGGCTTCTTCTGGTAAAGACATTTTGTAACATATTTGAATTAATAACGTTTTTGTTTTCGACCGTTGCTTATGAAGCAAGAATTTTCTCGCTGAAATGGCTATTCAACGAAATTACATTTCGAAAGGTTTGACTTATTTATATGTTTGGCT
This sequence comes from Ascarosepion bandense, assembly GCA_037127315.1. Lineage (NCBI taxonomy): Eukaryota > Metazoa > Mollusca > Cephalopoda > Sepiida > Sepiidae > Ascarosepion > Ascarosepion bandense. Next base: position 4,708,867 of record JBBBDQ010000514.1, on the reverse strand, counting down.
CTGTAAATACATAATACAATTTACATCGAGCCCTCCACCGTGATCAATTTAATATTAATAAAATTAATTTTAATAGGATTGGGTTTTCTTAGATTATATATATATATATATATATATATATATATAATAATAATAATAATAATAATAAAATTGACTCTGTACGTATTCAAATCTTAAAATGTTACACAAGTAATTTTTAAGAACCACGAATAACCGGCAGAATCTAACTCCGTTATCGCCCTCGGCTATAAAGCTTTGGACAACGAGGGGAAAAAAAAGAAGAAAACTGCGGAGCACCGACAATACATACAGCACTTCACAGCAAAGAAAAAAAAACCCTCAAACGGAACAAACCACAAAGAAAGAAAAGTGCTCAATACTAAACTAACCAAAAAGGATTAACTAAGAGGCAGTGACGTAGAGCAAAAACACACGAGAAAATCGCAAGATCGCCAAGACCTACCGCGGTTTCGCACAACGAAATATATATATATATATATATATATATATATATATATATCCTTAATGATTAAGTTAGAAAATGCACAAACTACTCCAAAATTGTACATTTTGTAGATGTTCTAACGTAATCATCAATATTAAATATTCATTGCTCCATATTCATATTGAGCACTGTTTTAAATTATTGTTTTTAATGTTGCAATTATTTTCTTCGTTCTTATTCATTTGAATATATATATAATTATATGTGTGTGTTTGTGTATATATATATATATATATATATATTGTGTGTATTTTGGCAGCATTTTTTCATTAATGCAGGTTTCATTGAATAATATAGACAAGTTTTGTCTATTAATTTTGTGTAGGATCCGTTCATACCGTCTGATATACTTGATGGTGATGTCGTTAAAAGACAACAAAAAATCACAGTATTTGTTGAATTTTTTATCAGGTCTAAGCTTTCGGCTCACATAAGCCATTATCAAAGAGTAAATAATAACACACAGTAAACATAGAACATTTAAGCTATTAACAATAAAGATAATTGAATTGAAAATATAAGTCCATCCCTACCGTGGCGGATGGCCGAAGACAGTGACAAAATAGTGGTGTTGTGGTCCCTGGTCTGATTACAGACATTTGAGTACGTTGTTGGAAATATCGAAATTGATTGTATTCAAACCAGGTTTAAACTGTTTAATGTAGAGTGCTTCGAGGATTTTTAGTTTCTGCTTATTATTTTCTTGTTTGAGTATGTACGTGTTATCAACAAGCGTTTTTCTCAGAAGTGTGCGTTGATAACCGTGTTGTTCTAAATGACGGAATATATTTGAATTTTTATTTAAGTGCAACGTCAGACGCCGTGAGAGCGAATTTGTGGTGTGGCCGATGTAGATATTATTGAGGTTGTTAGAGATACATTCTCTAAATGGACATATGAATTTATATACTACATTGGTCTTTTGCAAATCACTAACGGTGGGGGAAGAGTCGTTGCGGACAAATGAATTAGATGTAGTGGATTTAGTGTAATATATAATGAACTTAATTCTTTTGTTAGAGTCTGTCGGAGAAATATTAGTATTTATGAATTTTTTTAGGATGTTTTCATCTAGTTGGTAGTTGGAGTGCATCTGGCTACGGTATAAGAGAGTGATATGTTTAGGATTGGTTGGGTTAGTATCATGTGTTGTTTTTTCCATGTTAAGCTTTTTAAGAAAGTAATGTATTTGTTCATCAACTATGTAGTTGGGAAAATTATTATTGATGAGTGTCTGTTTTATGTTTTTTAGTTCACTGTAGAAGATCTGATTTGTAGATGAATTGACTTTTGCACGGTATAATAGATTTTTTATAATGGCTATTTTGTAATAGTGGGGGCATTCACTAATATAATTGAGTGTGGAGGGATTTTTATTAGTAGGTTTTTGATACGGTGAGATAGTAAATTTATTGTTGTCAGTGTTAATTAATATATCAAGAAAAGGAATTTTGTTATCTTTGCTAAGTTCATAAGTAAATTTTAAAACTGAGTTATTTTGAAACTGTTTTTGAAGTTGTAAGATTTCATTAGTATTTTTAATTGATAGTAGGATATCATCAACATATCTTAGATATATTGATGGTTTTGTAAATTTTGCAAAGGTAGTATTTTCAAGGTTAGACATGTAGAAATTACTAAAAATCGGACCAAGCACTGAACCCATGGAGACTCCGTCACGTTGTATATATATAGTGTTGTTTGGATCAACAAAAGGCACTTCAGTAGTACAAGCTAGTAGAATTTTTCTTAGGATGTTGGGATTAATTTTGAGTGGGGGTAATGAAGGATTACTGTAAACATTTCTTATAATTATATCAATAGTTTCACTGACGGGTACATTAGTAAAAAGGTTTTCCACATCAATATATATATATATATATATATATATATATATATATATATATATATATATATTAAAAAAGGATTAATTCAAAGATGTTGAATGGCCATTTCGATATGAAGATCCCCACGAGGAACGACACATCACCTCAGCAACAGAAAAAAACCTTTCAGAAACTGGAGAAAAATTAGTCTACTTTTCCTTTTTAAATAGATTGCAAAGAAATTAAAAAATAAATAATAAAATAAAATAAAAATAAAAGGAAAAGTAGACTAATTTTTCTCCAGTTTCTGAAAGGTTTTTTCTGTTGCTGAGGTGATGTGTCGTCCCCCGTGGGGACCTTCATATCGAAATGGCCATTCAACATCTTTGAATTAATCCTTTTTTAATATATATTTGCTCTGTAATATTTTATTACATGGAGCTCTCTTCCTGTATCATTTTTTAATATTAAAATAAATTTTTAATATTAATTAGGATCGGGTTTTTTGGAATTTACCTTCCTGCTTTTTTCCCTTGGATTGAAGTATCTGAATTAAAATATATATATATATATATATATATATATATATATATATATATATGGTAAAAATTTCAAATTTAACTAGAAAAATTAATTGCAGGCATAATACTGTGTAATTTTGCAAGCTTGAATAGGTTCGGATACAAAAATATAAATGTAAAGACTTTTATTTCATTTTTAACCAAAATGTTATATCTGATGAACCTTGTTGGTTTTCATCTCTTCATAGTATTAAACAAACGCGATCTAATAGTATAGGTATACCTCGTGTTTCGTCATTTCAAGTTAAGTAGTTCTTGATTATACGTTTTTTTGTCAAAAAATATATCGGAAAAAAAATCATTTTATTCGACTTATTGAAGTTGTATTATCACTAAAACGCGTTAAAAGCATATGAAATTATATATATATATATATATATATATATATTGTGTGTATATATATGTACATATTGTATATATATATATATATATTGTGTATATATATATATGTACATATTGTATATATATATATATATATTGTGTATATATATATATGTACATATTGTATATATATATATATATATATATATATATATATATATATATATATCGAGGCAGCAAGTAATTTTCTAAACATATTCTATTAAATATAAGAGACAATGAATGTCTATTATGTTTAATCATGAGCCGTTCTAAACGTCGTATTTTTGCTTTAATTTCAGTTGAAAATAAAGACAAAAATTCTCCAACATTTGGATAATGATTTATTGGTTTTCTTCTAAGCTTTCGGCTCACATGAGCCATCTTCAGAGAGGTAGTTTAAACTGAAATATTATAAAATCCACCATCACCGACGATTTTATTTTGTGTTGACATAAATATATACATATTGTGTATATATATATATTCTATATATATATATATATATATATAAATGTATATATATATATATATATATATATATATATATATTTTAAGGAAAGTTATCTATTCCTTCTTACGCTTAGTCTTAAAATTCTCCTTGATCAGACGACACTCGATGTTTGCCTGGCTTTAATAAAAGTGTTGGGTTTTTAAACATCAGACTCTTTAACAGGTATACAAAAATATTACTCAAAAATGTAATGCCAACTTTTCACTTATGTTCTTTTGCAAAGCCGATGCAAATGTTTCGTTGTACACTTGCATCTATAATAAAGGACCCCTACACGTCTACATCTCAACTGTTATAATGTCGTCAACAACTTTATTGTCAGGCAATTACGTTGTTATGGGAAAACACACCTATTCCTCAGATAATGGACTCTACCTCCTATATTAATAAGAGTTAACAGGAATTTCTTGGAAAGCTATTAGGAGTTCATGCGAGTTCTTTAGATTTCTATTGGAGTTCAGTAAAACTACTAGGCAGTTGATGTTAGCAGTTTGCCGAATACTAAGGAGTCAGCTTTCAGTGGAAGATTACCAAGTTCCTAACATTTTGAGTACATTAAGTCGATTAGCAACCAACGTGGCACGATTATAACCTTCAATGCAAAAACTACTCCACAACATACGTACAATAATTGATCATATGCAATACAGGTGAACAATTCAACTAGAAATATTGAAAATAAATAAAATATATCTAAATAGACATTAGAGATATGCCATAATAGTAGGTACCTCTACGCAGTTTCCGAAAATAACAGCATAATGTTAACAACAAAAAGTTTTATCATTGAAATGTTTATATTATTACTAAGAGGAAAGAGCAAAGTTTGTTTTCATCATGTTTAAAAGTATTTTAAGCCTTTCTAACACGTTAGTCATTATAGATCATTCCATTTTAATTGAATCAAGCGCCAAAATGAGATTTACTTTGTTAAAAAAAACTGAGGAATTTTAACTTATTCTAATAGATGGATGAAAATATAGTGAATTTTATAGAGTGGTTTTTAGAGACGTAGCATGAGCGAAACAAAGTCACGAATTTGGATGAAAAAAAAAAAAAAAAAAAACAGAATGGCGTCAAAATCTGTGAAAATTAAAAATCCTTTAATAGTTGTGGTGCAGTGGATATTGGTTTACAACGATAAATCAGAGAGCCGAGTTCAAATTACACTTAAATACCATACATTCACTTACGCGCAAATAGCTTTGTGAAAGATATTAATCCGTCTGTTCTCCTTTCAGCGATTGGTTAAATGCCAGGACAGACGAGGTTTTATACTCTTGATTGGCAACCAGTCTATCGCAGAAAGTAATGGTAACCTACTGTAGGAAAATATTCTTCTCATCCAGTCATGTCACAAAAGAGATATGATCAACCAACCATGTATCGTGTGTGACACTTAACTAACTGATATAAATGTGGATAGAAAAACGTGAAGACAAGGTGGGTCACAAAGATAGTACCTATGGACAGTAATCAGTCTTGACCCAGTCGGTGAATCGAGGGTAATACACATCGGATATGTTCCTTTCTGGGGGAAATGTTCCGTTGTCTTGTGCATAATTTGAGAAAGGAATTTAGAAATAATTGAATTTGGATAAACTTGTCAGTTTTTTGTTGTTTTTTTTTTAATCTTTTAATTTTACTGACTAAATGTCTTAACGAAATGAGATTGACGTTGGTATGTGGATCTCTAAGATTAATTCTTTTCTTTTTTAATTATTCTATATAAATTATTTTATATAATATTCTATATTGTTTAATATTCTGTTATATAATATTATACAATTAAAAAAATATGAATATCACCTCATATATATTTCTCTCTCAAACAAACAATCATTCTTCTACAAGAATCTTTACACAGTAAAAATGAATATATAATACAAAACACAGAGAATAAATATACACGGCACAAGACCATTGAGAATGGTTAAAGTAATGACCGAAATCGCTTGGAAAAATAAAAACTATTCATAATTTGTATATTTTCTGAAATACAAAAAAAGAAAAAGATTTCAATAAGAGATCCTTAAAAGAAAGGTTGCTGTTCATATATATATATATATAAAATAAAACAAATTCCGATGTGCAGATTCGTTGTGTGGCCATTTCTACAAGAAATTTCTACAAGAAATTTCTCGTATTATCAGCAACGAATTTTTTATTACAAAAAGCCAAATGACAAAATGAACAAAGATATTTTACTAGCGGAAGTTCAAAAACATTTTTTATCACGGAAAATTAAAGGGGTGGATGACAGAAATATATGTCTTTTTTTGGATTTTTTAAAAACACCCTACTCCTTAACTTATATATATATATATATATATATATATATATATATATATATATAGTCATCCGCAGACAGATCTGTTTCGATGTATCACAGCTCATCAGTACGGTTAGACAGCCGATTGCTTTTTACCCAGGATTAAAACTCGACTGAATTGGCGTCAGTCGGCGATTCTACCTCTGAGCTACGGGCGCTCGGTAGAAGGGGGCAGACTTTTTAGCCTGTATATTATCATTATACACGCTAAAAAGTCTGCCTCCTTCTACACATTATATAATGAAGTATAAAAATAAAAATCTACTGTTCATGAATTTACTTTTATAAAGAGTGTTCAATGCAAAGTAGAGCTCAGTATTGTAATTTTTTTTCAATCACTCAATTACGTGTCATACCTGATACACGCATGGGTGATAATATCTTAAAAGAGACATGACTGACTATGCAGAAGATTTTCCAGCAGTAGGTTGCCATTACTTTCTGAGGTAGATTTGTTGCAAACCAAGGCTATAGAACCCAATCTGTCTTGCGATTTAACCCATAAGAAGAGAAGCGATGGATTAATGCTTTTCTCAAGGGTATTTGCGCGTCACTGAATGCAACAAATACAACTGGAAATTGAACCCGGGTCTCCGATTTCTCATTCCGAGCCGATATCCACTGCTCCACAACACACATCCAACGCATTTTTTTAATAAAATTGTTTATAAAAGCATTATATCACTACATAAATATTTTCATCTCTCAGAACGATACTTTTCTTTGTCAAATGATATTTTAAACAAATGGTGAAAATAATTTATTTATATTCACAATGCTTATGTACATATATATATAACCACAATGCTTATATATTAAGACCAGTTTGTTCAACCACCGAGCTACATTTAAAATAGAAAAATTAAAAAACAATACAAAATTGGCTAACCACGTCTGGAAATTGAAATCAAAATATGAAAAAGATCCACACATAACGTGGAGCATTGTAAAAACAGCCAAGCCTTACAATGGTGGACAAATATGTAGACTGTGCCAAAAAGAAAAATTAGAAATTATGACATACCCAAATAAAGACGAACTGTTAAATGAAAGAACAGAAATTATGACAAAATGCATCCACACTAAGAAATACCTCTTAGGTTTATACAAACATGGATGAAAACGTCATAATTCGTTTGAATTTAAACAATGCGCATTCATAAATTCTCTACCACGTGAACGTTCAAATAAATCAGCGTTACAAGAGCGTTCTTAAAAAGAAAAACGTTAAAAAGTAAAATCAGTTATTAAAAATCGCCTGAAGACACCACTCATGGTAGAAACCAAGGTAGCAAAATAACTCGTTTAAAAATGAATATATATATATATATATATATATATATAGTTAGTTAGTTAGTTAGTTTTTGGTCATAATTAAATTAAACGAATACACAGTTCTATTAAAAAGTGTTCAATACAATTATATTGTAGAACTTCTAATTTTTTAAAAAAATAGAAATGAATTATTACCGCCACCTAGGTTTCAATCTTTCGGTACCTTGAGGGTATTTACAATGACTGATTTTACCGTTTTCCAAACGCTTGAACATGGAACTTTTACGAACGCGCGACTAGAATTTCCAAACAAACTAAAAATTTCAAAATTAAGGAGAAGTTATTTAAGGATCATAGAACGTTTTCATCCATGTTTGTATGATCCTAGTAAGTATTTGTGGGTTTGATCACATTTGGACCTTATTTGGACATACTAAATGAAAGATCAGAAATTATATCTAAATGTAATTTAGGAATTGCGTCTGCTATTCAGTGACTGTTATCGTCACATAGCAATGTTTTATGTCAATACAAGAGAATACCATCTTTAATGGTGAACATTTTTATGTTAAAGTCGCTACAACCACTCTGAAGATGGCTCATGTGTGCCAAAAGCTTAGAAACAGCGTATAAAAATATGCAAATTTTTGACAATTTTTCTCTTTATTTCACCAGAACTTAAAGATAAAATACGATGTTTAGGACGGCTCAGGATTAAGCATAATAGACGTTTCATTTAACGATATATATATATATGTGTCTGTGTGTGTGTATGTGTGTGTGTGTGTGTGTGTATGTGTGTGTACCACTGTTTTCTTTACATGAGATATTAGACAATTTTACCCATCAATTTAGCATACCTTGAAATTATAGTTTTATCACACACACACACACACACACACACACACACACACACACACACAGACATATATATATATATATATATATATATATATATATATATATATATATATACTGTGTATTTGTGAAGCAATCCGTCTTTTATACATGCTTTGTTAAAGAGTACTGATAAGGTACTGAAGTTAAGTTTTTATTATCAAATTTTTTTTTCGAGTCATATTTTAAAATATAAAAATTCTTCAAATGTTTACTGCTCGGCGCCCGGTGAAATTTTTTTCACGGTACCGACGTTAAGCCCACATTAAACCACGGCCTTGTGTCACAACCGTTTGCGACTATATAAAAGTGCGTGTTTGCGTGTTGACAATATAAGCAGTTTACTGCCTACCTACAGCCTTGTTTTTGTTTCATCGAAAATGACCATTAATAGCTAAAAGTACTCGTGTGATTGCACACAATTTCGGCAAATTTCTTTACAAGTCTTCGCATGATATCAAACAACTTAATCGACAGACGAAAAAGCCCATCAAACAGCTTAAAAGAAAGTCATATATTCTTTAATAAATATGAACATTGTTTACATATATATATGTGTGTGTGTGTGTGTGTGTGTGTGTGTGTGTGTGTGTGTGTGCATAAAATATTTATTTTTTCTCAACATTTTACTCTAAGTTATGCGTTAATTTCACTAAGTCGCAAAGGTTACTGGGAATAAAAGTCGATGAGAAGTAACCGGAAACTCAATCTTAAACAGGAAGTAAGAGATAAACCTCCGCTCCTGCTCAAAAGGAGGTTGAAAATTTCAAATTTAATTACAAATAAATAATTCCTTGCTTAGAAAAATTCATTGCAGGCATGATACTATGTAAATTCGCAAATTTGAATAGATTCGGATACAAAAATATAAATGTAAAGACTTTTATTTCATTTTTAACCAGACTTCCCTGTGCCTCTTCTACAAGTACTTTCGTGGCTTCTGCTCCGATGAGCTTAGATCACTGGTGCCGCCTAAGCATGAATTTACACGAGATACTAGATTAGCAACTAGGCCCCACCCTTTTACATTTAAACAAATAAGATGTAACCGTAAATTCTACTCCAACAGCTTCTTTTCTCGCGCTTCCCACCTGTGGAACTCCCTTCCACAAGTCTGCTTTCCCGACAGATACAATCTCCAGGTGTTTAAATGTAGGGTCAATAGACACCTCGTATCACACTAATTCCCAATTATTCGCAGAACACTCTCATCTACCCAACCCTCATTCTCTGTATCCTTACCCGCCTATCACCCACCCTCTGACATTTCCTATATTTAATCATCCTTTCTCCACTCTATGTAGCCCCCTGCGCAGTAGTGGCAGTGACATGCCTTGCTCGGGGTGAAACGCTTATAAAAAAAAAAGAAACTTTTATATGTGACGAACCTTGTTGGTTTTCATCTATTCATAGTATTAAACAAACGCAATATAATAGTTTCGGTATACCTCTGGTTTCGTCAAGTTAAGTAGTTCTTGATTATCGTCTTTTATTAAAAAATATATGGAAAAATAAAAATCATTTTATTCGACTTTACGTCTGTCTGATACAAATATTGAAGTTGTATTATCACTAAAACGCGTTAAAAGCACATGAAATTATGTCTGTGTGATAAATAAAAATAAAAGTATGCAAACAAATAAACAAAATGAATGTAAATATTGTTAAATTTAACATAAATTAGTTTATTTTCTACCATCGCATAATAATTTTAATAACTATTTTTTATTTAATCTTACAAAATCATTTTATTTTAAAATGTCTAAGATCAAACCACATTCACAAATAATGAGTCCGCGGTGTACTGCAAAGATCGACAAATTTCAAACATCTACATTTACAAGTATGTATGTACATGCATTTGTAAATTTAGATGCCTTTTTTCTGTACTATATTAAAAACTAAAAGTTATTTTTCTGTAAGCTTAAAATAGATTTTTTCTCTGTTAGTTAAGTGCTATACGTGATACACGCCAGGGCGATCATGTCTCTTTCGAGACATGACTGACTGGGCAGAAGATTATCTCACAGTAGTTTGCCATTAATTCTGCTGTAGACTGGTTACCAGCCAAGGCTATAGAACCCAGTCTGTTCTGTTATTTAACCCATAACTGAAGAGAAGAGATAGATTAATACCTTTCCCAAGGATATTTGCATATAAGTGGATGCAAGAATTCAACTGGAATTCGAACTCAGCTCCCCGATTTCTCGTTCCGAGCCGATATCCACTGCACCATAATTCACATCCTGACATTAAAAGTCTTATAAAAGAAAATTTATGGTACAGTGGATATCGGCTTGGAACGAGAACCGGGGAGCCGAGTTCGAATTCCAGTTGAATCCATTGTATTCACTTACGCGCAAATACCCTTGGGAAAGGTATTAATCCGTCTCTTCCTTCCAGTTATGGGTTAAATAGCAGGACAGATTGGGTTCTATAGCAACCAGTCTACCGCAGAAAGCAATGGCAAACTACTGCGGGATAATCTTCTGCCCAGTTAGTCATGAATCTTTCGAGACATGATCGCCCAAGCGTGTATCATGTATGGCACTTGACTGTACAACACAGTACACAGTTTCTCTGTATTATGTTAAAAACTAATTTTTTTTTCTAAGCTTAAAATAGATTCCCATTGGCCATATGTTATTATAAATGCATTTATCAGTAAGATACAAAATCTCGAATGGTCATTTGTGGTTTAGCCTATTGACAAGTAAATTTGGAGACAAGTAAATTCGACTTTAGTCGTTTTTCGACTTAAGTCAGCTCTACTGGAACGAATTACCGACGTAAGGTGAGGTATACCTGTATTTAATCTTTATCACTACAAGAGGTATACATGTGTAAAATAGAGAACTACTTTTGAATCATCCGGTATACGTGTGTGTTTTTGTGCGTGTGTGTGTCTATATATATATACATCTCTCTCTCTCTCTCTCTATATATATATATATATATATATATATATATATACACACACACAAAAATATACACTACGGGCCATAATTATTAGGCCACCCCAGTTTTTTAAAAGAAATGATGTACACTGCCGGCCATAATTATTAGGCAACACCAATTTTATAAAAGAAATAATATATTTCATACTATTTTTACTATTTATTGCCAAGTGGATAATTCTAAATGAAAATAGAATGGTTCTTTTGTTATTATTACTTTGCAAAATTTTACAAGGCAGCCAGGAAGCCTTTGCTAAGAAAAGACTAGCATGGGGGAAGAGAGCACAAAAAGTGGACACCAGAAGAGTTCATTTGATGCACATGTTATTGTGAAGTATTAACAAAAGAACCATTCTATTTTCATTTATCATTATTCATTTGGCAATAAATACTAAAAATAGTATGAAATACATAATATTTTTTAAAACTGCAGTGGCCTAATAATTATGGCCGGTAGTATATATATATATATATATATATATGGAACGAATTATCGACGTAAGGTGAGGTATCCCTGTATTTAATCTTTATCACTACAAGAGGTGACCGGGAATAGAAGACAATGAGAAGACATTAGAAGGAATCGGAAGCCCAATCTTAGACAGGAAATTAGGAATGAACCCATGCTCTTGCTCGAAAGGAAAGTGAAAATTATTCCTTGAGTAGAATAAAAATGGTTCCTTCATTGTATAGTTCCGCAATGTTGAATGAAGACAGACATAAAGAATTAATTATTTTTATATTTCTTATGATATAAAAATAATTAATTCAATATCATTTTAACTAAGATTTTCTATTTCATAAACCTTATAGGTTCTCATCTCTTAATCACATTAAACAAACACAAGGAAATAGTATTTAAAATTTATCAATATAATCATTATCAATATGTTATTATAAACAATATTGCAGTATTATATTTATATTATTAATTTATATAGAAAGTCTTACTTTACCAAGACCTTACTGCATATTTTATGCTTCTCTAAATATTTAAAATTCACACACTAATTACGTCCAAAAAGTAGTTGTTTGGTATTTTAAAGAGGAGATTTCTTTAGATAATTAAAAAGTGAGATATGATTTTTGTTATAAATTTAATTAATGCAAAAAGAAAAAAATTATGATTAAATTTGGCTCTTGTCAAAATATCCTTCTTTAGCCTTGACTATAAGTTTGATAATTGGTTCAATTCTTCTTTTATGACTCTAAGAGCTTTTCTCTTATCTTTCGATAGAAAGGTTTCACTCTTCTCTTAAATTAGTCCTGTGCTGATTAATGGGATCACTTCAAAATATCGATCTGTAGTATCCATACATACGTATATGAAATTATTTGTTTGAACATTAGTTTTGATCGATACTCGTATTTCAGTAGATATTCTGTTTACAATCAAACAGCATATATATTTATTTCAACCGGCCTGATTATTTACGATAAATTTTTGTTACGAAAATGTGTTTCATTCTGGGACCCCTATCAAGAATTGATCTGGCACGTCTTAGACCTCTCGACCACGAATGACCAACAGTCTAAACGAAGTCAAATCAAGCCTATATAACAATTTTCGATTCACGCAAATAACTATATTTGCACTGAAATGTATCGCAATGTCAACAAATGTAAATAAATATCATTCCTGTAAAAATAAATATATATACTCTTTGATTATACACAGAATATCTACTTAAATAAGGGTATTGGTCAAAAATAATGTTCAAACAAATAATTTCAAATTGTCGGCTGTTTATAACCAATATCGTTAACCTTCGTTAATTTCCGTAATATATATATATATATTTTTCCAAACATATATTGTTAAATATAAGAGACACTGAATGTCTATTATGTTTAATCATGAACCGTTCTAAACGTCGTATTTTGGCTTTAATTTCAGTTGAAAATAAAGACAAAAATTTTCCAACATTTGGATAATTTTTTATTAAATTGGTTCTAAGCTTTCGGCTCGCACGAGCCATCTTCAGAGAGATTATTAAAACGGTAACACAATAACGTCCACCATCAGCGACGATTTTATCTTGTGTTGACATAAAACTCCGCTAGGCAACGGCAATAGTTACCAAAAATAACAAACGCAGTTCGCAAATTTGCAATGCGGTATATGTATATATATACACTACCGGCCTAAATTCTTAGGCCAACCCAGTGTTTTGCACAAATGATGTACTTCATACTCTTTTTTAGTATTTATTGCGAAGTGAATAATTGTAAATGAAAATAGAATCGTTCTTTTGGTAATATTGCACAATTAAATGAATTTATAAATACTTAATAATTACCTACATTGCAGTTTCATCAATAAAAGAATGAAGAAAATTTAGGGTGATTCTGACAAGTTCGTTTTTGCATTCTTGCCTTGGAAAATGTTGCAAAATAATAATAACAAAAGAACCATTTTATTTTCGTTTGGCAATAAATACTAAAAATAGTATGAAATCCATCATTTCTTTAAAAAAAAAAAACTGGGGTAGCCTAGTAATTATGGCCGGTAGTGCATATATATATATATATATATATATATATATATATATATATATATATATATATATAGTCATCTGCAGATAATCAGTGCGGTTAGACATTTGATTGCTTCTAATTAGAATTAGAAACCCGACCGAATTGACATGTCAGTAATTCTATCTCTAAGCTAAAGGCGGATTTTAGCGTATCAGATACACAATGTGAAGACACGCCAGCAGTAGCCGAGAGTGTTCAAATTCATTATTGAATGAACGATGTGTAAATACGTGTGTAGCTACTGTTTTTAAAGTCTATCATTTCTTCATGGTGCTGAACTGGCGGGCAAGATATAACCAGTCGCATTTCGATTCCGGCTTGAAGCAAACTGCTTATCTAGCTGCACTGAAGAACTGTGACAGAGGGAAACAGGCAGATGATTATATATATATATATATATATATATATATATATATATATGTGTGTGTGTGTGTGTGTGTGTGTGTGTGTGTGTGTGTGTGTGAAAAGTATATGTATATAATTATAAATATCACTATATATATATATATATATATATATATATATATATATATATATATGCAATTTGTTATATATATTATATTATTTATATATATTATATATGCGTGGTACTTATTTGAAAGCGCTCAATATCAGTGATAGAGCTGACATATTCATATAGATAGGTGTGAATTACAAAAATACACGAATATACGCAACCCTACATATAACCAATTTTTTAAAAAGGTAATCAGTTTGACGATCGCAAGAGCGTGAAAACCAGAGTTACAAACTCACACCTATATATATATATATATATATATTAGTTATCCACATACAAGCCTGTTTCGCTGTATCACAGCTCATCAGTGAGGCTAGACACATCCACTTGCTTCTGGCCGGGATCTCTACTCCCTAAGCCATCGGCACATGGAATCAGAGAAGGGAAATTTTAACGTCTTGTATATAAGCAGTGTATACAGACGCCAGTCACCGAGAGAACTCAATTCATTTCTAAATCAAATAGTTTAATGATATCAATTAAAAACAGAAAAAGGGGATATAAAAAAATAGATCAAAAGATCCGCTTAAAAGCCAAAAGAAAAAAAAAGAAAAAAAAGAAAAAGAAACAGAAAAGCCCGAGACAAGCCTTTCCTCCAACAAAACTATAAATGGGTATATATATATATATTTGGTTTCAATCATTCGGTATCTTCAGGCTTGTTGTATTAACTAATTCTCCAAAGCTTTTGTCACACGCAGAAAAACTTTCAACTCTAAGTTTAAATATAGGAATACACTGTCAAGAATGGTAAATACTTTTATCCGGGTTTTATGATCGTAAAATAAATATTCTGAGATCTTTACATCCGGACATTACTTCTCAGAAGATATTTCAGGATGAAAGTGTTTACAAAATGTGAAAGACCGCTACACTATATATGTATTGAATACATTTTAATACAACTGTATTCTGGTCTAATTTAATTCTGGCCAATAATTAGTTAACAATTAAAATTCTCGCTTCTTCGGCAACGATCCAAAACAAAATGTTATTAATTGAAATTGTTTTGATCGTTATTGAAGAAGCGAGAATTTTTTGAAATAGCGTAGAATACGGAATTTTTAAAATGTAATTTAATGTAATATATGTATTTGGCTCTGTAAACAAATAATACTATTTACATCGAGCTCTCCACCTTGATCAATTTTAATATTAAGAAAATTAATATTAATAGGATCTGGTTTTGGGGATTTTACCTATATGGTCTTCTTCTTTTTTAATTTATATATATATATATATATATATATATATATATATATATATATATATATATAAGATAATGACATATAAAATTGTATTCATCACAAACAATAGTGACGAAAAACTGTACGATAAAGTGAAAAGCCAAATATCGAGTGAGGCGTTTCGTCCGATGAAGTTATAAGGGATGAAACCTTTTTGCAATTTCTCATACATTTTTCCCACATACACACACACACACACACACACACACACACACACACACACACACATAATATATATATATATATATATATATATATATATATGGTGATTGAAATGTAACACTCCTCTGTGAAATAGAATTTATTTATTAACTATAATATTAACAGAAAGTGGATATGAGAAGAAACTGTTTTGGATGAGGCTTTATCTAAAATTTCTATATATGCACCAAATTTTGCTTCTCAAGCTGCACAGGAATCACTTCAACTGATTTCAACACAAACTATTGTGGGATGAAAGACCTAACTTCTTCTATTTGCCTTACAAGTTCCAAAGTCTGGGTTTGCATTAGCAGAGATGTTCATTTAACCAAATCCAAAGAAAAACGTAACAAATATTAAGTCTGGACTCTTGGCTAGACACATGTGTAAAATTGAGAACTACTTTTCAATCATCCTGTATACGTGTATGTTTGTATATATATATATATATATATATATATATATATATATATATATATTCTTCGTTTGTAAACGAGGTATTACGCAGCCTAGATTTTACTATGAGTGATGTCTTCATGCGATTTGCAATAACAGGTGTAATTTTATTATGACTAAAATCTAAGTAATTAAACAATCAATATATATATATATAC
>JBBBDQ010000514.1:4340000-4690000 GCA_037127315.1 Ascarosepion bandense | reverse complement strand
CATTATTTAATAGTTTAAATGAAGTGTTGAAAATTCTTTAAAAATATAAAGATGGTCATGCGATTTCTAGTCGCGTGTGTCACGTGAGGGCTTCTAATAAACGCTTCTTTTTCAAGAACAACACAAAAATAAATTACTAGGTAACAGTCAAAACAAGAGAAAAATAACAAAACCAGAGACAAAAATCATCCTTGAAATGGCTATAGAAGTGACCGAAAGCGCCTTAGACGATAATAATTATGAATAATTTTTATATTGCTTTACCTGTTCAAAACGGAAAAACGTTACAATGCTGGAAAAACTTAAAAAATGAATTAGATCTTCCTTAATTTGATCTTGCTGCACAAGAAACTGAAAAGACATGAGCAGCAATCTATATGGACAATTTCACCAACGTTACTCGGACAATAGTTCACAGTACGAATAAACAACTGGAAGAGAAAAACTACTAAAATATATGAAAAACTACTAAAAAGTTGTAAGTTTAAAAATGTATTTTTTTGACAGTATTTATTTATTTCTATTATTTCTATCAAACTTGTCCGAGTGAATTATTGCTACCAAAATACCCACCATATATATATATATATATATATATATATATATATATATGCATAATATTCTGATGAAAGGCCGAGGCCGGTCTGAAATATCAAATATATATATATATTTGATATTTCAGACCGGCCTCGGCCTTTCATCAGAATATTATGCTATATATATATATATATATATATATATGGTGGGTATTTTGGTAGCAATAATTCTTTCGGACATGTTTGATTAAATAATATAAACAAGTTTTAGTCTGAAATTTAATAAAATATTTAATAAGATAATAGGATAGGCAGAACTTGTCGATTTTGCGGTTATTTTTTGTTATCACAACTCACACCGCTGAAGATGATCTCGGAAGGAAATTGAAACTACTTAGGAACATCGAGAAATTAATAATAAAATTGTCTGTCAAATTTACAGCTCATTTCTTACATATTTCAATTATAATACGCGAAAGATTATCCGTGAGTATGGATTTTATTAAAAATAAGCAAACAGTTTTTGCAAATTATTTAATCTGACGTATATATATATATATATATATATATATATATATATATATATATATATAATATGGAAGTTTATATTTTTATACATCAAGAGATATGTCCGTGTGAGACTAATCATACACGTACAAATATATATATATTATAAATTATACTTTAGAATATGTACACACTAGAATCTACTACAATATTGCATAATTTGTTTCGACATTGAAAACAGAATGTCTCATTAGGTAGTTAATAATGAGGGTAATAAGCGTTATTTTTGAAAAGCTATTTAAAAACTATTCTAAAGTATAATTTATAATAAATATTCATTGGTATATTTTTATATTGAGCACTGTTTTAAATTAATGTTTTGAACATTGAAAATATTTTCTTCGTTCTTTTTTCATTTGGATATATATCTAAGTTGAATATATGGATCGGAATTCTACAAGATGAATAGAATAAGTAAAGAACAAGTAGGAAAAAGTGTCTACCATCTAAAAGGTTTCACTTTAAGTTTCTTTAGAGATCTGGTAATAAGACAATGATTTAAAATTAAAAAAATGAAAGGGACAGTATGTTGATTCAGGTTTGATTTCATTGGTCAGCTCTTTTCTTATTCTTTTCATACACATAAACTTACACACACACACACACACACACACACACACACACATATATATATATATATATATATATATAAGTATGAAATCATTTGTTTGAACATTATTTTTCATCGATACTCGTATTTAAGTAGATATTCTGTTTATAATCAAACAGTATTATATATTTATTTCTACCGGCCTCATTATTTATGATAAATTTTTGTTACCAATATGTGTGTTATTCGGCACGATTCGAACCTGCAAACCCTATCCACATAGGGAAAGCCACCAATTGAGCTGGCGCGTCTTAGACCTCTCGCCTTAGACCTATATTATGAGGATATGGGTTGCAGATTCTAATCCTGCCGAATGACACACATTTTCGTAACACAAATTTATCGTAAATAATCAGGCCGGTAGAAATAAAAATATAATACTGTTTGATTATAAAACAGAATATCTACTTAAATACGAGTATCGATCAAAAATAATGTTCAAAGTATTTCAAATTGTTGGTTTTTTAAAGATCATTTCGTTAAATTTTCGCTAATTTCCGTAATATATATATATATATATATATATATATATATATATATATATATATATATACATATATAAGTTGAATATATGAATCGAATTCCGACAAGATGAATAGAATAAGTAAAGAGCAAATAGGAAAAAATGTCTTTAATCTAACATGTTTCACTTTAATTAAGATTCTTCAGAGATTTGTTAATAAGACAATGATTTAAAATTAAAAACTAAAAAATTAAAACGAAAGCGACAGTATGTTGATTGAGGTTTCATTTCATTGGTCATTATATTTACTTATACTATTAATACACACACACACACACACACACACACACACACACACACACATACACACACACACATATATATATGTGTATATATAAAAACTTCTTCAGACATTCATTCTTTAATAAATCTTTGAAGCTTGTTAAAAGTGAAACATGTTAAATTAAAGTAACTTTTTCCTACTTATTCTTTACTTATTCTATTCATATATATGTATATATAAAGATATATTTATCTATCTATATATATATATATATATATATATATGTATATGAAATGTATATATATATATATATATATATATATATATATGTATGTATGTATATATGCATGTATGTATTTAAAATTTTAAGCAAGAATACCTGCAACAAACGGATGCAACTTTATAGCAACAAATACTGTGATAAAAAGAATAACTTGCAGAATATTTAACTAATCATCGAAGATGAGAGTCAGTTAGACGCCATGTTGTTATCTTGTACGCAAACAAAGCACCGATGACTTTAAATATTAAAGTAAGTCGACATTTGTCTTAACGTCTTTTGAAAAGTAGAGATCGACTATCCTATAAAGATTACTCTTCGTGTTATAAAAAAAAAAGGTTTATTTAAAGAAAATATTATCAAACAAAATATAACAGAAACGGGGGAAAATGGTTTTCATTTCTTTGAATAAAGTAACAAATAAATATGTAATACTAATCTTGAAAAATAAGCGCTACTTACGTCAATTTTTTATATGGATACTTGCAGTCAAATATTTGCCAAATGCAAACAATATATATATATATATATATATATATATATATATATATATATATATATATGAGAACTGAAGTGACGTCTCTTAGAGAAGAAATATGTTGAAATAGTACGGGGATTTCGAAGCTGATTATGCAGGAAAAATCTATGGTGCAAGCTGAATTGATCCGATTGGCTATAAGTTAACCTGAGGGGCTAAAGGCGAGAAAGGACAGACGTTTGACAGGGATGTGTTGCTGAAGGTGTGTGTTAAAAAATTTATTCATTGTTATTTGTGCAGGCCAAGAGTATATTTGCTGGTTAATTGTATATATTTGAAAAGATTATGTGCATTTGTGTGTGTCTATACAATCAATGGCATATATACGCAGATATATTCTAATAGAGCAAACGATTCTCAGACTATCTATCTATCTATCTATCTATATATATATATATATATATATATATATATATATATAAACCTCTACTAATTATTTTTCTCTCATAGCCTGTTGATATCTATCTATCTATCTAGCTAGCTAGCTATATATATATATATATGTGTGTGTGTGTGTGTCAGTGTGTGTGTGTTTGTGTGTGTGTTCTTCATTTGTAAACGAGTTATTATTATATTACGTAACCTAGGTTTCAACCATGTGGTGTCTTCAGGCGATTTGCAAGAAATGATTTGAACGATTTTTTAAGAACGCTCATGTAACGGGGATTTTTTTGAACGCTAACGTAACGGGGAAATTTTGAACGCGCAGTTTTGAAAATTAGAAGAAATTATAACGTTTTCATCCATGGTTGTATGACCCTAATAAATATAAACTTTTATCTATCTATCTATCTATCTATCTATCTATCTATCTATCTATCTATCTATCTATCTAGATGGTAGGTATAGATGGAATAAAATTCTGTACCCAACAAACATTGTTTTTAAGGACACGCTCAATGCAGATAGAGCGAACAATATTTATTTAGAGTCTATAATATAGCTACATACATATACATATATATAGCACCATGTCTTGATAAGAGAAAAGAGTCTAAACAAAATACTTACTTTTGCAGTAATATTATGTCATACTTACGTTATAAACATTAAATGAATGTTATATATATATATATATATATATATATATATATATGTATCGCATTTATTTAAAGTTTATAACGTTAATATATATATATATATATATATTTTAGAAAAAGGTATCCTGGTAATTTTAACAATATCGTTTGTTTGATATCGAGTTTATTTTTAAAAAATACGCAGACATAATCATTGGCTTGCATAAAAAAAAAAGAATTACATTGTGTATATTTTATGTTTATAAGTTAAGTGTTGTTTTCTTTCCATGCCAAAGATGTTAAAAAATCGACTTTCCCTTATCGTGAGCTTGCTCCCGCGCTAGGGCGAGCTGACCGCTTGCTTTCATCAAAGCGCAGGCAAATAGCTTTCTCGCGTGATCTCAGTCGATCGGTCGTGATCTGGCGACTAAATGTGATAAACTCACGATTTTTGGCAGGCACAACAGTTGAAGGATATAATAGAAATCCGACAGATCAGTGCCAGCTGAGAGTGGAAAGCGGAATTAACACATTGCAAGAAACACACTCACTCACACACAGACATGCACACATAGAAGCGAGCAGACATACACACGTATACACAGATACATACAAAAAAGATCATTTTTATCATTTGTAAAGACACAAGAAATGTTGAAACGAAATACATCCTTTGTATTGATGCTATAATATAATTATGTTACAAACTTTGAATAAATATTATTTGCTCTATACTGTATGAACACTAAAAGTGCTCAATACAGTATAGAGTAAATAATATTTAAAAAGTGCTCAATACAGTATAGAGCAAATAATATTTAAAAAGTGCTTAATACAGCTTATGTTATAAATTTTGAATAAATATTATTTGCTCTACACTGTATTCAGCACTCTTTTAAGAATATTGTCGTTTGTATATAAGAATTTTATTCTATGCATACCAATCCTATACAAATATATATATATATATATATATATATATATATATATATATATATATATATATAAGATTTACTTAGAATTTATAAAATAAATATATTATGATATCACTTCAAATGTAGCTATTTTGTTCTGACCCTACTTGTGTTTTATGAAGTGATATTTGCTCTACTTGGTAATTACTACTATTTTTTTAGAAATGGTGTTTTTTTTTGGATACGGAATTTTATTTCAACCATACCTAAACTATATATATATTCATTTTGGGAATAATATATTTGCTCTGTCATATTACATTAAGCATTTATTCTACCCATACCTAAACTATACATACATACATATATATATATATATATATATATATATATATAAGGTCAATAGACAGGTCCTAACTCGCTCCCATTCTTTAAAACACTCTTCCAATCTACCCAAACCTCATCCTCGGTATCCTTACCCATCTATCACCTTCCTTCTGACATTTCCTATATCTAACCACTCCTTCTCTTTACCTTCCCCTATGTAGCCCCATGCGCAATAGTAGCAGTGGAATGCCTTGCTTGGGGTGAAATGATTAAAATATATATATATAGTGTAAGAAAGTGACAGAACACGTAAATTTTAAACCCACTGTTCAAACATTTACTCTTATAAAGATTGCTTGATACAAAGTAGAGCTTGATATTGTAATAGTTGTTACAATGGTTTATAAAAGCATAGTATCAGTACACAAAAAAAAATTCAGTTCCACAAATCACCCGAAGAAGAGCAGTAGTGCTCTGAAACACGACAATTTTTGTAGTGATACTATGCTTTTATAAACCATTGTAACAACTATTACAATATATTATATATATATATATATATATATATATATATAGCAAGTAATCGTGATTGGCCGATAGAATCTTCGTTTAGGGAAAAGTATATATTTGCTCTATCATATTACATTAAACATTTATTCTAAACATACCTAAACTATACTTGTTTATATATATATATATATATATATATATATAACATGGAATACTTGGTATATTACTCAGGTAAATTCCGATAGAGACGAACTCAGATGAACTCAATGTTAAATTCATTTATTTAATTTACATAGTAATATAATTTAGAAAATTTTTTAGATATTTTACAATTTTATGGGTTATACGTATTTCTACGCTCCTGACCTTGCGGCTTTATCAGCGGCGAAATATATATTAACCATGAAATTGTAGAAAAACGAAAATTTATATATATATATATATATATATATATATATATATATATATATATATATATATATAAGCAAGTAATCGTGGTTGGCAAGTAGAATCTTCATTTTAGGAAAAATATATTTGCTCTGTTATATTACATTAAGCATTTTTTCTTTTTAATGTCTCTTTTCTCGTAGATAGAGCTTAATTTACTTGTAAACTATAGCTTTTTATAAACTGTCATAGTCAAGTGTGGGTTTTTCTTTGAATGTTTATGCTCCACAATTATTTTTAATCCCGATATACTGTTTGAGACGATTTGAGATTTAATTTTATATTTCTGATAAGCAAAACGCTTTGCTGTATTTCAATATTTAAATTGAGTTTTTAGAAATCTCTAAAATCTACCATATTGGCAGGTCTGTCAATACAAATAATTCTCTTTATTGAAAATCCTTCAAAAATAAAATATACCTTTCTGAAACTTGATTTTTTTTGGTGATAAACTGATGAAAAGTTCAATTCAGCCGAATTAAAAGAAATATTATTTACTTTCAGTTCAATAAATATCGAAGAAAATATTTTTTAACACGGACCTGGGAATTTTTTATTAGGTGTTGATTGATATATCGATTGCTTAATGTTCGCTGAATTTAAATAAAGAGTCAGTCAGTTAAGTACCAGACGCTATACACGCTTTGGCGATCATTACTCGAAAGAGATAAAACTGACTGGACATAACATTTCCCCGCAGTAGGCTGCCATTACTTTCTGCGGTAGACTGGTTGCCAACCAAAAGCTATAAAACCCAGTCTATTTTGCTATTTAACCCATAGAGGAAGAAGCGACAATGGAGGAAGAAGCGACAATTTCATATCTTTCTGAAAGGTATTTGCGCGTAATTGAATTCAACTAATATGGAATATGGAATATGGAATTCGTGATGTAATTCGAACTCGGCTCTCGGATTTCTCGTTCCGAGCCGATGTCCACTGCACCACAATGCACATCCGCACAAGTAAAGGGTCAGTCAGTTTAGGTGCCATACGTGATACACGCTTGGGCGATCATGTCTCGAAAGAGACATAACTGACTGGGCAGAAGATTATCCCGCAGTAGGTTGCCATTGCTTTCTGCGGTAGACTGATTGCCGACCAAGGCTATAGAACCCAATCTGTCCTGCTATTTAACCCATAACTGGAAGGAAGAGACGGATTAATACCTTTCCCAAAGGTATTTGCGCGTAAGTGAATACAATGGATTCAGCTGGAATTCGAACTCAGCTCCCCGGTTTCTCGTTCTGAGCCGATATCCACTGTACCACAACGCACATCCACTGTAAAAATTACTTGACGAATTCAACGAAAATTTGTGTATAATGTTTTAACTACCCAGTAATCAAGTGAATATATTATTGAATTTTAGGTCAGTCAGTTAAGTGCCATTCGTGAAACACGCTTGGGGGATCATGTCTCGAAAGAAACATGACTGACTGGGCAGAAGATTATCCCGCAGTAGGTTGCCAATGCTTTCTACGGTAGACTGGTTGCCAGCCAAGGCTATAGAATTCAATCTATCCTGTTATTTAACCCATAACTTTCCCAAGGGTATTTGCGCTTGAAGGCAATTAATTCAACTGGAGTTCGAAATTGGCTCCCCGATTTCTCGTTCCGAGTCGATATCCAATGCACCACAACGCACATCTTTGGCTTAATTACGAACACTTGTTGAAGAGATGTTAAAAAATGACCAATAAATTTTAAATTTACTATAGTTACTTCTATTTTCGAATACTGTCGTGTATGGACGTCCGTATTAACAGAAATCGGCACGTTTATACAGACAGAACAAAATTAAAAATTCATTTTAAAATACTGCGGATCGTTACACTATAGTAAGCTTTTCCATTTATGATAAATATAGTTTTCACTTAATAGCACTATTTCATAACTACTACAAACTAATACAGAATTGAAAAAATAATAGTTCATAAATAATTATAGTTATTTTTTAATATGAAAACATTTGTTGTAAATATTAATTATTAATCGAACAAAAATCTGAAGACTATAGTATACATAATGGCTAGAAATATAGCCGAAAAGACTTAAGTAAATAAAACTTTCAGACAATTTTTTAATACTTTATGGACTGAAAAGAAAAACGTTATACAATCATCTGCAAAATTATATAAAAAGCTTAACCACAACACTTGTCTGTCATTTTAACGAAACTTGCATATATATATATATATATATATATACGTGTTTGTGTGCGTGTGTGAATTAATAAACATATACATTAAGGTGTTAACAAATCAGTGCTTAGTATAAAATGAATAGAAATATTATATATTAATAAATATAGATATTGTCTTACGCGTCTTTCTTTCTTTCTTTCTTTCTTTCTCACTCAAATATCACTATTAATAATTATAAATTACACCCCTTTGATTTCATCTCCCAGTATTTTAACAATTTTTTAATTTGAAATTTTAGTTTTAAAATTTTAATTTTAAATTTTTTCTTCATGTAATCTTTGTCTACTTAAATTTTACTCTTGATATATTAAAAAACAGTAGCTTAACTTTATAAGATTTCACTCTCATGAATTTTTTGTGAACTGAAATTTAAATCTATGAAAAGTTTGTAATATGCACCTGATGATTGCATAACGCATGAAACCCCGAGTCATGCCATCGATGTAAGACAATATATATATATATATATATATATATATATATATATATATATATATATATACAGAAAATGTTATGGAAAATTACGCAGAATAATGAAATGGAATCAGCAACCGACATATTTTATTTATTTCTTTGAAAATTATTTTTAAGCGACACTTGAAATTGAGTAGCTATTTTGATTTTAATTAAACAGCATATTTATATATATAATCATATATATAAATTATCACGCTGGTAGAAATATAAATATGTAGATAGATTTTAAATAAATATTTGAAAATGAAAACTCTTTTGAGAATTTTTTTTAAAAACCATCGAATTTAAATATATGTCAGCATAATGTAGATGTTTCATGAATAAAATTTATATTTCAAAATGTTATTTAACGATTATTACCTTATTTAATTTTAGACTGATTAATTTTAAACAAATATTACTTAGTTTTGTTTCAAACATTTTTTTTTATCACGAGCGTCGGTGATTTTAGGGAACATAACTGCAAAACAAAATCGACAAATAAAGCGTAAACGCATTCTTTATACAATTTTATTTATATATATATATATATATATATATATATATATATATAGATAAATAATGGGTAGAGGTTTATATATATATATATATAAATATATAATGAATATAGGTTTATATATATATATATATATATATAGAGAGAGAGAGAGAGAGATAAATAATGAGTAGAGGTTTATATATATATATATATATATAGGTGATTTTAGGGAACATAACTGTAAAACAAAATCGACAAATAAAGCGTAAACGCATTCTTTATATAATTTTATATATATATATATATATATTTATAGATAAATAATGAGTAGAGGTTTATATATATATATATAATGAGTAGAGGTTTATATATATATATATAGAGAGAGAGAGAGAGTGAGATAAATAATGAGTAGAGGTTTATATATATACATATATATATATATATATATTTAGAGATAAAACTTAAACGCATTCTTTATATTATTTTAAAACTGCAGATTAATGTTCTATTAAACTTTGAATACTACAGTTTTAATTTTTCTGTAGTTACTGCGCTAATTTGTTTTTGATGTCGTGTAAAAACATCCGTGCTTACAAAATACTTATGTACGTTCATACATACAAAATAGTATGCATATATATATATATATATATATATATATATATATATATATATATATATATATACTACTTCAAACATAATTAAAGTGAATACGTTGTATAATAATTTTTAGAGCTATTAAAATCTCGGATTAAAAATATATCTGTTATCTCTTTAGAAATACATTTTAGTTCTTTCAGTAATTTTCTTTCGAAGAGGCATTGTGGTTTGCTCTTTTAAAGAAGTTTCTTCAGCATTGATTTAGTGCTGGTGTTTTTGTTTTCTTTATACCGCTAAGTGGTAAATATTTTGAATTTTATTTCTATATCAATATCAAGGATTGGGATTTTCTTTTAACAATGAATTCTTTTGATTTTAGCACTGAATTTTTTCAAATGTTGATTTTAATTTTATATTTTCGTTCTTATTTTTATCCAAATAAAAATGTTATTTACATACCTTGTGTAGATTTGTGGTTTCTAGATATATATATATATATATATATATATATATTAAACTCATCATCTTTTATTTTTTCTTAACATATGTATCTATTAGTTATATATATACATATATATATATATATATATATATATGAAGAAATAGATCTTAGCCACTATTACATATATAAAGAGATCTTAGCCACAATTACATATATCTTTCCAGTAGCTTTTTCACATAAACGCACACAGACACTCACTCACACACACACACACACACACACACACACACACACACACACACACACATATATATATATATATATATATAGCAGAACAGGAATTTAATGATCTATGAAATAATCAGTTGCATATCATGAACTGACCGCACACACACACACACACATGTATGTATATATATATATATATATATATATATATATATATATATATATATTCGGTGCCTCTCGATAAATGTTAAAACCTAAGATTTCACATTAATTTTGAAAATTAAATATCTTTCTTGAAGTTTTTATTCTAGTCTAAGTTTCTAGCTAACTGATTCAATATATATATATATATATATATATATATATATAGCTTCAAACGCTAGATCATTTGTTGCAAGTAATAAAACTAAATTCTTTAGATTTATATATATATATATATATATATATATATATATATATTGTGTGTGTGTGTGTGTGTGCGTGTGTGCGCGCGCATGTGTTTCTGTTATGGTGTGTAAAGAGACGGTTTATTCATGCATTTTGCTCATATGAACTCGTATATATATATATATTCGTATATATATCTATTTTATTCTCATGCATTTTAATCTCCTTTCTTTCTGGATTATCATAGAATCTAAACTGCAAACTATTTCTTGCACCCTCGGGACTGACAAGAAAGATCCTTAAAAAAAAGCAGGATATTACAAAGTCTTGATTGAAATTTCCTCCCAAACATGAAATAAAATCTTTTCTCTTTCATTCCGGGTTGCTCATTTGAAGACGAGTTTTCGCTTTCGGTTTCTCTTTCGGCATCGCTGTTGGGTTGATTCAATCTACTCAGTGGTTAAAGATCCCTGTCGAGCCCTAAGGAGCGGTTAAAAACTCAACGTGTGGGTCATCGTTTATCTGAAAAGCATAAACGTTTTTGAAAAATGAAAATGCACGTGGGAAATCACCTATTTCTCAGTTATAGCTTAAATCTGATGCTTGGTCTTATATTGACCTTAACTGAACCCTTTCTGTTAAAAAATTCTAATTAACTCTCTACTATAAAGAAAAATTATATTAAAGTGGCATTTTGACCTCAAGAAAAGATGACGTGTTTTTGAAGAAGAGCAAAAAGAAAAGTTAATGTAAATGAATGTCAATATTAATTAAATTTAATATAATATTGCAATATAGTAAGCTAATATTACTTATTTAATTTAATTTATAATACATTATGATTACTATATATATATATATACTTCTTCTTCTTCTATGTGCCCTGTCCCTTCAGGACGTAGGCGATCATGGATCTCCACGTCTCCCTATCCCTTGTGGCTCTTAGTATGTTTGCTCCTGTTGCTCCTGGCAACCCCCGTTCCGTCATCCACCTGATCAGACCCTGCAAATATGTTATCCACTGCCTTCCTCTGTCTCTCCTTCCTTCTATCTGTCCAGTCAGTATCAGGTTCTCCAGGATCTCCTTCCTCATTGCATGTCCCAGGAACTTCAGTTGTCTCTTCCTCATGCTCAGCATCAATTTCCTTTTTGTTGCCATTCTTTCTAACACCTCGTCGTTGCTTGTATGCTCAGTCCACGATATCCGTAGCATTCTTCTGCAGAACCACATTTCGGCCGCTTCCAGTTTTGTCCTCATTTTCGATGATATTGTCCAGCATTCACAGCCGTATTGAAGAACTGACATCACGTAGCAGTCTAGCACTCTTTTCTTCGTTTCTATTGAGATTTTCCTGTGTGTTAGTATTTTGCTCATCTTCTGGAACGCGTCCTTTGCCATGCTAATTCGCCTTCGGATCTCCGTGTCGCACTTTCCATCTCCTGACCGGTTGTAATTATTAGACCACCCCAGTTATTAAAAATAATGATGTATTTCATACTATTTTTTGTATTTATTGCTAATTGGCTAGTTCTAAATGAAAACAGAATAGTTCTTTTATTATTGTTACTTTGCAAAATTTTACAAAGCATCCGGCATCCAAGAAGCCTTTGCTTCGGTCAGCCAATAAGAAGAAGAGACTAGCATGGGGAAGATAGCACAAAAACTGGACACTAGAACAGTTAATTTGATGAACATGTTATTGTGCAGTATTAACAAAAGAACCATTCTATTTTCATTTAGAATTATCCACTTGGCAATAAATACTAAAAATAATATGAAATATATCATTTCTTTTAAGAGACTCGTGTGGCCTAATAATTATGCCCGTTAGTGTATATATATATATATATATATATAATAACTACATAGACTCTGTAAGTATGTAGGCCGTAAATTTATACTAAAATAAACCTCCGAAAAAACCATTAACAAACAGAACCTAAATCCGTTACAATCCGGTGCACTAAGACGTCGGATAAATGGGGAGAAAAAAAAGAAACCCGCGGAACAAGAACAAAACATTCAATACTCCGCAGTAAAGAAAAAACCCCAAACGGAACCAAACACAAGAAAAAGTGCTCAATACAAAGTACGAAAGAAAAGATACAATAGTAGAGCAAAAACACACGTACAAGTAACAAGTAATTGTTACTTTTTTTTTTTTTTTGCTGATATGTCTAATAAAAGTTATTCCTATATAGTTTGTTTTGCTTCATTTGTTCTTACCCCCACTTCTTGTGTTGGTATGGTTCTCCCCTACCTTAGTGTATATCTATTTATTTGCTTTTATCTTTAGTGTTTCAGCCTTTGCCCTGACGATCCGTAGTGTGAAACCGCGGTAGGTTTTGGCTCACTAGATTTTTGTGTTTATATATATATATATATATATATATATATATATATATATATATATTGTTTTATTACTTTTTAATACATTTGTATTAAAAGTGTTCAATACATTTATATTGTAGAACTTTTGAATATTTTCTATTTGTAAATGCGTTATTACGCGACCTATGTTTTTACCATGAGTGGTATCTTCAGGTGAATTTTCAATAACTGATTTTACCCTTTACCGTTTTTTGTTTTAAGAACGCTCACGTAACGGTGTTTTAGTGTTTGTTATTTTTTTATTTTTTTTGAAAGGCAACATTCTAGCTTAGCAGGAAAATTTCGAACTCGCAATTTTTAAAATTACAAGAAACTATAACGTTTTCATCCATGGTTGTATGAACCTAATGGGTATTTTTAGTATGGTTATACTTAGTCATAAAGAATGAACTATTGAATGAAAGAACAGAAATTATAATTAAGCGTAACCATAATAAAAATACCTATTAGGTTCATACAACTATGGATGGAAACATTATAATTTCTTGTAATTTTAAAAATTGTGCGTTCAAAAATTCCCTACCACGTGAGCGTTAAAAAAATAAGGTTACGTGAACGTTCTTAAAAAAACGGTAAACGCTAAAATCAGTTATTGAAAATTGACTGAAGACACCACTCATGACAGAAACCTAAATCGCGTAATAACTCATTTACAAATGGAGTATATATATATATATATATATATATATATATATATTCTAGTTGTAAATGAGTTATTCAAAAGTAAACTGAACTCGAAATACTCTACAAATCTATTCAACAGTTAGAAATAGAAAATTTAATAAGAGAACACCCAAATCTGAAAGGTCTTCTATCAGCTGAAGTTTTAAAAAACCATTCTCTACACAACAAGCACAATAATATGCCCACAATCAAACTAAAATTAGCTGTAAAAGATTTACGAAACAACGCCAACATCATTATTAGACGTGCTGACAAACCAACAACTACGTAGTTCTCAACCGACAATATTATAATCTATCCAAGATGACACAACAAATTTCACTAAATTAAGAAAAAAAAAACCACAAATTCATTAAAAAAGTAGGAAAATAATTTAATCACAGCGAACAACGCAGACGTTAGTAGTTTGAAAATCAATAACATTATCGGTCATTACCAACCCCTATATCTTTATGGTAACATAAAAACCCATAAACAAATTTTTCCTCTCAGACCAATCATATCACAAATACCTACACCGGTATACCAACTATCAAAAACCTTAAATCATATAATTTCTCCATAGATACCTAACAATTACAGCATTTTCTTCAACTAACGAATTCCTACATATATTAAAAGCTACCAATCCGAAAGGCAACATTCTAGCTTCGCTGGATGTTAAAAACCATTTTACTAACGTCCCAATCGGCGAAACATTGAATATAGTTTACAAACACCAATGTATCCCTCCTCCAAAAATCTAACCTGCAATTCTTCGAAAATTACTTACCGCGTGCACCAAACAAACTTCATTTTCCGACTAGCCAACACCTGTTTTCAAGAATACCCAAGACGTCTATGGACATGAAGAAGCCCAGGAGACGACTCGAAAAAACCAAATCGATTATATAACCATAAACAAAAGATTCAGAATCTCAGTGGTTCAATGCAAAACATATCAAAGTGCCGACTCTGGAAATGACCACCTTCCAGTTATCTGCAAATTAAGGGTGAAACTTCGGAGACTAAAGAAGCTAGACTGCAATACAACACGCTCCTGAATGACATAAGCCTGCAGAAAGAATACACTGACAGTAAGAGAAAGAAGTACAAAGAACAAATTGGAAAAGGACACTCGAAATGTGACTTATTAAAGGAAGCGATAGTAAGATCAGTAAATAACATTGTCTCAGAGGGAAATCAAACGCAGAAGAAAAAAAACGAGTGGACGATTGAAGAGATTCTTGACATGATGCAAAAGAGACAAAAAAAAACTGTGCCAAGACATGGAAGTGAATATAAGAAACTACAAAAGGAAATAAGGACCAAGTGCAGACAAGATAAAGAGAAATGGCTCAATACCAAATGTACCGTAGTAGAGAGGTTGAGCAAGACGAATAAAAGAGAAATACATAAAGAAATAAATGAAGTGACAGAACCAAAAATATGCTCCTCAACAGGATGAATAAAATCCAAGGATGGAACGATCATATTAGAGAAAGAGGAAATACTCCAGTTATGGGAAGAATATATAAAACATCTCTTCCACTACAAGAGAGAGAGAGAGAGAGAGAGAGATAGAGAGAGAGAGCAAGCAACCGACAGTAAACAAAGTTGTTGACGGATCGGAAATACTAAAATCCGAAGTGAAAGCTGCAATGGCCAAAATGAATAGGAACAAAGCAGCTAGACAAGGCGGCATTGTAATAAAGATGCTGACAGCCTTAGAAGATTTCAGCATAGAGTCAGTCAGTTAAGTGCCATGCGCGATACACGCTTTGGGCGATCATGTCTCGAAAGAGACATGACTGACTGGGCAGAAGATTATCCCGCAGTAGGTTGCCATTGCTTTCTGCGGTAGACTGGTTGCCGGCCAAGGCTATAGAACCCAATCCGTCCTGTTATTTAACCCATAACTGGAAGGAAGAGACGGATTAATACCTTTCCCAAGGGTATTTGCGCGTAAGTGAATGCAAGGAATTCAACTGAAATTCGGTTCCCCGATTTCTCGTTCCAAGCCGATATCCACTGCGCCACAACGCACATCCTAGAGTAAATTACGTAAATAATAAAGTATAGAGTAAATTACGTAAATAATAAATGAAATCTACAGCAGTAGTGTAATACCAGATGACTTAAGCAGATCAATTTTCATAGCTGCGCCTAAAAAGCCAGGCGCAAACGAGTGCGAACTCCACCGAACAATCAGTTTGATGAGCCACATCATAACGAAATTCATTGTAAGAATCAAGCCAGAAGTAGGAAAAGAACAGTTTCGTCAAGGACACTGGAACAAGGAATGCAATATTTATGTTTAGGATGCTATCAGAAAGGGTGATACAAATGAAAAAGGGCGTTTATCTATGTTTTGTAGACTATGTTAAGGCATTCGACAATATACGCCACAAAGAATTGATAGAAAGGCTTAGAAACCTCGACATATTTGGCAAAGACATTAGAGTAATCAAGAACCTCTACTGGCAGCAAACCGCCTGCATACGGACAGGAAACGAATTCAGCAGATATACGAAGATATAAAGATACGTAAGACAAGGACATGTCTTTTCACTGGATCTATTCAACTTGTACAGCGAAACTATTTTGAGGACCCTAGAAGTTATGCCAAAATTCGTCATTGAGGGCCACAATCTGAACAACATAAGATACGCAGATGATACAGTGCTGATAGCCGACACGGAAAGAAAACTACAAAACCTCCTAAAAATGGTAGATGAAGAAAGTCGAAAGACAGGACTAAAAATAAACTACAAGAAAACCGAATGTATGGTCATCAGCAAACAGAGGAGCCCAAAATGCCAATTACAGGCTGGTTATTCTAAAATCAAGCAAGTACAAAATTTCAAGTACTTGGGTAGTGTTCTAACGGAAGACGAAAAGTGCAACACTGAGATCCAAAGGCGAACGGGCATGGCGAAGGACGCATTCCAGAAGCTGAGCAGAGTATCAAGAGACAGAAAAAATTCGCTAGAAACAAAGAAGAGAGTTCTGGATCGCTATGTGATGTCTGTTCTTCTATATGGCAATGAATTCTGTACAATATCATCAAAGATTAAGGTAAAACTTGAAACAACTGAAATGTAGTTCTACAGGAGGATGCTGCGGATATTATGGATCGAGTATGTGAGCAATGATGAGGTTTTAGAAAGAATGGAAAAGAAAAGGAAATTAATACTGGAAAAGACAGCTGAAGTTCCTGGGATATGTGATGAGGAAGTAAGGCTTAGAGAATCTGATACTCACAGGTCAGAGAGAGAGAAAGATAGGCAGGGGAAAGCAGAGGATAACATATTTGACGGGCTTGAGCAGGTGGATGTCAGAGCGGGCTTTGTGTGGGGTAACAGGAGAAAGCGTGGTAAGAGCTACCAGGGATAGGGAGACGTGGAAAGTCATGATCGCCTACGTCCTGAAGAGACATTGCACATAGAAAAAGAAGAATGCTAATATCTACATACAAGTAACGGTGACAGTATGGGAAACCCATTGGGTCCTACTTTCTCGAATCTTTACATGTGGCATATTGAAAACAATGTGTTTAGAACAACCGACAAACCGTAGATTTACACAATGTACGTTGATGACATTTTTGTTTTAATAAAAAATATGGACGAAATTGCAAATCTAAAATTGAATTTCGGAAATAACTCCTCGGCGAAATTTACTTATTAACTCATGGACAATAACTAAATCTCATTTCTTGATATTCAAGTCAGTCAGTTAAAGTGCCATACGTGATACATGCTTGGGCGATCATGTCTCGAAAGAGACATGACTGACTGGGCAGAAGATTATCCCGCAGTAGGTTGCCATTGCTTTCTGCGGTAGACTGGTTGCCGACCAAGGCTATAGAACCCAATATGTCCTGCTATTTAACCCATAACTGGAAGGAAGAGACGGATTAATACCTTTCCCAAGGGTATTTGCGCGTAAGTGAATACAATGGATTCAACTGGAATTCGAACTCGGCTCTCTGATTTCTTGTTCCGAGCCGATATCCACTGTACCACAACGCACATATTTATCTGGAATAAACACTAGTAAATACTCGTCTTCTTAATTATAATAGTCAACAGAAAGATAGAAAATAGCAGAAATAACGAACTTCTTAAATATAGCACATCAAAATTCTTCCTCCCAAAGAATATTTTTGAGTGAATCAAAACATATAAAACAAATATTAGTCAACAACAATTTCCCAACTACATCATTGATAAACAAATAGAATTATTCTAACATAAAACACTAGTATTAAAAAACACACAAGAAAATATCAACATACTTTATTGTTATTAATTATAACCAGAACGAATTTTTTATACGAAAAATTATGAAACACAATATTTCTGCTGTAATTCCTTAAAAACATATGAAATTTATAATATATTATAGAAAATGGAAGACAGTAAACCTTGTTATTTCTAATAATAATAAGCCTATCAAATCTAAATTAGCGATGACTGATATAGTGTATGAATTTCAATGCCCTGTACAAGATTGTGTTTCTTGTCAAAAATCAATTACCTATATTGACCATACAACTACTTCCCTAAGTATTTCCATGCCTCCTATTTAGTAATAATAGTGCAATAAAAAACATTTATTTACCCATAACTTACAAGAACCCTTAAGAGAAATGTTAGTTAAAAATATAAAAATACTATTTAAATCACAATATCAAAGGCACCTCGCTAAAAGAGAGGCACTATATATCAAACACTTTTTTCTACCATCACCCTTATTCTATTTAACTGTGAAAATGGGGTTTTGAAAATATTTCTAAAAATAGACAAACCCTCACAAGATGCCCGTCGAGGGCATCACGTGATAGCTTTAAAGAACTCTCCTTTTCAAAAAACAAAAAAAACACTAAAACGAAAAATTACATGACAGTCAAACATGGGACCATAACAACAATGGAAAAATAAGATCCTTGAAAATGGCCAGTGAAAAGGCTAAAAGCGCTTGGAAAGTCGAAAATTATGGAACATTTTTATATCTCTTATCTCTAGCAAAAATAAAATGTAAGAATACTGGAAAAATTAAATCAAAACTTAATAAAATCTTCCTTGTCGGTCGATTTTAATGAAACATGTTTAAATGAAAGACTGCCGCCCAAATATACAATAATATATATATATATATATATATATATATATATATATATATATATATATATATATCTTTTTACATATATGCTGTTAAATATAAGAGATGGTGAATGTCTATTATGTTTAATCATGATCCGTTCTAAACATAATTATCAACTTAATAAAAAATTATCCAAATGTTCGAGAATTTTTGTCTTTATTTTCAACTGAAATTAAAGCCAAAATATTTAGAACGGCTCATGATTAAACATAATAGACATTCATTGTCTCTTATATTTAACAGTATATGTTTAGAAAATTATTTGTTGTTTCGATACACTATATATATATATATATATATATATATATATATATATATATGTATATATATATGTATTGCTTCAAACGCTCTTATAGTGGATACTTTGTTTGAAGTCCGAAGTAATAAAAATGTCGGATTAAAAATAACTTCTTTAGCTCTTTAGAAATATATATATATGTGTGTGTGTGTGTGTGTGTGTGTGTGTGTGTGTGTGTAAGCGATAGATAGCTACGGAGAGAGAAAGGGTTCAAAATTTTTGAATATTTTAGGCACAATTCCCGATTTATATGTTCATTTTTATATCTTTTACCAGAATTACCAAAACGACACCGATAGAGTAAAAGAGGCGGTTACATTTAAATATTTTGGCAGTACAAGGGTTGGACCTTGATGTGTTCAGGATACCAGGTAAAAAAACTCGTCAGAGCAGTTGCCATGAAAAAAACAAAACTTGTAAAAAGAACAGAGGGAAGCCGCATCATGTTTGGCAAGAATGTAAATGAAGGCGGACTCCCAAGTCAGGATCCATTATATTGCAGATCCTACTTTTGATTTTGTCGAGAACATCAAGATGAATAACAGGAGCACTCGACGAGATATGGCAATAGTATTCAATGTACGGACGAATATATAACTTGTTACATATATGTAAAAAAGTTCATTTTTTTTTACTTCTAAAACATATCTAAACTTATCTATAAACGGAACTTTGTGTGTGTGTGTGTGTGTGTGTGTGTGTGTGTGTGTGTGTGTGTGTATGTCCGTTACCTATAGACTCCGAAATGGCTGAACCGATTTTCTTGAACATTTACACAGTTGAACTATAAGCGTCTGCGAGTGTTCTTAGCTAGGTTTTGTGTCGAGGTACCCTAGATAAATATCGAATATCGATAATCGAAAAAATCGGGTTATAGAAGGAGTGGTCCAATTTTAATCAAATTTGATACACTCATAGACAAAGACATGAGAAACGATATTCAGCAGTTTCAATGTTGCAGTTCCTACAATAGTGCAGAAAATCGATAATATATATATAAAAGGCAAGATGTTTGTGTGTGTCTGTTTATCTGCTTGCATGTCTGTATTTTTTCAACCCTTTTATTTTAGTTTTTGCTTCGGGTTTGGTTCTAAGTAGGTATAATTGTAGTTCTTAGTCTCAGCCATGATACCATTTATTCAGAGGACTTATTTAGCCTTCAAAATTCAGTTTACGAGGAAAAAAACTTATTTGATATTGATAGCAGGAAATCAAAATTTGACTTACATCCATTCATTTTTCTTTCAGTCTACGGTTTCACTTTAACTGGAAACAACTATTGCTTTTTAGTCTTTCGTGTCAACGTCCAAAGAGTTTGAGCTCCAGGACCATGGATTAGTTTTAAATCTTTCATTACACCCGAGCAACGCCGGGCTATACTGCAAGTAATGTATTAAATTTTCATTTCGAAATAAATGATTACGTTCCAAATGCTGTCATTACCCAGGGTGATAGTGGGGACAACCTCCCTCTGTCTATAAAATGCTTCTATGGCCTGTATCTCAAATAGCCTCTCACAGCTAAGTTTCAGCTTTAAGCCAGAGAATGAGTGAAGGCAGAAAACTGGTGCCTCATGACAAGCTACTTCGAATAGATGGAACTCGACAGCCCAGGAAGACATAATTAAAAGGGTCAATAAAAAGACTGTTGAATTTAATCAGATTTTTTCTGCATCTATGGGCTGCGTGGGCGGTCATGGCTCTTCACAACATCTTCCCTGTGGGCCTTAATACCTTTATTTTTGTCTTCACCTAACCTCGCACGCCTGTCTCACCATCCATTCACACTTGCTTGCCAGGTAGCTGCACCGGTGCTTTCTCCTTTCTCTCTTTTCCTCGATATGCCTCGCAAGCGTTTAATTTTCTAAGCCGATCTTCCTCATTACGTATCTAAGAAATGTTGAGTTTTTCTTTCTGATAGTAAGTTTAAGTGTTCTCTTTGTTACGATTTTCTTTAAGACTTCCTCGTTACTCACTCACTTTGTACGTGGAATTCTCAGTATCCTTCTGTAGTACCTTTCTGATGATTCCAATTTTTTCTATATCTTTTTGAGAGATAGTCCCGCATTCATTTCTATGGAAGGGGATGGATGTTTTATAGCAGTTCACTCTTATTTTCTTTTTTCTTTTTTTTTGTTTCTAATGAAATATTTCTTTGTACATTGTCTATACTTCTGAAATGAGGTAGTATTTAGATTATTTACATTATTCGTACTATTATCCCCATCTTTGTTGCCATTTGTACGGCGTTTCGGACGTTGTACGCTCCGGCTTTCTTCAGGTGCTAAGAAATTAAAACAGAACCCCTTATTAAGATCACTGGGATATATCATTTTCATTCCACTTCTGGTAGCCATTAGTTATCTCCCTTTAACTTAACTCTTCTAAGTTATTTGTTCTAACGACTTGACACAAAGAGTTGTGAGTTCAATACCATGTTACAGCAGTGGTGAATAAATAACTTAGAAGAATTAAGTTAAAGGGAGATAAAACATGGCTACCAGAAGTTGCATCGCACATGTAATGAAAATGATATATCCCAGTGATTGTAATAAAGGGTTCGGTTCAAAATTTCTAGCACCTGAAGAAGGCCGGAGCATACAACGGCTGAAACATCGTAAACATGGCAGCAAAATTGAGGGCAATAGTCCGAATAATGTAAATAGTGTTCTTTGTATTTTGTTTCGCTTTTGGTACGCATCTTTCGTTAATCCAATA
Source organism: Ascarosepion bandense (assembly GCA_037127315.1). Classification (NCBI taxonomy): domain Eukaryota; kingdom Metazoa; phylum Mollusca; class Cephalopoda; order Sepiida; family Sepiidae; genus Ascarosepion; species Ascarosepion bandense. The sequence goes on along the minus strand of JBBBDQ010000514.1, from coordinate 4,667,446 downwards.
CACGTTCGGATTTCGGTGACACATTTACATCATTCATCTTTCAACCTATTGACCCTTATTAGATAAATAGTGCATTAAATCTACTACCGAATTTCTTCAAATAGTGCACTCAGATAAAAAGAAAAATAACACCCCTTGATTCATTAAGCGCCTGATGTCTCTCTATTGATGAAACCATCGATATGACAACAAAATTATATAAACATTCGTCACTTCAGCATCCCAATTTCAATTCAACGATTCTCCAAATACATTTTATAGCCTGTCCGAAATATTTTACTTTTTTGATCGATATGACAGTATTTGTACAAAGATCGCGTCTCGTTTTTACATAATCACAATATGCCTCGTTTAGAAAACAAAATTGTTAACAATTTTACCAAATGTAGTCCTGCAAAATGATGCTGAGAAAACAATGGACCAAATAAGTGAGTAACGGAAAAGTCTTCCAGAAGACGGAAGCAAAAACGATAAAAGGATATTTAAACTTCACATCTGCAAGAGACAGTTGACATCGCTATGGTGCATAGAGAGGAAAGGTGGTTTGGGAAATTTGACATTCACAGAGCATATTGAAGCAAAATTAAACAGAATAAAGCAGCGCATCACATACCTTCCGGAAAACGGAAGTCAAAACGACAAAAGGATATTTATACTTCACATCTGCAAGAGACAGTTGACATCGCTATGGTGCATAGTGAGGAAAGGTGGTTTGGGAAATTTGACACTCACAGAGCATATTGAAGCAAAGATAAACAGAATAACGCAGTGCATCACATACTTTCCAGAAAACGGAAGCAGAAACGATAAAAGAATATTTATATTTCACATCTGCAAGAGACAGTTGACATCGCTATGGTGCATAGTGAGGAAAAGTGATTAGGCAAATTTGACACTCACATGGCATATTGAAGCAAAGCTGAGCAGAATAAAGCAGCGCATCACATACCTCCCAGAAAACGGAAGCAGAAACGATAAAAGAATATTTATATTTCCCATCTGAAAAAGACAGTTGACATCGCTTTGGTGCATAGTGAGGAAAGGTGGTTTGGGAAATTTGACACTCACAGAGCATATTGAAGCAAAGATAAACAGAATAAAGCAGTGCATCACATACTTTCCAGAAAACGGAAGCAGAAACGATAAAAGGATATTTATACCTCACATCTGCAAGAGACAGTTGACATTGCTATGGTGCATAGAGAGAACGGTGGTTTGAGAAATTTGACATTCACAGAGCATAGTGAAGCAAAATTAAACAGAATAAAGCAGCGCATCACATACCTTCCGGAAAACGGAAGTCAAAACGACAAAAGGATATTTATACCTCACATCTGCAAGAGACAGTTGACATTGCTATGGTGCATAGTGAGGAAAGGTGGTTTGAGAAATTTGACACTCACAGAGCATATTGAAGCAAAGATGAACTGAATTAAGCAGCGCATCACATATCCAACTATCTGGCGTTTACTAAGAACTATAAATGATAAGACGTTGTGGAGATCCATGATCGGCCACGTCATGAAGAGACACGGCACAATAAAGAAGAACGAACTTGCATAAATAGTTGGTAGAACAGGGATATAGCAAAAAGACGAACTTTATTAAGAGCTACAAAGGGCAGGAAATTGTGGATATCCTTAAACTGTCACGCGATGAAGACTGAAATTTTTCTTATTTATCTTTTATACTAACTGTGATAAAAAAAAACGGTTCTCAGCCAACATATTTCAACGAGGCGCATATTAAATTTTGGAGAGCCGCATGTGGTTCGCGAGCCGCGGTTTGACCACCCCTGATATAGCAATTCAGCACTCTTTTCTTTTCTCTTGATACGTTTGGAATGCATCTTTCGTTAATCCAATATGCGTTCGGATTTTGGTGTTGCATTTTACATCATTAATATTTCAACTTATTGACCCTCATCAGATAAATAGAGCGTTAAATCCACTAACAAATTTCTTCAAATATTGCACTCAGATAAATAGAAAAAACAACACCCCTTAACTCGTTAGGCGCCGGATGTCTCTCCACTGATGAAACCATTGATATAACAACAGAATTATATAAACATTTGTCGCTTCCACGTCTCAATTTTAAACCAACAATTCTAAAAAAACATTTTATACCCTACACGAAATATTTACCTTTTTGTGATCGACATGGCAACATTTTGCACACAGATCGCCTCTCGGTTCTACGTGATCTAATTACAATATGGCTCATATAGAAAGCAAAATCGTTAACAGTTTTACCAAATGTATGTTAGCTTCTTCAAGATGGCACAAGGTGTGTATGGAATCCGAGGAAATGTGGTTTTGCGTCTGCATTTACATTTGTGGACACAATCATTTACCCCACTTCCACAATTAGAGATAACGCTGTAATACATCAAATCTTCATAGAAAATTTGAGTGCATTTTTTTCACAAATAATGAAATAATTGATTTGAAAGAATGTGCAGGGGTGCCCCCAACAACATTTTTATTTTAATATCAAACAATTATACAACAAAGACTAAAAAACATTTAAGATAGGACAAATTTATTGGCCCTATGACCTCAGCAATCAATTGTGTGTCTTTTATTCTTAATTATTTTTCTTAATCATTTTTTATAGTTCCTTACAAGATCACTACACGCACTGATAGATATTTGCTTCATTCTTCCTTGGAAATAGCTTCTCGTTCCTTCAAATCTGAAGGACTTCATTCTTTCACTTTTTCTTCAAATATGCCCATAAAATTTCAATGGAATTTAGGTCAACGATGTACGCCATTACCTTAATTTTGATATCATATTATTTGATATAATGGAAAAAATCATGGCATGTCTTTCGGGTCATTGTCATGTTGGAACATGCAGTGACGCCTCAAATACACTTTTCGTGCACTTTCTTTTATATTATTAAGAACAGCCAAATACTGCTCTTAAACTACGATACCATGTACTCTTTTGGTCAAGTAACAGAAAAACATCCCTAGAGCAAAATGCTCCCACCTTCGAATTTTATTATAGAAAAGGTTTTTTTGGTTTGCGAACTTAATTCTCTTTCCTCTATGCATAGTGGAAGTTCATGAGTCCAAATATGAGGGTGCACATATATATAGTATTATTATTCAGGTGTTAATAAAACAGTGTTCAGTGTATGAACAGAGCTGTATTACACACATATTAATAAATATACATATTATCCTACGTCTATGGCACGACTCGAAGTTTCATGCGTTATGCAATTATCAGGTGCATATTTCAAACTGACAGTTAAATAGATCTGAATTTAAGTTCAATCGATTTCCATAGGAATTAGATTTTATAAAATTAAATTATTACTTTTTTAATAAGATTAAAATTTTAAATATTCTATGGTTATATGTACATAAAAATTTTAAATTTTAATTTTAAATTTTAAAATGATTTAAAAAATGTTAAATATAAAAAAAATGCAGGGAACAGGAATCAAAGAGGCGTAAATCATAAAACGTAAAAATTTAAATATCTATACTTTATCCATAGATTATTGGAAATTAAAAAACAACAAGAACCCAATTATTACCTGGAATATCGTAGCTAAATCCAAACCTTACAACGGAAAAGGAGATAAATGCAATCTATGTCTTTTAGAAAAACTTGTCAATTTAAAACCATATCAATAATCGAATTTACTTAATAAAAAATTGATTTCATGAACATATACTGTCATGGGAATAATACTTACATAAATTCTTAGACCCTGGTGGATATAGATTCTTCTATACGTTTGCACCTTCTTTCTTTCTTTCTTTCTTTCTTCTTTTCTTTCTTTCTTTCTTTCTTTCTTCTTTTCTTTCTTTCTTTCTTTCTTCTTTTCTTTCTTTCTTTCTTCTTTTTCTTTCTTTCTTTCTTCTTTTCTTTCTTTCTTCTTTTCTTTCTTTCTTTCTTTCTTTCTTTCTTTTCTTTCTTTCTTTCTTTCTTTCTTTCTTTCTTTCTTTCTTTCTTTCTTTCTTTCTTTCTTTCTTTCTTTCTTTCTTTCTTTCTTTCTTTCTTTCTTTCTTTTCTTTCTTTCTTTCTTTCTTTCTTTCTTTCTTTCTTTCTTTCTTTCTTTCTTTCTTTCTTTCTTTCTTTCTTTCTTTCTTTCTTTCTTTCTTTCTTTCTTTCTTTCTTTCTTTCTTTCTTTCTTTCTTTCTTTCTTTCTTTCTTTCTTTCTTTCTTTCTTTCTTTCTTTCTTTCTTTCTTTCTTTCTTTCTTTCTTTCTTTCTTTCTTTCTTTCTTTCTTTCTTTCTTTCTTTCTTTCTTTCTTTCTTTCTTTCTTTCTTTCTTTCTTTCTTTCTTTCTTTCTTTCTTTCTTTCTTTCTTTCTTTCTTTCTTTCTTTCTTTCTTTCTTTCTTTCTTTCTTTCTTTCTTTCTTTCTTTCTTTCTTTCTTTCTTTCTTTCTTTCTTTCTTTCTTTCTTTCTTTCTTTCTTTCTTTCTTTCTTTCTTTCTTTCTTTCTTTCTTTCTTTCTTTCTTTCTTTCTTTCTTTCTTTCTTTCTTTCTTTCTTTCTTTCTTTCTTTCTTTCTTTCTTTCTTTTCTTATAACAATTATGAATTAAACCCCTTTTATTTTTGCTCCCTACATATTTTTAATTCTTAATTTTTATTTTCATTTTATTTTAAATTTCATTTTTTTTATCTACATGTAATATTTGCATATTTAAATTGTTACGTTTTATCATTTACGCCCCTTTGATTTCTTTTTCCTGCATTTTTTATCTTTTTAATTTATTTTAAGATTTAAAATTTAAATTTTTATCTGCATGTAACTATTGAATATTTAAAATGTTAATCTTGTAATTAAAAAAGTAGTAATTTAATTTTATAAAATTTAATTCCCATGAACATTGAGTAAACTTCAATTCAAATCTATTTAACTGTCACTTTAAAATATGCACCTGATAATTGCATAACGCATGAAACTCCGAGTCGTGCCATAGTCGTAGGATAATGAGTATATTTATTAATATGTATGTAATACAGCTCTGTTCATACATTGAGCACTGTTGTATAATAATCATAGTATACATATGTGAATGATAATAGTATATACATGTGCACCCTCATACATATGTTTATTAACTTAAGTTACTATATATATATATATGAATACTATTCTTTTTTTTCTTCTGCTTTTCTGTGCCCTGTCCTTTCGGGACGTAGGCGATCATGGCTTTCCACATCTCCCTATCCCTGGTGGCTCTTAACACGCTTTCTCCTGTTACACCACGCAACCCTCGTCCGTCATCAACCTGCTCAAGCCCGTCACATATGTTATCCGCTGCTTTCCCCTGTCTCTTTTTTCCTCCATCTGGCCTGTTAGTATCAGGTTCTCCAAGCCCTCTTTCCTCATTGCCTGTCCCAGAAACTTTAGCTGTCTCTTCCTGATGCTCAATATCAATTTCTTTTTCGTACTCATTCTTTCCAAAAGCTTACATGCTCAATCCAAGATATACGCAGCATCCTTCTGTAGAACCACATTTCAGCTGCTTCAAGTTTTTCCTTCATCTTCAAAGATACTCTCCAACATTCATTGCCATATTGAAGAACCGACATCACATAGCAATCCAGTACTCTCTTCTTTGTTTCGAGCGAAATTGTCCTGTTTCTTAATACATTAGACATTTAAAAAACAAAGCAACCGGATTCGCTCTTGCTGTTTGTGCTAAATCGTTATAGGTAGGATTTAAATTAAATTAGACCAGTAAACAGAAAGTGCTCAATACATGTTTGATGGGCGATGAATACCCAACCTGAAGAGTGTTTAGATATTAAGGTATGGGATATCAACTGGTTATGCTACGATAGTTTCGACCTTTTCGGTTTCGTCAGTCGCTTTGCCAAACAAACAAATCGTCTGACGAAACCGAAAATGTCAAAACCATGTTAGCGTAACTGGCTGATCTTCCCTATATATATATATATATATATATATATATATATATAAATGTGTATATATATATATATATATATATATATATATATTAATACAGATTTCATTGAATAATATAGACAAGTTCTGTCTATTTTGTGTAAGATCCTTTCGTATGATCTGATTAGCTTGATAGTGTTGTCATGAAAAGACGACAAGAAATTGCAATAATTGTTGATTTTTTTTATCAGGTCTGAGCTTTCGCCTTACATAAGCCATTATCAAAGGATGAATATTTAATATACAGTGAACATAGAACATTTAAATTATTTTTTCAGTTAGTAAATATAGTCTTCACTTAATAAGCTAATAACCTAATGGGATCATAACTTTGGAAACGTTAAAAATATTTTTGAAACTTCGTATGTTATTATAATTAAAAAGAAAAAAACAAAAATTGTAAAAATCCATTATTCATCAAAAAAGCTTTTTTTTAATAAACGCAATTAAAAGCTTATATAATTAAAAAATGTCATAATTTGTTTGTATTTTTTATTTTAACTATTCGGAAAAGATTTTCAGTAATATATATATATATATATATATATATATAGTCATCCGTAGAGAGATCTGTTTTGCTATATCACAGCTCATCAGTACGGTTAAACATTTGATTGCTTCTAGCCAGGATTGAAACTCGACCAAATTGACATCAGTCGGGATTCTACCTCTGAGCTATGGGTAAAGAAAAGCGGACTTTAGCGTGTTATATTCAATATAAACACACGCCAGTAGCCGAAAGTGTTCAAATTCATTTATTGGTCAGAGTCCTGTCATGTGTTAAAAAATGACACGTTAAAAAATCAGTTAGGCTATAATGCCTGACGATGCCGAAAGGGTGAAACCATGGTAGCGTATTGCTAGCATCAGGTCCTGAAGTCGGTGAGAGAGATATTGCGAGCGGTTTTTTCCCCGTGCACCCCAATATATTCCGTTCACATAATTAAACGCAACCACTCAACTTGCGTTCAATTAGCTTTTTACAACTTTGCAGTAATTTTCGCTAATTTTCACCACTTATTCTTCAAAAAGCTAGCCCGCAACCCTACCATTTGATCTGCTAAGAGGTTTATACCGGCCACTTAGACAGCGGAAGTGTATCAAAAACCATTATCAAACAAACAAGAAAGAAACCTCGTCGAAATTGTACCCACAGGAGAGCAATGTTTGTAACAGGTGAAAGAGCTTATGTATAGGTGATTTCCAGCCGACTGTATGTATACAGTCTGCTATTAAAGAGATTTCAGTTAGTGAGACCTTGCAGTCTGCAGTGAGGGTTTAAAATTAATTAGAGCAGATTAAAATTTAATTTATAACACCCACAAAAGATATGCGGAAAGCAAGAGAGTAAGCAAAAGAAGGATAGAATGTGTATGTGGGCGATTGTGTGCGTAAGAGAGAATGAGAGAGAAGGATTTAGTAAAAAAAAACGATTATCACCTTCATCATCATCAGTCGCATGATCTAAGAACCTGACCAGCAATCATCGTCAACATCATCATTTTGGTAATAAGCTCAAAGATGAAAATTGAAAGCAGGTGTAGGATTCATGTCTAATGTTTCTTGGTCAAGTAGGGCGTAATTTATAGAAAGGAATTCCAGATTACGAATTAAAGAACAAAAGTTACATTTTAAATACTGACTGATTTGTTTTCTACGGCTTATCAACCATGTGAAGATTATTTATAAAATAAAAACCAGAAAATATAAAAAATAAAAGCCAGAAAATAAACAAGCAAATACTTTTCATTTGGGGTGAGTTGATGTTTTAGTGATTAATGCAAGTCTTACTAATTAATCCGTAGCCGGCAGGAGAAGATATGAATTCATACCTTTTATTTATTTATTTTTTAAGGCTTATAAAACTTTTCGAGGTTATTTAAAGCCAGAAAATATTTTTCGGTTATAAATTTTTGTGGGAGTTGACAACGTTTTAGCTATCCAAGTCTTACTAATTAATCTATTGCCGGTGGGAGAAAAGATGGATTCATACATTTTATTTGTTTATTTTTTTTTTGTTCTGTTTTCTATGTCTTATCAAGGATTATTTAAAATCAGAAAATATTTTTTGATTGCAATTTTTTTTCGGAAGTTGGGGAGAAATTAATATTTTACCAATAATATCTTTTTGATTAATTCACAGCTGGAAAAAGAAAATCTTGAGTTTGAGTTTGAGTTTGAGTTAGACTCTGAGTTTTGTTTAACAGCCTATCAACCACTGTGGATTATTTTTAAAAGGCGGAGTTTGAAGGTATTTTTTTTTTTTATGTTTCTTTATAGTGAGAAGGTTGATTTACTTAGATTTTTATGAATTTCCTTTTAAATTTTATTTTAGAAAACTGAAGATGTCTTCTAGCTTTGTATTCAAAAATGTATTGCTGGTAATATTTTTCCTCCAAAAATGTATTATGGCAATAGTCGTTGTTCCTATCAAAAATGTATATTTCTCTAGAAAAGTCTATTTTTATGTTTATATTTCTATAAAGGTCTTTTTTTATACTTTCATAGTGTTTTGAGTCTAGTTTGGGGGTTAACTATTTGCTCATAGCTGGGACCTTCACAGACGTTACCACCCCGGGTCAAGGTAGACCTGAGAACAACAGCAATTAAGAGATGTTTCCATGCTCCTCACAACCTCCCAATCAGAGGCCTTGCTGCCGGATGCAGTTTATCGTCATACCCTGGACCAGGGAAAAGAAGAGGTGGATTTATATCATTCTCACTTATATTTTGTGCGTAAGTAAATATAACGAACTTAACTGGAATTAGAACTCGACTCTCTAATTTCCAGTTTTGAGCTGTTATTCATCACACCACCCGAAAATTCAAAATTACAGCGCCTAATATTTCCAAGAGGTTACTCGTTGCTTAACTTTGGTGATCCTTCGAAAACAGGAGTTTCAATGTGATAAGTCCGTAAGCTTACATTTTAAGTAGGTACCTCCACTCATATTCAATATCTAACTTTTAAACTGAATTTTTAAAAATTAAAAAGTTTTCTTGAAACTTTTATTTTAGTTTTAATTGAAAGCTAAATGATTAAATTTACTGTTTCCAGTAATCAAAATAGTCTCTGGTTTGTTACAAACAGAAATTATATTGATCGGAATATAAAAGTTTGAGATTTTTTTTTAAATTTTGAATTTTACCACCATTTTCGTGCTATCGATACGTTTGTAAATAAAAGTTAATTCTCGGTTTTAAAAATATTGTAAAAATAAATATACATCTGTGACATTATTTTTGAAAAATGAGCAAATTTTATGTTGAATTAATCTGATTTGCACAAGTATTACTTATTTAAAGCGTGAATTTTAGAATAAAATTATTCCATAATCACAGAGTTGAACTTTTTGACCTGTCCGCCGTATATCAGACTTGTCCAGAGGTTGTTGATTAGAGATAAAGTAAAGTAAAAGTGCATGGCGTTTACAAGTGACAAAATTGTACAAATATATATTCGGGTAAAAGGAAGAAACTCTGACCTTTTAATTTGCACATAATAATTATCATACAAAAAAAAAACTTCAAATGCACAAAAAAATTAAATTGTTTTAAAAATATGAGGGCCAAAATATTTGTATTAAACTTTTCAATTTTCGATAGGCAATATAATCTTCAATTATTAACTTAAAAGTCTAACCGAAACAAATCTTTGAAGTATTTTACAAACTTTTCAAAAAATTTTATAAATTATTATCATTTAAAAAAAAATGAAAAACAATTTTTTTAAAATTTCATTATTAAACGAATTTTTTTTCTTCAGATTATAATGTCCTTAATTTCTATTATTTATTCAAGCAGTTAAAAGCTTGAATAAATTAAATAATAACAGAGTTTTATTGCATTTTTTATTTTACTATTCAGAGCACATTTTCGGATACAGAAGCCAAATTTAAAAGAAAAGTACATGATTTATATTCCACAACGAGACCTGCGTTTAACTGATAAACCGTTTACCGCAACAAAATAAAATTTATTAAAATTTCATGGATTTACGTGGAGTGGCGAAACAAACGTAAAAATATTTTTACTTAGATTTAAAAAAATAATAATTGTAAAAATAATTTCATTCATTTGTGAATGAGTACTGAAAGTTTCATTAAAATCCGACAATTATTTGATTTTTGCGAGAATTTCCAAATTAATGTGTTTCTCACCGGCAAAAAAGTGGGTGATGTCATTTTTCTATTGTAAACAGTCGCAACGTTTTGGTTACATGCTAACTCCAAAATTTCGAATGTGTTAGAAAGAATTAAAAAATGTTCAAAAATAATTAAAAATTACTTTGATCTTTCCTCTTAATAATAATGTAAACATTTTGATAGAAAAGTTTGCTTTTATTAATTTTGGGGCCTTTTTTTATTCATAATATGTTGTTTTTATTTATTTATCGATTTAGTGGATGTACCGAATTTTAAGACAATCCGTTATGTGGACATTTGTGCTACGGACAGAAAATAAGTTCACCGGACATACAAAAATAGAAAGGAGTGTAAGACAAGGAGATATCTTCTCACCAGACTTATTCAACTTATACTGCGAAACTATTCTGAGAGAATTATAAGTTTACCAGCATTCATTATTGGCGACCGCAATCTTAATAACATAAGATACGAAGATGAGACAGTATTGATAGCAGACACGAAAAAAAAAAAAAACTACGAAAGCTCCTACTGAATGTATCGAAAGGAAAGCGAGAAGAAAGGACTAAGTATAAATTACAAGAAGATAGAATTCATGGTCGTTAGCAGAAGGAATAGCGTTTGATAGCGTTTGACATTATTTGGCATGCCAGTCGTCTTCACAAGTTGAAAGATATTGGTATTCCGTGATTCAGTCATTCTTAACTAATCACGAACAAAATTTGTCCTGGATGGCAACTCTTCTAGATTTACAAGATTTTCTCCCTGTACTCATGCAGAAAATCGGCTCCCAGATTTCTCGTTCTGATATCGGCTCAGAACGAGAAATCGGAGTGCCGAGTTCAAGTTCCGGTTGAATTCCTTGCATTCACTTACGCGCAAATACCCTTGGGAAAGGTATTAATCCGTATCTTCTCTCCAGTTATGGTTTAAATAACAGAACTGATTGGTTTCTGTAGCCTTGGTTGGCAACCAATCTACTGCAGAAAGTAATGGCAACCTACTGCGGGATAATCATCTGCCCAGTCAGTCATGTCCCTTTCAGGACATGATCGTCCAAGCGTGTATCACGTAGAGCACTTAACTGACTGACTGACTCATGCAGGTGTTCCCTAGGATTTTATCATGGGATCTATTTCGCTCCTTCATTCTTTTCATCAATTGCTTGATGACAGTTGTTTTTTCATTTAATACGGCTATAATTTTAGCCATTATCAAAGGCATTGTGCGTAGCTGATGTTACTGAGTGTAGACTTTTTCTATATTGTTAATAAAGCTTTCATTATTTTTAGCATTATTACGTGTGCATGATGCTGTTATATTTATTATCGGCAAGTATGTTACATAGAGAGTTTGGTAGGTCTCCATGTGTATGTAAATGAGACCTAACATATCACACAATTTTCCGGGCCTGACATATAGATAGCATCACTAATAAGAAATCCATTTGATTTTTATGAAGTACTAACCTTCAAAAGGCACGTGACAAAATTTGGGCACAATCGGATAATTAGTTTACAAATTACAGTTAAGTGAATCTATTGTTGCAAATTTTTAAAAAAATGGAAAAATCTGAATTTCGTGTGTTGATAAAGCATTGCTTTCTGACGGGAAAATTACTGTTCAAGCAAAGCAATGGCTTGATAAGTGTTACTCAGACTTTTCCGTTGGAAACAACGGTTAAGAGGTGATATGCTGACTTTAAACGCGGTCATACAGACACAAATGATGCTGAACGCTCAGGTCTCCCAAAAAATCCAAAAAACTTGTTTTGGCCGATCGTAAAATGAAGTTGCGTGAGATAGCAGAGGTATTGAACATATCAGAAGGCAGTGCATTTACCATTTTACATGAACACTTGCCAATGACAAAGGCTGTGTTCAAAGTGGTTGCCACGTTTGCCCATAGTCGATCAAAAACAAAAACGTGTCGACGATTCAGTGCATTGATTGCAACTGTTTCAACACAAAAAGAAGGAACTTTTGCATATGTGACAAAGGATGAAATATGGATCCATCATTTCTCTCTGAAGTTAAATCGGCAGTCAGCTGAGTAGACAGCAATTGGTGAAATCCGTCCACAGCGACAAAAGACGCAAACATTAGCAGGCAATGTTTTGGCCTTCGTATTTTGGGATGCGCAAGGTATTCTGTTTATCGATTACCTTGAGAAAGAAGGAACCATTGATAGCAAATATATAACATTGTTGGTGCGTTTGAAGGAAGAAAACGCAAAAATGGCCACAAGCGAAGAAGAAGTGGTCTTTCACCAAAACAAAGTACCGTGTCAATTGTCGATAGCAAAGGCACATGAATTGCACTTCGGACTGCTTCCGTATCCACCCTATTCTCAGATCTGGCTCCCAGCGACTATTCGTTGTTTGCAGATCCTAAAAGAATAGTCAAGAGAAAGAGATTTGGATCAAATAAAAAGGTGATATCGAACACGGGGGCATATTTTGAGGCTAAAAACGAATGGTTCTACAAAACAGCAAAATTGTTAGAGGAGCGTTGGAATCAGTTTATCACCCAAGAAGAAGACTACGCTGATGAATAAAATCGAATTTTGCTTATGAGTTGTTATTTTAATAATTATGCCTGGGATTTATTGAGTTATGTGTTAATTGAGCAATGGTCAGAGAGATGTAATGTGTGTTTTCTTGTTAAACATGTTGTAGTGTATTCAAATAATTATTTATGAATTTGTATTGATCAGAGAGATAATATCTTAAGGGACATGTGATTTCATATTGCTTCTCTGTAAAATACCTGATGATGGTGTTTTAACATCAAGCTAATGAGTTGCAGTATACTATTATTATCATAATAACACTAATAATTATCATATATTTATAGCCTACATTTGTTTAAAAGTAAATATCTAGCTGTGGAATGTACTTCTATTAGTAACAATTACTTAATTTATAATATCTAAACTTATTTATAAATGGAACTTTGTCTGTATGTGAGTCTCTGTGTGTGTGTGTGTGTGTCCGTTACCTATAGACTCCGAAACAGCTGAACCAATTTTCTTGAAAATTTACACAGTTGTACTATAAGCGTCTGCGAGTGTTCTTAGCCAGGTTTTGTATCGAGGTACCTCCGATAAATATCGGAAATCGATAATCGAAAAAATCGGGTTATAGAAGTAGCGGTCCGATTTTAATCAAATCTGATACACTCATAGACAAAGACATAAGAAACGATATTTAGAAGTTTCAAGGTTGCAGTTCTTACAATAGTGCAGAAAAGATATAATATATATCTATGTAAAAGGCATGATGTTTGTGTGTGGGTCTGTTTATCTGCCTGTATGTCTGTATGTTTTTTAGCCCTTTTATTTTAGTTTTTGCTTATGGTTTGGCTCTAAGTAGGTATAATTGTAGTTCTTAGTCTCAGCCATAATATCATTTACTCAGAGGACTTATTTAGCCTTCAAAATTCAGTTTACGACGAAAATAACTTATTTGATATCGATACCAGGAAATCAAAGTTTGACTTACATGCATTCATTTTTCTTTCAATCTACAGTTTCGCTTTAATGGGAAACAACCATTGCTTTATAGTCTATCGTGTGCCAACGTCCAAAGAGTCTGAGCTCCAGGACCATGGATTAGTTTTAAAGCTTTCATTACACCGAGCAACGCCGGGCTATCCTGCTAGTATATATATATATATATATATATATGTATATATATGTGTGTGTGTGTGTGTGTGTGTGTGTGTGTGTGTGTGTGTGGTAACAAAGATTTGTTTTGTTTAGTTGACAATGTGGGTGCACGCTTACGTTTCACGGGAAATCAGATAAGTTTTGGTTACTTCTGCAGCCTTACTCAAAGTATCATAGTCAATCGAGGTTTTTTGACGCGAACGGCAATTCAAATCCGCCGAAAATTTTTTTATTTAAAAAAAAAAATTATTTCTGACAACTAAATGACAAACATTAAAAAATAAAATAAAATGAAGATCTTTTTATATAATAATAGGTAAATATGACTTACGCAACAAAATCCAAAGAAGGATCTCTAATGTAATCTCGATTTCAGTAACCTTTCTCACTCTTTTCTACAAACATTTTCATGGCAACTGCTCCGACGACCTTCTTTCGCGGCTGTTCTGTCCACGTGATTTTAAGCGTGCAACAAGAGTAAGGTCCCGCCATTTTATTGTTAAAAATGTTAAATTTAATCGCCACTTCTACTCGAACATTTTCATTTTTTTTGCCCTTCCTGCTTGCGAAACTCCCTTTCGTTTACTTGTTTCCCTGATAGCTAGAATCTCCAAAGATTGAAATACAACGTCAATTGTCATCTTGTAATATAACAATCTGGCCCCACCCGAGGAAGGTTGATGCAAGCGATGGTGTTTCCCGTCGGTGAAGGGGGCGGCGAACGACAAGACAGGTGTTTGAGAAATACATCCTGTCGGGGTCTGGAGCGGATGTCGTTTGACCTTATTTCCGACAGCGGCGGAAATGACTACGGAGGCAAACAGAACAGGTGTCTCTTGGCATTACGTGGGCGTTGCGTGGGCGAGGCAAAACCGGAAGGAAAGTCCCGGTTCTAGAAGACTATAAAAAGACCTCGACACACGGATTCGCTAGCAGAGAACGGCCAGTGGAAGCAGAGGGACACCACAGGCAAAAACTACACTCCCGTCGACCCATTCTATGTGCGCTCTCACTCTTCCATTCTCTGTTCCACACGGGTTCGTCGTCAAGAATAAAAATATAACCTTATATTTTTATATATGCGTGTTCTCGTTATTTTGTCGTCGTACGGCGATATATAACAATCTCTTATCTACTTGAATCCCATTGATCTTTTTTCCTTTCTTCTTTACCCACTGTACCCAGTCATTTTCTTCACTGTAACCACATACGCACTAGTGGCGATACCGTCTTGTTTGCGGTAAAATTATTTATACGTAGATATTTGTTTGATATTATTTGGTCAAATTAGCCCAGACATTGATGAATCTACGATGCCAACCATCACGGTCCTGAATCAAGGTCGGAAGGTCATTTTATTGTTATAGCTGGACAATGGAAGTGGCTGATGGGCGATGTACATGTCATGGATAGAGTAGTAGATCACTTGCGAGTTCTTGCTTTGCTCTATCGCATTCTGTGTTCACGTCAGATTGTAGAAATATAATGTAGCTGTGATTTAGTTGGATGTTGTATCGAATAGATGCAAAGTATAGCTCTCATCATCCGAGTGTATGTTCTATCAAGCTTAGACTCTAGGGTTTAAGATTGTAGAAATATCGGGGATGGACCATTAGAGATCCGATTTCGTTGTACGTTTCACACAGTAGATGTAAAGTATAGCTCTCCTCATCCGAGTGTAGGTTCAATCAAGCTTAGACTCTAGGTTTTAAGATTGTATAAATATCAGTGATGGACCCTTAGAGCCCTGATTTCGTTGGATGTTGTATCGAATAGATGTAAAGTATAGCTCTCATCATCCGAATGTAGGTTCAATCAGGCTTAGACTCTAGGGTTTAAGATTGTAGAAATATAAGGGATGGACCATTAAAGCTCTGATTTCGGTGTATGTTGCACCCAATAGATATAAAGTATAGCTCTCATCATCAGAGTCTATGTTCCATCCAGCTTAGACTCTAGGGTTTAAGATTGTAGAAATATCAGGGCTGGACTATTAGAGCTCAGGTTTCGTTGTACGTTGCACACACTAGATGTAAAGGATAGCTGTCATCATCCGAGTGTAGGTTTAATCAGGGTTAGACTCTAGGGTATACGATTGTAGAAATATCAGGGCTGGACCATTAGAGCTCAGGTTTCGTTGTACGTTGCACCCAGTAGATGTAAAGTATAGCTCTCATCATCCGAGTGTAGGTTCCATCAAGCTTAGACTCTTGGTTTTAAGATTGTAGAAATATCAGGGATGAACCCTCAGAGCCCTGATTTTGTTGGATGTTGTATCGAATAGATGTAAAGTATAGCTGTCATCATCCGAGTGTAGGTTTAATCAGGGTTTACTCTAGAGTATACGATTTTAGAAATATCAGGGATGGACCATTAGAGCTCTGATTTCGTTGGATGATGATTCCACTAGATGTAAAGTATAGCTCTCATCATCCGAGTGTAGGTTCCATCAAGCTTAGACTCTAGGTTTTAAAATTGTAGAAATATCAGGGATAGGCCAATAGAGCTGTGATTTAGTTGAGTGTTCTATCCAATATATAAGTATAGCTTTCAGCATCTGAGTTTAGGTTCCATCAAGCTTAGACTCGAAGGATCTGCGTTGTGGCGCAGTGGATATCGGCTTGGAACGAGAAATTGGAGAGCCGAGTTCAAATTCCAGTTGAATTCCTTGCATTCACTTACGCGCAAATACTCTTGGGAAAGGTATTAATCCGTCTCTTCCCCCCATTTATGGGGTAAATAATAGGACAGATTGGATTCTATAGCATTGGCTGTCAACCAGTCTACCGCAGAAAGTAATGGCAACCTACTGCGGGATAATCTTCCGCCCAGTCAGTCATGTCTCTTTCAGGACATGATTGCCCAAGCGTGTATCACGTAGAGCACTTAACTGACTGACTGACTGACTAAACAGAGGCACAATACATTAAAGTCGAGTCTATTATGGCTCGAAAGAAGCTCCGTTTCATTCGAGGCGAGCCAGGCTTTAGCTAAGCAAATTTTCACATTTTTTAGTAGAGTCTATCTGGCTTCATAAGTATGTAAAATATTCGATAGATTTTATTGATTCACCTAAAGCAGTTTGTATTGATCCTTGCTGGTTGAAGCTTATGAATTATGTTTGAGGGGCGTTGACAAAATTTCAACCAAAGCCAGAAAATATTATTGACATTGTAAGAATATATTTGTCGGAACAAAATAATGTTTTAGTGATACAAGTCATACTAATTAACCCATAGGTGGGTGATAAAGAGCGGGAGCTATAACTTTCCTCCAAGTATTTGCGTGTAAGTTAATATAATGAATACAACGGGAAATAAAATTCGGCTCTACGATTAACAATTCCTAGTAATTTTCCATTTCGCTATTCGCACGTTTAAGTTTACAGCACCAAGCAGGCACAGATCTAGGTACTGACCTGGTTCAACATTGCTCAACTTCAGCGATCATACGCGAACCAGTGTTTGTTGTGATGTGATAGCATATTATATATATATATATATATATATATATATATATATATATATATATATATATGATTTATGTTTGAGAGGTGTTGACAAAAGTACAACCAAAGTATTAGAACTTCTTGTTCTAATGATTTTGCACAGCAATATATATATATATATATATATATATATATATATATATATAGTACTGTGCAAAAGTATTAGAACAAGAAGTTTTATCTTTCATAAGGCATCAAAATAAAGTTTAAAACCACCTCTGTCCTAACACTTTTGCACACTATCGGTAGTGTGCAATAGTATTAGGACAGGGGTGAGTTTTCCTAAAATCCTCACTGAAATTCAAATACAGGGTGAAAAGCCAAACCTTTGTTAGAATTATTTAACTAAAAAAGAAGAGGAAGGAAGGCTTCGGAATTTGAAATGGCCCCCACAAAGCCCACATCTCAATCCTATCGAACATCTATGGGATATTTTGGATAAAAAAATTATAAATCTAATGTTACTTCGCAAGACACACTTTGGGAACAAATACAAGCTGCTTGGCAGGAGATACCATTAGATACATTGAAGAAGCTTGTGATGTCAATGCCTAACAGAATGAAGGCTGTGATCAAAGCAAAAGTCTATTATACTAAATATTAAATTTTATTTTGTAAGAAGTATTTTTCTTGTTAAAGCATTTATTGAGCAAATCAAATAAAATTATTTTAATTCAACTTTTTTATTTTCTGCGCCAATATGCCATAAAATAGTTCTTGTCCTAATAATTTTACACAGTACTATATATATATATATATATATATATATATATATATATATATATATAATAACCTTGACTAGATTCTCGCTGTTTTCCAACAGATGGCGTTTCCAGAGCTGCGTTCTTGTAGTTTCAGGTGTTAACGCAGGAGTATAAAAGCAAGTAAAATTCAGCGTATGTTAGTTCGCTGAAGTGCAAACAACTTTGTTTTTCATCGCGTTAAACATATCGGATTTCGAGCCAAGAAAGTGTATTTGCGGTGAATTTTACTGCACTACTTTATTCAAAAGAAATCTGCAGCCGAATAACAAAGAATTCTTTTTGAGTCTTACTGCGACCATGCTCTGTCGGAAACAACATGTAGAGATTGGTTTGGATGCTTAAAAAATGTTGATTTTCATGTTGAAGGTAAAGAAAACTCTGGCGCATCGGAAAAGTTTGGAGAGGAAAAATTAGAGGCATTACTTCATGAAGATTCATGTCAGGCGCAAGATGTACTTCCAGAATCATTAGGAATTGATCACACAACAGTTTCAAATCGTTTGAAAGCATGACGAATGTTTCAAAAGTAAGGATATTGTGTGCCGTATTAGTTGAAGCCGTGAGACGACGAATGTCGTCTTGTCACATGTGAACAGCTGTTTTTTGCATCGTATCGTGACCGGCGATGAAAAGAGAATATTTTAAACACGTTCTAGCTTTATCTCTATTAATTCTTCTCCATCTATTCTAATGTAATGACGATTAAGCCAACAATTGGTCCCTGGGGAAGCGTTGGCCGAAAGTCAGCCTAGGTTCTAATATTAAAAGAAAAATGAGCATAAGATTGTGTTTATTCACCCATATATATATATATATATATATATATATATATATATATATATATTGTCATCCGCCGACAGATCTGTTTTGCTGTATCACAGGCCAGCAGTACGGTTAGACATCCGATTGCTTTTTCCAGGACTGAAACCCGACCGAATTAAGGTCTATCGGCGATTCTACCTCTGAGCTATGAGCGCTCTAAAGAAGGCAGTAGACTTTTAGTGTGTGATCTAAACTTATTTATAAATGGAACTGTGTGTGTGTGTGTGTGTGTGTGTGTGTGTGTGTGTGTGTGTGTGTGTGTGTGTATTTGTGTGTGTCCGTTACCTATAGACTCCGAAACGACTGAACCAGTGTTCTTAACTAGGTTTTGAATAAATTTTTTTTTAATCCCCACTCCTCTTTTCTTTTAACTTCCTGCGCATGGATATGTTTTTAGGCTCCCTCTGTTATGTGAATTTTTGTAAGATATTTGAATTAATAAATTTTTGTTTTGGATCGTTGAAGCGAGAGATTTTCTGAAAAAGCTATTGATATAATATCCGTATTTACCCCCCGATAAATATCGAAAATCGATAATCGAAAAAATCGGGTTATAAAAAGAGTGGTCCGATTTTAATCAAATTTGATACATTCATAGACAAAGACATAAGAAACGATATTCAGAAGTTTCCAGATTGCAGTTCTTACAATAGTGCAGAAAATCGATAATATATATATATATATATAAAAGGCAAGATGTTTGTGTGTGTGTCTGTTTATCTGCCTATATGTCTGTATTTTTTCAGCCCTTTTATTTTAGTTTTTGCATGGGCTTGGCTCTAAGTAGGTATAATTGTAGTTCTTAGTCTCAGCTATGATACCATTTACTCAGAGGACTTATTAAAATTTAGTTTACGACGGAAAACTTATTTGATATCGATACCAGGAAATCAAAATTTGACTTACATCCATTCATTTTTCTTTCAGTCTACGGTTACACTTTAACTGGAAACAACTATTGCTTTTTAGTCTTTCGTGCCAACGTCCAAAGAGTCTGAGCTCCAGGACCATGGATTAGTTTTAATGCTTTCATTACACCCGAGCAACACCGGGCTATACTGCTAGTTTATCATGTATGCATACTCCAGTAGTTACTGAATGAACAATGCGTAGATGCCAGAGTAGCTATTGTTTAAGTCTACCATTCTTCCAGAGTGCTCAATCAGGGTGTGACAGCGTATATATATATGTATCAATAAAAACTTTTATTTAAATATTGACTCGATCGAGTCATGATTCCTTCTCTTCCCCCCTTTTTTATGTCTGAGCGATAAAATTTAAATAATTTTTTTTAATCCCCACTCCTCTTTTCTTTTAACTTCCTGCGCATGGATATGTTTTTAGGCTCCCTCTGTTATGTGAATTTTTGTAAGATATTTGAATTAATAAATTTTTGTTTTGGATCGTTGATGATGAAGCGAGAGATTTTCTGAAAAAGCTATTCAACGAAATGTAATTTTCGGAATGTATTGATATAATATCCGTATTTCCGTATTTGGCTCCGTAAAATAGATAATACTATTTACATCGAACCCTCCACCTCGATCATTTTTAATATTGATAGAATTAATATTAATATTATTAGGATCTGGTTATTATATATATATATATATATATATATATATATATAAATTAAAAAAGGATTAATTCAATGATGTTGATTGGCCATTCAACATCATCGAATTAATCCTTTTTTAATTTATATTTGCTCTGTAATATTTTATTACATGGAGCTCTCTTCCTGTATCATTTTTTAATATTAAAATAAAATTTTTAATATTAATTAGGATCGGGTTTTTGGAATTTACCTTCCTGCTTTTTTCACTTGGATTAAAGTATCTGAATTATATATATATATATATATATATATATATATATATATATATATATATATATCTGTGTGTGTGTGTGTGTGTATCGTAACAATATTTCGCGACACACTTGAGAGGCCCGTGCGGCAGACTTGCACGTTGTCACGGTGGTTGAAATTCACTGGGCTACATTAAAACACCATTGCCAATTATAGTTGAAGATTATGTCGGGGGTATTTTTCTAAGGTAACTGTGAAATGTATATCAACCGAAAAAAAATATATATATAACACATTGCTCGATAGGTCCTGCGTATGACACATAGACTGCGCCACTAATAAAAAAACCCATATAATTTTTATAAAGTACTAACCTTCAAATGGTACGTGGCAAAATTTGGGCCTAATCGAATTATTAGTTTACAAATTACAGTTATTTAAGTGAAGCTACTGTTGCAAATTTTCAAAATAATGGAAAAATCTGAATTTCGTATGTTGATAAAGCATTGATATGTTTTTCGAACTCTGATCCGTCGGAAACAACGGTTAAGAGGTGGTATGCTGACTTTAAACGCGGTTGTACGGACACAAATGATGATGAACGCTCAGGCCGCCCCAAATCGGCAGTTGTTCCGGAAAACACAAAAAGAAAATCCACAAACACGTTTCAGCTGATCGTAAATTGAAGTTGCATGAGATAGCAGTGGAGTTGAACATATCATAAGGCAATGTATTGACAATTTTGCATGAACATTTGTCAATAAGAAAGCAGTGTTCAAAGTGGACCCTGAGTTTGCTCACAGTCGATCAAAAACAACAACGCGTCGACGATTTGGTTTGCAACTGTTTGAGGTAAATTTGCAACTGTTTTTGCAACTGATTTTTGAAACCTTTTAGGGTAAATATGTGATAATGGATGAAACATGGATCCACCACTTCACTCCGGAGTCAAATCGGTAGTCAGCTGAGTAGACAGCAGCAGGTGAAATCTGTCTACGGCGACCAATGACGCATGGTTTTGGCCGCAGTATTTTGTTCATAAATTACCTTGAGAAAGGAACGCCATCAATAGCTAATATTATAGCTAAAAATAGCTAATATTATATAGCATTATAGGTGCATTTGAACGAAGAAAAAAAACGCCACAAAGGAAGAAGAAAAAAGTGATCTTTCACCAAGAAACACAACGTGTCAACTGTCGATCGCAACGATGACGAAACTACATCAACTGCACTTCAAAATTCTTCCCCATTCATCCTATTCTCCGGATCTAGCCCCCAGAGACTACTGGTTGTTTGCAGAACTTAAAAGAATGCTCCAGGGAAGAAGTGATATTGGAAACTGAGGCGTATTTTCAGGCCAAAGACAAATCGTTCTACAAAAAATGGCATCGAATTGTTAAGCAAGCGTTGGAATCATTGTATCACCCTAGAAGCAGACTGTTGATGAATAAAGTTGAATTCTGCCTAAAAGTTGATGTTTTATTAGTTAGGCCCGCCATTTATTGAGGGATGTGTTATATATATATATAAAGGAAAATTGAGGTTTAAGTGAAAATTCTGAGGTCAGACAGTCTAAAATAAAATTTTCTCAAGACTGAACTGTGTAAAAAGAGACTTTAAAAAAAGATTACTGTGTCCCAGAGATGCTCAGGGTACAATTTGCAAGTAGGTCTTTTTGTTTTTTCTCAAAAGTGGTTGCACCTTTGTTTTTTTCCTGCCTTATTGTTTTCTCTTTTATGTCATTTTAAAAAATTATTGTTTTTTTTTCAAGTTCTAATTCTTTTTACTATTTTTCGCTGGTGATCCCGCTTCAGAAATTATCCTGCCTTAATAGGTGCACAAAAGGAAATTTTTGTGCAAATTTTATTTGTACTTTTTCTTTGTAATTGTAAACTGGAAATAAGTTTTTCCTTTTTAAAATTTTACACAGTGTTTTATATTTGGCACCTATTATTATCTGTTGCTATTTCTAAGTTTTTGTGTCTGGCACAAGAGCTTGGATATGTTATAAATAAAATTTTTATATTATACTTAACTGAAACATTTCAATTGAATTCTTCTTGGTTTACAAGCAAAACGATGAACAACTTTGATATAAAAATCTGGCTTTCAACCGCAAGTTCGGCTCCAAGGACTATTGGAGGATTTGTAACTGAGTGCTCAACAATAGGAAATCCTCAATATCCTCCTTTAATCCATGCATTTGAGGTTCTCACGTCATCTGCGGACAAAGCACTCAGCTTTGTCCGCAGATTCTCATCCAACTCCACATTCGACTCGTCCGGAGTGCACCCACCCGACTTCCCTATTAGAACTGAGGCCAAACTGCACGAAGTATATATTACCCCGACAGTAGTATCCAGTGTAATTTCAAAACTCGACCCCCATAAGGCGTGTGGAGACGATGGAATCCCGGTGATAGTCATTAAGAAGTGTGCCCCTGAACTTTCCCCCGTCCTCTCTAAACTGTTTAACTACTGCCTTTCTGCTTCCTGCTTTCCTGCATGCTGGAAATTCTCCTCAGTCGTTCCTGTCTTTAAGAATTGTGGTGAACTCTCGGACCCATCCAACTATCGCCCTATCAGTCTTCTACCGATATTCTGGAAAGTATTCGAGGCTATAATCAATGCTGAAATAGTTCATCATCTCACCGCCCACAAACTGTTCTCCGACAGGCAATATGGATTCCGCTTTGACAGGTCCACGGCCGACCTGCTAACAACTGTAACGGAGTACATGCTACAGGCCCTTGATGAGTCTGACGAGGCTCGCGCGGTTGCTCTGGACATCTCCAAGGCTTTCGACAGGGTTTGGCATCCTGGACTCATATGCAAACTACGCGGTTATGGTATTACCGGTCGCCTGCTTGACCTAATCCAATCTTTCTTAAATAACCGCAAAATGAAGGTCGTCCTGAATGGGCGTGCATCTTTGTCCTACAGCACGAATGCTGGTGTCCCACAGGGCTCTATCCTGGGCCCGACGCTCTTCCTTATTTTCATCAACGACCTCCCTGATGAAATCAAGTCCCAAGTAGGCATCTATGCAGATGACACTACAATATACTCCCGCTCCAGTAAGAAACCTGTCGTGGAGGACAGACACAAACTCGCTGCTGACCTTGAGCGGGATCTACACTCTGTGGTGAACTGGGGCAAGAAGTGGCTTGTCAACTTCAATTCCTCTAAGACCAAGCTCTTGTCTGTCAACCATTACAGGCAACCTCTTCTGCCTCCCATAAGCATGGATCAGGTGATTCTCCCGGAGAGTAATACACTACGCCTCCTCGGACTTACCCTGTCCTCAGACCTCAAATGGAACCACTATATTGAATCCATAGCAAAATCTACTGCTAAGAAGGTTGGGTCACTATGTCGATCCAGGATGTTTTTTCCACCTGAATCCATCCTGCATATATACAAGTCAACCATCCGTCCGTGCATCTCCATGCATATATACAAGTCAACCATCCGTCCGTGCATCTCCATGCTACTGCTGCCATTTATGGTCAGGTGGCCCTGACCTTCTCCTCAGTGTTCTTGACAAGCTCCAAAGGAGAGTCTGTAATGTGATAGGTACTGATCTGGCGACTCGACTGCAGCCACTTTCCCATCGTCGAAATGTGGCCTCCCTCTGTCTCTTCTATAAATATTTTCATGGCTTCTGCTCTGATGAGCTTAAGTCACTGATGCCTCCTCAACAGGTGTTTACCCGTGCAACCAGACTGGCAACTGGGTCCCACCCATTCACAGTCAGGTTAGCCAAATGCAGACGACAATTCTACTCCTGCAGCTTCCTCTCTCGCACTTCCCACCTGTGGAACTCACTCCCGTATTCTTGCTTTCCTGACGGCTACAACCTCCAGAAATTTAAATGCAAAGTTAATACTCATCTTCTAACCACTGGCCTCTAGCTCTCTCCCCTCTCCTGTATAACCTTGCCTTTCTCTCCACCTATGTATCTGTCATCGCACCTTCTTTCTCAGCTTTCTATTGTTCCTTTCTAACTAGCTTGTACTGTTATATATCGCCGTACGACGACAAAACAACAAACACGCATATATAAAAATATAAGGTTATATTTTTATTAATAACGACGGACCGTGTGGAATAGAGAACGGAAGGGTGAGAGGCACATGGGTTGACGGGAGTGTATTCTTGCCGTGGTGTTTGTCTGCTTCCACTGGCCGTTCTCTGCTACTGGCGAATCCGTGTGTCGAGGTCTTTAAATAGTCCTCTAGAACCGGGACTTTCCTTCCGGTTTTTTGCCTCGCCCACGCAACGCCCACGTAATTCTAAGAGGCACCTGATCTGTTTGCCTCTGTAGCCATTTCCGCCGCTGTCGGAAATAAGGTCAAAACGACATCCGCTCCGGCTTCGACAGGATGTATTTCACAAACACCTGTCTTGTCGCTTCGCCGCCCCCTTCACGGATGGAAAACACCATCGCTTGCATCACTTCCTCGGGTGGGGCCAGATTGTTATATTACAGTACTCCTCACTCTTTTCTAATTAATCTTTTTACATTTATGTAACCCCCTGCACATCAGTGGCGTTTCCGCCTTGGTCGGGGTGAAATGATTAAAAAAAAAAAAAAAGTCAGCAACAGCTACTACTGATTTCTGGATACTATACATGCTGCTTGACTTGAGTATTTCCTCAAATTTGCTCTATATTTCATCGAGAATGTTATATCATTTTATTCTGGAAAGGGGTTATTGCAAATTGAATTTTGCATATCTGTAGTACAGATTTTTAGAAGCAAACATTGGCTTACAAGTTTCAAGTATTCATTACAATAGGTATAAATTCTTCAAGTTTACATGTAAGGTGATCTATGATACAAATAAAATTAATACATGAAATTTAATGAATAAAGATATTTTTAATTTTATACATAATCACTTTTTATAGGGTATGTAATATGTTTTGACAGATTTTACTATCAAGAGGAAAATTGGTATTACTTTTATGAAATTATCCAATTTTTCAAAAATGATCACACCTTTTATTTGTTATGCAACTTTTACTTTTTCTCTTGGAGACAATTTCATTAATAAATGTAGGGGTTACTAAACCTTCCCATTTGAAGATGATATGGAAAGTTTGCAGACAAGAAAATAGGTTACTTAGCATCCTTTTTAAATTATGTTTAAGGCAGGTTATCCAGTTGACAGTTGTTCCTCAGAGAGGAAGAAAGGAAATGGGAAGTGATCCAAAATAACTTGTTTTTCTTTTGGATCAAAAGAATTTTCATTTTGATGGGAATCTTTCTAAAGATTCTTGATAATACTTAAGGATAATTGACAATCTTTAACATTGTTGAGTAAACTTATGCCCATTACTACATTGATTATTGTTTTTCTTATAGTCAATTGAAGCTCTATTAAAATGAGGCAGAAGAAATGCCTAGTTGCTATTTCTTAGTTTGCTGAATGGGAACTTTAGTTTTTGGATCCCTGGATCTTTTTTTCTTTTTTCTTTTAAGTGATTGAGCAAAATTGGTTTTATTATTCACCTACAGTTGAGATACATTTAATTTTTAAAATATATTCATGTCAAACTGAAAGGTAAAATCCGTCTGCACCCACGTCTATTGAACAGGTGTAGAGGCTCATCCCTTGTTCCCTCTTTAGGATGTGGTTTCCAGCTTTCTCTTTTCCAATCTTTTCACTTTTCCTTTTTGTTTATTTTTTTTTTTTTCAATTGGAGTAGATAGACTGAACTATCGCCCGGTTCACACTCCACCCACGTCTATTGAACAGGTGTAGAGGCTCATCCCTTGTTCCCTGTTTAGGATGTGGTTTCCGGCTTTCTCTTTTCCAATCTTTTCACTCTTACGTAGCCCCCTGCACACCAGTGGCCTTACCGCCTTGCTCGGGGTGATATAATTAAAAATTATATATATATCTAACATTGTTATTGTACATTGATACCGCTTTTATTAACATCTCTACGCCCAGTATTAAGCTCGTAAGCTCTATACGCGAATAAAATAGAAACATATAAAAATAAATGCGTACGTGACCGAAAAAAAAAAAAAGAAATATATATATATATATATATATATATATATATTTCTTTTTTTTTTTTCGGTCATATATATATATATATATATATATATATTTTTTTTTTCTATATTTCTTTTTTTTTTTTATATATATATATATATATATATATATATATATATATATATATATATATTACCGCTATGAATAAACAACACTTATTTTTATAACCACCCATGATGATTTTAGTGAAAAAATAAAACTGAAAAACGCACCTTGCTGAACAGAGTTAAATTGAAGTGAATAAATAATTATTTAAGAAACAGCACAAGATATAATGGGGAGAGATTTTTTTTTCTAAATGCAAATGAGTTGTAGATTAAATATATATTTCCAGCTGAGAATGTTTTAATGATTCAATATAGAAAGTGTTAAAGTGTTGGAGGCTATCTACATTCAATCATTAAAACCTTCTCTGTGTAAACAAAAAGAACATGTATTGGCCTGCAACTCATTCCCATTTAAAAAAATTCTTTTCTCTCTCTCTTACATCTTATTCTGTTTTTTAAATTCTTATTTATTCACCTCGATTTAGCTCTGTTGAGCGAGGTACGAAACCGGTTAGCTAGCCCGTTTTTTTAGTTTTATTTTTTTTAACTGTTATCATCATGGGTGGTAATAAAAATAGTTTTTGTCTATTCATAGTGATAATAAAGTTTTGTACTACCAATCATATTTTCATATATATATATATATAGAGAGAGAGGGGGGGGAGAGAGAGCATTTCTGAATCACTTTATGCTTATAGCTTCTAAGAGTTATAAGCGAGTGTGTTGCAATAAAAATAAAATGCGTACGTGACTGGAAAAAATTTTCTCTCTCTCTCTCACTCTCTCTCTCTCTCTCTCTCTCTCTATATATATATATATATATATATATATATATATATACAGAGTGATACAGAGAGAAAGGGAGCGTGTGAGAGAAAAGAGAGAGCTGCTCTAACTTCTTTAAACGAAAGTTCCGTTCGTGAGAGTAATATGCACCTAACATGGCAGTTATCTCCCTTGAGTACCACGTGACATTGTCTTTGTGTTTTTGAAAGACCTGCACTAGATTTCTTTCTCTGTCTCATCTCGCTTGTCTTCCTCATGGTTCAAAGCCGTCGATTTCATTAAACGCAGACGAGAAACGGTCGCCTTTTGAGACGTCGGCTTTTGTTTTCACTGAGTCTTTTAACTTCTTTCTCACTTGCATCCATCTTTTTTTCTTTCTATTTTCTTTTTTGTGATTTTCTCTTTTCCTTTTTGTCTTTTTGGCATATTTTGGGCCTCTTTAATTCTGTCTTCTTTTCAAATAGATTTCTGTCTAATGGAATTTGCAGAAAACGCTCCGTATCGCCTTTCAAATGCACTGTCTTGACTGTCTGAAGGATTTTTCTCTACTTCGGCATCTTCTACTCTTCCCTTCCCTTTATAGCTTTTCTTCTTCTTCTGCTTCTTCTGCTTCTTCTTCTTCTCTTTCATTTTCTTCTTCTTTTCATTTTTTTCTTTTTCCTCGTTTTATTCTTATTATCATTATTATTTTTTTCTTCTTCTTCGTTTTCATGTTCTTCTTTTCATTTTTCTCCTTCTGCTGCTTCTTCTTACTCCATCTTATTATTATTTTCTTTCTTCTTCACGTTCATTATTTTTCTTTTTATTATATTGTTCATGTCCTTGTTTGTTTTTCTTCTCCTTTTCTTCTTCTTCCATTTACTCCCAATTCTGTTTATTCGTTTGCTTGTTCTTCTTTGTCACTTGTCTACATTTTTTTCTTGTTTTTTCATTTTTTTGTTCATCTTCTTTTTTATCTTCTTGAAAACACATTTCTTCTTTTTAAATTCATCTCCCAAACAACATCCCTCATTTCTTCTTCTTCTTCTTCTTCTTCTTCTTCTTCTTCTTCTTCTTCTTCTTCTTCTTCACGATCTCCATTTTCACCTTCTTTTCCTTCTTTTTCAATTTTTATTCTTCTTTGTTTTCTTCTTCGCTGTTTTTCGTTAGTTTTTTCCTTGTTAGTTTTCTTCTCTTCTTTCTTCACATATATTCATTTCTTTTATGAAATTTAATTTCTATTTTTCGTTCATGTATCCGTTGTCTTTCACACTTTTGTTTCTTTTTCTTCCTTTCTTTTCTATCTTTTATTCTTCATTTTCTTCCTTCTTTATTTTCCTTTTGAATTTTTCGTCTCTTCTTCTTCAATCTACTTTTTCTTCACTAATGACTTTGACTCTCTTTTGTTTATTTTAATTTTTCTTCGCCGCTGTCGTTCACGTCTTCCTATTCCCCCGCTTTCTCCCCCTCCTCTTCCTTTGTCTTCTTTTTCTTTCTTCTTCTTCTTCTTCTTCTTCTTCTTCTTCTTACTCATTCTTCTTTCTTATCCTTCTTCCTGCTCCTTCTTCTTCTCAATTTTCTTTTTCTTCATTCTCTTACTCCTTCTTCTTCTTCTTTTTTCACATCGTTCTTCTTACTCCTTTTTCTTTTTCTTCCTTCTTCTTTTTCTTCCTACTCATTATTCTACTTCTTCTTCCTATTTTTCTTCTTCTTTTTCTTCTTCTTCTACTACTACTACTTTTTATTCCTTATTTTCTTACTCCTTCTTCCTACTCCTTCTCACTACTACTTCTTTTTATTCCTACTCTCACTTTTTCATCTTCTTCCTTCCTATATTTACTTCTTCTTTTTCAACTCCTACACCTTCTTTTTCCTCTTTCTCTTCTTCCTACTTCTACATCTCCTTCTTCTTTCTTTTTCCTTTTCCTACTCCCCCCTTTTTCTTCTTCATTTTTCTTCCTACTCCTCTTTCTTCTTCTTATTATTCCTACTCATTTTTCTTCTTCTTTTTTGATACTACCCTTTCTTCTATTTCTTTTTCTTTTTATTCTCCTATTCCTTCTTTCGTTTTCTCTTCTTCTTCCTCTTTCTACGCCTACCCCTTCTACTTATCCTTCTTGAAGCTTCCTCTTACTTTTCTCCAAGTAAGTATTTTGGTGAAATATTAAAAACCCAACTACATCAAGATTTAATCTCTTTATCAAGAATCCAATCTGAAATTTCACTTTCTATTCTGTTAAAGGGCGTAATTGTAAAAAAGTCGGGAAGAACATTATCCCCCCAATATTGGTAAGTGATTCTTCTTCTTTTTTGTTTTTAATATATTAATATATCTACAAGACTAAGGTAGCGACAGCTTAGCATTCAATTAATATTCATTGTTTAAAATCAAGTAAAGACAACGAGGGTGGGATCATGGGATACTGAGAAGGAGAGACAACTCTGACAAATATGGCGAATTGTTGAAGAGCTAAATATCTTATGGAATTCTATGTACCTGCCTTTGATATGCCTTTGTATGATGTCTCATTTGCATGGTTTTCATTTGATTACGCCGTCGAACGTTGACGTCAGATCAATAGACTGATATTCTCAACTACCGAGGCTTCAAATGATCAGCAAGAACAAAGAGCAGGGCGTTTATCTTTGATGCAACGAGATTTTAATTAAATCATTGGCGAATAGAAATGTAACGTAGCGTCACACATATCGTTACAGGAAAGGTCTGAGTTCGTTTTCTCTTTGAAGTTGAGTACTAACACTTTTCGATTAAAGGCATGAATCCCTGTCTCCCTGCGCTCTGGCTCATCTCCATATTTATTGTCAAAGGTCTCTTGACTTGTTGGTACTTCAAGTTTTCAATGATTAGGAGTTAGTTTTCAAAGCTTCGTTCAGGAGACAATTTGAAGGGGGAATTTTTTTTCTGTTTTCAAAATTTCTGTTGAACGTCTTAATGGCTATTAGCACGGAAGGGAAAATTATGAAAGCGATTTGGAATTTCAGTTTAAGAAAAGCATGAATCTACATTTCCCTGTATTTCCTCATTGTTAAAAAAAAGTAAATGATAATAACAACAATGATATTAATCCAACTGAAATTAATCTAAATAAAATAAATGATGATTTTCTTGAAGTAAATTCCTAGCACGTTTTCCCTGTCTCACCGAAAGTAGAGCTTTTTCTTCCAATGAAATCGTTATTATTACTTCCTCAGAGAGAAACAAATTGAGTGTTCTCAGACTAAAAAATGATGGGATCATTTCTGAATTCGAATTTTTAACTTAGGATAAAGCAAGATTTTAGATCTCCCTGACACTGGACATTCAACAAAGAAAATGACTGTCTGCTTGGAAGATATTCATTAGTCATGGTATTATGTGCACACTATCGGTTTCCCTTGTCTCTCACGATCCGCTCAGTGGACTTGCAGGCGGACACATGGTATTGCCAGGACATTTCCCGAGTGACATCTTGTCTGAAAGTAAACAGTCTAGTGGTTATCCATCCAATTCACAAACCCCATTTTAAGAAAGGCATGAATCTAAATTTCCCTACAGTTTAGTTTGTTCTTATTGTTAATAAAGTAAATACTAAAAAGATGATTATATTGATTCAACTGTAAATAATGTAATGTAAATAAGTACATTTCCTGCAAGGCCTTTGATTTCGAGATTGCGAGAAACATGGAACAACCTCTTAATTGCTGTTGTTTCCATGTCTACCCTGACCTGGGTTGGTAGCACCAGTTAAGGTCCCAGTTATGGGCAAATAGTTAACCCTCCAAACGTGAGTCAAAACACTATGAAAGTATAAAAACAGACTTTTAGGAAATATATACATAAAACATTATTGAAGGAAAAATATTACCAACAAAACGTTTTTGAGGGAAAAAATGTTACCAACAAGAATACGTTTTTGAAGGAAAAATGTTACCAACAAAAATACGTTCTTGAAGGAATTAATGCTTCGGCATTAAATGATCCCAATGGTTTGATATGTCGTAAAACAAACCAAACCAAACCAAACCTAACCAAACCAAAACAAACCAAACCTAACCAAACCAAACGAAGTCAAACCAAACCAAACCAAACCAAACCTAACCTAACCAAACCAAACCAAACCTAACCAAAAATTTCCAGCACGATTCCCCTGAATCGCCTAGCCAAAATAGATGTTATGTAAGTTATGTTAAAAATGAGTTATTTATTTGATTGAGAAAACAAAAAACAATTCAGAGGCAGGGTTAATTTTTCTTTCCAAATTCTCAAAAGAAACAGATTTATGATTTTCTTCAAGTGGTAATTGAAGTCGGTTCAGTTATTTTGTTTTTCGTGCTAATTTAAGAAAGGCATGAATCTAAGTTTCCCTACATGTTGGCATGTTTTGATTTCTAATAATGGAAATGATAATAAAAACAAAGACGGGAATATTAGTTCAGCTGTATATAAGATCTACTCAAAGAATATTGCCTGCATGTTTCGCGTGTTTTGACCAAAATAGAAACTTACCTTCCTATGAAACATTTAGTTAGTGCAACAGTCTAAAATTATCATTGCCATTAATTTATCTGGGAAAGCATTTTCCGTAATAAAAAGGACTGAACGCGGAAAATTTTGTTGGAATTCCAGCTGAGGATAAGGGAAGAATGTGCATTTATATTCGACGCTTCGTTTATCTTTTTATTTCTCCAACCATCTAAATTGGCCATCGGTACGAAAGACGAATTTATAGAACTGAGTTTGTATCCCAACTTCGGATAAGGAATAAATGTACATTTATATTCGACGCTTCGTTTATCTTTTTATTTCTCCAACCGTCAAATTTGGGCATCGGTACAAAAGATGAATTTATAGAACTGAGTTCGTATCCCAACTTCGGATAAGGAATAAATGTACATTTATATTCGACGCTTCGTTTATCTTTTTATTTCTCCAACCATCAAATTTGGGCATCGGTACAAAAGATGAATTTATAGAAATGAGTTCGTATCCCAACTTCGGATAAGGAATAAATGTACATTTATATTCGACGCTTCGTTTATCTTTTTATTTCTCCAACCATCTAAATTGGCCATCGGTACAAAAGATGAATTTATAGAAATGAGTTCGTATCCCAACTTCGGATAAGGAATAAATGTACATTTATATTCGACGCTTCGTTTATCTTTTTATTTCTCCAACCGTCAAATTTGGGCATCGGTACAAAAGATGAATTTATAGAACTGAGTTCGTATCCCAACTTCGGATAAGGAATAAATGTACATTTATATTCGACGCTTCGTTTATCTTTTTATTTCTCCAACCATCAAATTTGGGCATCGGTACAAAAGATGAATTTATAGAAATGAGTTCGTATCCCAACTTCGGATAAGGAATAAATGTACATTTATATTCGACGCTTCGTTTATCTTTTTATTTCTCCAACCGTCAAATTTGGGCATCGGTACAAAAGATGAATTTATAGAAATGAGTTCGTATCCCAACTTCGGATAAGGAATAAATGTACATTTATATTCGACGCTTCGTTTATCTTTTTATTTCTCCAACCGTCAAATTTGGGCATCGGCACAAAAGATGCATTTATAGAAATGAGTTCGTATAACAACTTAGGGTAAGAAATGAATGTACCTTTATTTTCGACGCTTCGTTTATCTATTTATTTCTCCAGTCATCTTACTTGACATCGGAACAAAAGACGAATTTATACAAATGAGTTCGTATCCCAACTGAAGGTAAGGAATGAATCGAGATTTATTTTCGACGCTTCGTTTGTCTATTTATTTTTCCAATCATGTTCTTTTGGACATCGGTACAAAAGAGGAATTTATAGAACAGAATTCGTATCCCAACTTAGGGCAAGAAATGAATGTACATTTATTTTCGACTATTCGTTCATCTATTTATTACTCCAACCATCTAATATGGACATCAGTACAAAAGACGATATGGACATCAGTACAAAAGACGATATGGACATCAGTACAAAAGACGATATGGACATCAGTACAAAAGACGATATGGACATCAGTACAAAAGACGATTTTTTAGAACTGAGTTAGTATCACAACTTAGGATAAGTAATGAATGTACATTAATGTTTAACGTTTTATTTATCTATTTATTTTTCCAATCATCTTATTTGGGCATCGGCACAAAAGAATAATTTATAGAATCCTGTTCGTATTCCAACATAGGGTAAGAAATCAATGTACGTTTATATACGACGGTTCGTTTATGTATTTATTTCTTCAATCATCTTATTTGGACATCGGTACAAAAGATGAATTTATAGAAGTGAGTTCGTATCCCAACTGAAGGTAAGGTAGAAATGTACGTTTATTTTCGACTCTTCGTTTATCTATATATTTCCCCAATCATGTTCTTTTGGACATCGGCACGAAAGACGAATTGATAGAACTGAGTTCATATCCCAACTTACTGTAAGAAATGAAAGTACAATAATGTTCGACGCTTCGTTTATCTATATATTTTTCCAATCATCATTTTCGGACATCGGCACAAAAGACGAATTTATAGAACAGAGTTCCTATCCCAACTTAGGATAAGGAATGAATGCAAATTTATGTTAGACGCTTCGATTATATATTTATTTCTCCACTCATCATATTTGGACATCGGCACCAAAGACGAAATTATAGAACTGATTACGTATCCCAACTGAAGGCAAGGAATGAATGTACACTTATTTTCAAAGGTTCGTTTATCTATTTATTTCTCCAATCATTTATTTGGACATCGGCACCAAAGACGAAATTATAGAACTGATTACGTATCCCAACTGAAGGCAAGGAATGAATGTACACTTATTTTCAAAGGTTCGTTTATCTATTTATTTCTCCAATCATTTATTTGGACATCGGCACCAAAGACGAAATTATAGAACTGATTACGTATCCCAACTGAATGCAAGGAATGAATGTACACTTATTTTCAAAGGTTCGTTTATCTATTTATTTCTCCAGTCATTTATTTGGACATCGGCACCAAAGACGAAATTATAGAACGGATTACGTATCCCAACTGAAGGCAAGGAATGAATGTACACTTATTTTCAAAGGTTCGTTTATCTATTTATTTCTCCAGTCATTTATTTGGACATCGGCACCAAAAACGAAATTATAGAACTGATTACGTATCCCAACTGAAGGCAAGGAATAAATGTACACTTACTCTAGACACTTTGTTTATCTATTTATTCCTCTAGTCTTTTATTTGGACATCGGCACAATAAACGAATTTATAGAACTGAGTTCGTATTACAACTTGAGCTAAGGGATGAATATACGTTTATTTTAGACGCTTCGTTTATCTATTTATTTCGTCAGTCATTTTATTAGACTTCTGCACAAAAGACGAATTTAAAGAACTGAGTACGTATACCAACGTAGGGTAAGAAATGAATGTACATTTATGTTTGACGATTCGTTTATTTATTTCTCCAATGATCTTACTTGGAAATTGGTACAAAATCCAATTTATTGATCTGAGTTCGTATCCTAACTTAGTGTAAAGAAATGAATGTGCATTTATGTTCGACGCTTCATTTATCTTTTTATTTCACCAATCATCATATTTAGAAATCGGTTCAAAAGTCGAATTAATAGAACTGAGTTCGTATCCAAACTTAGAGTAAAAAATGAATGTACATTTATTTTCGATTCTTCGTTTACCGATTTGTTTCACCAATCATTTCTTTAAACATAGGCACAAAAAACGAATTCATAGAATTGTTTCGTATCTCAACTTAGTGTTAGGAATAAATGTACATTTATTTTCGACGCTACCTTTATCTATTTATTTCTCCACCTATCTTATTTGGACATCGATACAAAAGACAGGTAAGAAATGTATGTACATTTAATTTTGACGCTTCCTTTATTTCAATCATGTTCTTTTTGACATCGGCACTCTTTGGAAATCGGTACAAAAGATGAATTTATACAACAGATTTCCTATTAAAACTTAGGATAAGGAATGAATGTAAATTTATGTTTGACGCTTCGTTTATCTATTTCTTTCTCTGCTCATCATATTTGGACATCGGCACAAAAGACGGAATTATGGAACTGATTACGTATCCCAAGGCAAGGAATGAATGTACACTTATTTTCAAACCTTCGTTTATCTATTTATTTCTCCATTCATTTGTTTGGACATCGGCACAAAAGACGAATTAATAGAACTGTGTTCGTATCCCAACTGAAGGCAAGGAATGAATGTATATTTATGTTCGACGCTTCGTTTATCTATTTCTTTCTTCAGTCATCTTATATGGACATCAGCACTAAAAACGATTTTATAGAACTGAGTACTTATCCCAACTTAGGATAAGAAATTAATGTACATTTATGTTCGACTCTATTTATCTCTGCAATCATCTTATATGGACATAGGTACAAAGGATGAATTTATTGAACTGAATTCGTATCCCAATTTAGGATAAGGAATGAAGATACATTTATGTTCGACGCTTCGTTTATCTTTTTGCTTCTCCAATCATCTGATTTGAACATCGGTGCAGAAGACGAATTTATAGAACTGAATTCGTATAAGAACTTAGGATAAGGAATAAATTTATATTTATTTTCGACGCTTCGTTTATCTATTTATTTCAGCAATCATCTTATCTGGACATCGGTTATTACTACAAAGGAAGAATTTATACAACTGAGTTAGTATCCCAACTTAGTGTAAGGAATGAATATATATTTATTTTCGACGCTTCGTTTACCTATTTCTTTCTCCATTCATCTTATTTGGACATCAGCACAAATGACGAATTTATAGAACTGAGTTCGTATCCCAACTGAGGCAACGAATGAATGTATATTTATGTTCGACGCTTCGTTTATCTATTTTTTTTCTCCACTCCTCTTATTTGACATCGGTACAAATAACGAATTAATAGAACTGAGTTCGTTTTTTAACTTAGGATGACGAATTAATGTACATTTATTTTCAAAGGTACGTTTATCTATTTCTTTCTTCAATCATCTTATTTGGACATATAGAACCCAATCTGTCCTGCTATTTAATCCATAACTAGAAGGAATAGACGGATTAATACCTTTCCCAAGGGTATTTGCGCTTAAGTGAATGCAATGAATTCAGCTGGAATGATAACACGGTTCCCCGCTTTCTCGTTCCGAACCGATATCCACTGCACCACAAAACGTCGGTACAAAGACGAATTTATAAAATTTATTTCGTATGTAGACATAGGATAAGGAATAAATGTACATTTATTTCTCTAATCGTCTTATTTGGAAATCGGCACCAAAAACGATTTTATAGAACTGAGTATTTATCCCATGAATGTACATTTATGTTCGACTCTATTTATCTCTGCAATCATCTTATATGGACATAGGTACAAAGGACGAATTTATTGAACTGAATTTGTATCCCAATTTAGGATAAGGAATGAAGATACATTTATGTTCGACGCTTCGTTTATCTTTTTGCTTCTCCAAACATCTGATTTGAACATCGGTGCAGAAGACGAATTTATAGAACTGAATTCGTATAAGAACTTAGGATAAGGAATAAATTTATATTTATTTTCGACGCTTCGTTTATCTATTTATTTCAGCAATCATCTTATCTGGACATCGGTTATTACTACAAAGGAAGAATTTATACAACTGAGTTAGTATCCCAACTTAGTGTAAGGAATGAATATATATTTATTTTCGACGCTTCGTTTACCTATTTCTTTCTCCATTCATCTTATTTGGACATCAGCACAAAAGACAAATTTATAGAACTGAGTATTTATCCCAACTTAGGATAAGAAATGAATGTGCATTTATGTTCTATTCTTCGTTTATCTATTTACCTCTCAAATAATCTTTTATGGACATCGGTACAGAAGACGAATTTATTGAACTGGATTCGTATCCCAACTGATGATAAGTAATAAATGGATGTTTATGTTCGACGCTTCGTTTATCTATTTATTTCTCCAATCATCTTAACTAGACATCGGCACAAAAGACGAATTTATAGAACTGAATTCGTATCCTAACTTAGGATAAGGAATGAACATACATTCATGTTCGACGCTTCGTTTATCTATTTATTTCTCCAATCACCTGATTTGGACATCGTTACAACAGACGAATTTATGGAACTGAGTTCCTGACCCAACTTAGCATAAGAACTGAATGTACATATTTATCGACGCTTTGTTTCTCTATCTATTTCTCTAATGATCTTATTTGGACATCTTCACAAAAGACGGAATTATTGAACTGAGTGTGTGTCCCGACATAGGGTAAGAAATGAATGTACATTTATGTTCGACGATTCGTTAATCTACTTATTTCTCTAAGCATCTTATTTTGACATCGGTACAAAAGACGAATTTATAGAACTGAGTTTGTATATAAACTTTGGATAAGGAATGAATGTACGTTTGTTTTCGACGGTTCATTTACCAATTTATTTTTTCAATCATCTTAATTGTACATCGGTACAAAAGACGAATTTATAGAATTGTGTACGTTTCCCAATAAGAAATGAATGTACGTTTATGTTCGACAGTTCGTTTATCTATTTATTTCTTCAATCATCTTATTTGGACATCTGTATAAAAGACGAATTTATAAAACTGAATTCGTATCCCAACTGATGATAAGGAATAAATGTACATTTATTTTTTGACGCTTCGTTTATCTATTTATTTCTCCAATCATCCTAACTAGATATCGGCACAAAAGACGAATTTATAGAACTGAATTCGTATCCCAACTTAGGATAAGGAATGAACATACATTTATGTTCGCCGCTTCGTTTATCTTTTGATTTCTTCAACTATCTTATTTGGACATCGGTACAAAAGACGAGTTTATAGAACTGAGTTCGTTTCCCAACATAGGATAAAAAATGAATGTACTTTTATTTTCGACACTTCGTTTATCTATTTCTTTATTCATTCATCTTTCTTGGACATCGGTTCAAATGACGAATTCTTAGAACTGAGTTCGTATCACAACTCAGGAATTTTGTTAATCATATCTCCCCAAGCAAGGCGGTAACGCCACTGATGTGCAGGGGGCTACATAAGATTAAAAGCACTATATAGAAGATAGTGAAGAGAAGGAAAGAAGTTGCAGGAGTAGAATTGTCGTCTGCATTTGGTTGATCTAACAGGGAATAGGTGAGTCCCAGTTACCAGTCTGGTTGCACGAGTAAACACCTGTTTCAGAGGTACCATTGACTTAAGTTCGTTGGAGCATAAGCCATGGAAGTATTTATAGAACAGACAAAGATAAGCCACATCCCGTCGGTGGGAAAGTGGCTGAAGTCTAGCCGCCAAGTCGGTACCTATCACATTACTGATTCTCTTTTGAAGTCTGTCAAGAACACCGAGGTGAACAGTAGGGTCATCCGACCATATACGGTCGCAGTAATCCATGCACAAACGAATGGTTGATTTGTATATATGCAGGATGTTTTCAGGCGGAAAAAACATCCTGGTCCGACAAAGTGACCCAACATTCCTAGCAGTGGATTTAGCTACTGACTCAATGTCGTGGTTCCACTTGAGATCAGAAAAGAGGATAAGGCCGAGGACGAGGAGGCGCAGTGTATTGCTCTCGGGCAGACTCGCTTGGTCCATGCTTATGGGAGGCAGGAGTGGTTGCCTGTAATGATTGACAGACAGCAACTTTACAATTTACAAGCCACTTCTTACCCCCAATTCACCACAGAATGTAGATACCTCTCAAGATCAGCAGCGAGATTATGTTTGTCAGTCACGCCGGGTTTCTTACTAATGCGGGAGTAAATTGTGGTGTCATCTGCGTAGATGCCTACTTGATCTCGTCTGAGAGGTCATTTATGAAAATAAGGAAGAGCGCCGGGCCTAGGATAGAGCCCTGAGGGACACCAGCGTTTGTACAGTAAGATGTGGAAGCATAACCATTCAGAACGACCTTCATTATGCGGCTATTTAGGAAGGATTGGATCAGATCATGCAATCGTCCGGTAATACCGTAACCCATTAGCTTGCATAGAAGACCAGCGTGCCAAACCCTGTCAAAAGCCTTGGAGATGTCCAGAGCAACAGCACGAGCTACGCCGGACTCCTCAAGGGCCTGGAACATGTACTCCGTAATGGTCGTTAATATGTCGGCCGTGGTCCTGGCAAAGCGGAAGCCATATTGCCTGTCGGAGAAGAGTTTATGGGCAGTAAGATGCTGAACTATTTCAGCATTAATAAGTCCGAGGGTTCTCCAGAGTACTTTAATACAGGAACGACAGAAGAGGACTTCTAGCTGCAGGGAAACAGGAAGCGGAGAGGCAGTAGTTATACAGTTTAGAGACGACGGAGGAGAGTTCGGGGGCACATTTCTTAAGGGCAATCACCAGGATTCTATCACCACTGCTCGCCTTATAAGGCTCAAGTTTTGATATTAAAAGGGATACTACTGTCGGGGTAATATATATATCGTACAGTTTGGCCTCAGTTCTAATAGAAAAGTCGAGTGAGTGTATTCCAGATGAGTCAAATGTGGAGTTGGTTGAGAATCTGCGAGCAAACCACTCGGCCTTGTCCACTGATGATGTGAGGACCTCAAATTCATTGATTAAAGGAGGGATAGTGGATTTGCTATTGTTCAACACCCGTTTGCATAACGGCCAATAGTCCTTAGGGCCGAACTTGCGGTTAGCTATGCGCTGTCTCATTCTCTCAGCAAACAACCGCTTGGCGTCATTCAGGATTCTCTTGCACTCCTTCCGAGCAGACTTGAATAGGCGCCTATTATGGTCAGATGACTGTCTCTGAAATAGTCGAAAGTAGTGATTCCTGTAGGCAATGGCGGCCGAACAGGCGGGAGGGAACCAAGGAGAGGAATGAGGTTTGAGACGAAACTTCCTGGTAGGTATGAAGGCATCAATGCCAGCTTTCACCCAGGACGATATCTCAGAGGCACAGTCACCAACTGGGAGATCGAAAGCTTTTCCCCAAGGGACGTCGCGTAGGAAGTCGCGGAAAGCCTCCCAGTCAGCTCTTTGGTAGCAGTAGGAGGTCCTATAGGTAGGAGGCTCCTGGGGAGAGTGAGAGTGAAGAGAAATATTAAGAGAGATAACAGTATGATCAGAGTTACCGAGAGGACAAAATCTGCGTGACCTGGCAGGAGTCAGGTGCAGAGGTTAAGCATATATCTATTAGAGAGGCGTGTCTAGAGGAAGTGCTTGGAAATTGTGTGGGGAAGTTCACTACTTGCGTAAGGGATTGGGAAATGGCAAAGTTCATGGCGTGGATGCCTGCTGAATCAGTAACAGAGTCTTTAAGCCATTCAGTATAATGAGCGTTAAGATCTCCGAACACAAATATGTGAGCGGATGGGTGGTAGGAAGTAGCCTTAGCTATATTGTCAGAAATGCTGTCTAGAAAGGAAGCAGTCGGAAGAAGAGGGGAAACGGTAAAGGAAGAAAAGGTAGCTAACCTAACTGAAAAGTGACAGACGGATACATACATATTGGTGGGCAGTGGATTCGAGTGATGTCACCCTAGTTATAGGGAAGTGTTCACTAACGTAGACCCCCAGTCCATGTATGTGGTAAATGGAATCCTTCCTTAAGAGGGGACGATAACTAGAGATCGAGAAGTCAGAGGAGGGAATTGATGAGTTGTGGTTAGTCTCACTGAGCGCTAGGACGTCAGGGGACTTTTTGTGGAGGAAAGCTTCTATGCTACAAAAGTTAGTACGAATGCTCCTGATGTTAGAAAAGAAATGTTAAGAGATTTTGGTGATTTGAGTTTGACTCGTTTAGGGTTTTTTTTTCCTGATTCCGTTTATCATGTTAAGGTTTTGTTGGTAGGGAGGGACCTTGAGTAGTTGATGCAAGCGGTCATTATCGACGATATGCGCTGGGATGGAAACTTGCTCGGGCTGCATCATAGTGTGGCCTCGAGTTTGCCCACTGAAAGCGCTTGCAGGGACACCTACAAGAACCCCGATATTATGCAACTGTTAATCAGAGCAGCCGCTCTTGACGCTACGCAAGAGTTAGAGCTCCTAATTGCCAGTCGGAAGCAGCAACCAGGAAACTGCCAATCCTGTACCTGCACAATGATTAGACGTTGCCTCCAACCAAGCCCATTGCAGGAAAATCACGGGAGTACCGATACTGAGGTCTGAGGAGAGAAAAGAGAAAACCGGAAACCACATCCTAAACAGGGAACAACGGATGAGCCTCTTGACCTGTTCAATAGACGTGGGTAGAGTGTGAACCGGGAAATAGATTGGTCTATCTACTCCAATTAAAAAAAAACAAAAAACAGAAGGTGGTGAATTGCTAAGTTTTAATTGATTAAGCATGAAAAGTTTAAAATTATACAAAAAATGGCTTACTTTTAAGAATATTTAAAACAAAGTTGATTCCCATTCCAAGACATGGGTACTACCAGGAAGATAAAAATAATTTTTAACTTTTTGGTCACTCCAAGTGATACTGAAGCGGGGGTAGGTTAGTCAACTGAAATAGCCAGTGTGTGACCGCTTCGTTTATCTATTTATTTCTCCAATCATCTTATTTCGACATCGGTACAAAAGACGATATTATGGAACTGAGTTCGTATCCCAACTAAAAATAAGGAATGAATGTACATTTATTTTCGACGCTTCGTTGATCTATTTATTTCTCCAATCCTCTTATTTAGAAATCGGTTATCAGTACAGAAGATGAATTTATAGAACAGAGTTCGTATCCCGGCTTAGGTTAAAACATGTATCTATATCTTCTTGCAGTCTGACTATTCAACAACAAACAATGAGTGCCTGTTCAAAAAATATTTCTTTTTCATATTATTATTTAAAGCAAAATTCTCCCTTGTCTTTCAGATGACAGTAACTTGCACAAACCATGAGCTCTATAAATTGTCGGTTCTTTGTTTCCTTCTGTACCTGTGTGAGACTCGAACATTCCTGGTTAACGTAAGAATAATGGTTCCGAATTTCGAGAACAAATGCTTGAGAAAAAAAACAACTGGATACAGAAAACCAATGACTATGTACGGAGTAAAGAATAAAAGTCTCGTAGGAAGACAAGACTTTCTCCTCGCAACTATTAAGTGATGGAATATGGCATGGTTGGTCACGTCACACGGTATAACAGCCTTTGCAAGATCATCCTGCAAGGCGCTGTTGAAGGTGGACACAAGCGGCAACGGTAACGCAAGAACTGATATCATCAAAGAGTGGACGGACATGACTATGCCGGAACCTCTTAGAGCCATCGCCAACAACCATCATCATGGAAAAGTTGGTCTATTTCTTCTGCCCTTCGGTCACCCTGATAACTGAATCAGTTCGCGGACTGAAATAAAAGATGATGAAATTGCACAATAAGCTTCCAAGCAGTCATTTCGCATTTAGGGAATATTTCCCAAGAGTTATCTGATATAATCTAGTATATTTAATCAGACAATTGATACTCTCTAGTTTTCATTACTATCCTAACTAGTAACGGGTCTACTATGAAACTATTGAAGCTTAAACATCTGTGCCTTTAATCCCAGAACAATATTTTAATGGGGGAATTTTTTAAGCAACTCGACGTTTTCTTTTTAAAATTTGTTTAATTAATTCACCCCAAGCAAGGCAATAAAGCCGCTAAGAAGCAAGAGGATACTAATTGTAAGTATGTTTTCGTGAAAGCCGATAGGTTAAAATAGTTAATTCTCGCCTTAGAATAATGCTCTAATATTCATTTCATACAACATCAAAATTCCCCTGTAATTGTTCGAATTTCAAGATTTTCTTTCGGGCTTGAAGCGCCTGAACTTCCCTCAAAATGTAAATTCACTAATGGGTGTAACTTTGTCCTAACTCAAAGTATTTTTCAAGTTGGGTTTGTCTGAATGTAATTAGAATTCTAACGTTTATTAGCGTAAACTGCGGCTTACAAACGTCGTGTTTTCAAGACTAAAATTATATTTCCAAACTAGGGGCTCTACATGTTTGTCGGGTATGAACTGAAACCTTTTACCACTGAGCTGTAAACAATGTGAGATAGCACTCCTAACAATAACTATACACCACTTACCGTATCTCCAGCAGAGGTTACACCATTTACCGTACCTCGAGAAGGTTGCCACAAATATGTTCCACTAAAACTTTTGTTCGATGAACATATTTAGCATATTAACACAGTAATTAACATAAAATAAGAAAAATAGCAACATATATATATATATATAGAGAGAGAGAGAGAGAAAAGAAGTAAATATATATATATATATATATAGATAGATAGATAGATAGAGAGAGAGAGAGAGAAAAGAAGTAAATATATATATATATATATATATATAGATAGATAGATAGATAGATAGATAGATAGATACCAAGTTCGTAAACTGAGAGGATAATTCAAAAAGAATAATTTAATATAAAATATTAAGAGATAGATTTGTATATGGCGCCCAATAGAAATGAATCATAGTTTATAACCACTTTATATGATATATTGAATTTTCTTTTACACACACACACACACACATACATATATATATATATATATATATATATAATCACTTCTAAAATTTCGATTGCTACAAACTCTCCTAAAAATGCAACACATTTTTTGGCAATAGGATTAGATCTCGTTAATTGAGTTAATTAAAACTGTTGACGATAATTAATATAAATATGTACTTGTTTGTTTTTTTTTTAATAAGATGAAAACTCGGAATCATACAACGAAGAGATGGTATGTTATGTGCAAAATTATTTAATTATTTACCTAAAATTCGGCGTACAAGTTGAATTTTCAAGCCTAAAAAATCGCTCCTAATTTAAGAGTTCAACTTAACACATGACTCAATATGTTCCGGGCCTAACATATAGATCTCACCAATAATTTAAAAATCCACATACTTTTTCTGAAGTACTAACCTTCAAATGGTACATGACAGAATTTGGGCCTAATCGGATAATTAGTTTACAAATTACAGTTATATAAGTGAAGCTACTGTTACAAATTTTCAAAACAGTGGAAAAATCTGAATTTCGTGTGTTGATAAAGCATTGCTTTCTGATGGAGAAAAATACTGTTCAAACAAAGCAATGGCTCAATAAGTGGTCGTACAGGCACAAATAATGCTGAAGGCTCAGGACGCCCAAAATCGGTAGTT
This sequence comes from Ascarosepion bandense, assembly GCA_037127315.1. Taxonomy (NCBI): domain Eukaryota; kingdom Metazoa; phylum Mollusca; class Cephalopoda; order Sepiida; family Sepiidae; genus Ascarosepion; species Ascarosepion bandense. The sequence continues at coordinate 4,622,734 of JBBBDQ010000514.1, read as the reverse complement.
GTCCCGGAAAACACCAAACAAAAAACCCACAAACTCGTTTCGGCCGATCGTAAGCTGAAGCTGTGTGAGATAGCAGAGGAGTTGAACATATAGGAAGGCAGTGTATTCTCCATTTTGCATGAACGTTTGTCAATGAGAAAGCTGTGTTCAAGGTTTTGGACTCCGTATTTTGGGATGCGCAAGGTATTTTGTTCATCGATTACCTTGAGAAAGAAAGTGATATTAATAGCGACTATTATATAACATTACTGGTGTGTTTGAAGATAGAAATCACCAAAACACGGCCACAAATGAAGAAGCAAAAAGTGATCTTTCACCAAGACAACAAGTGTCACAAGTCCATCACAACGATGTCAAAGCTACATGAATTGCACTGAATTGCTTCCGCATCCACCATATTCTCTAGATCTGAACCCAGCGACTAATGGCTGTTTGAAACCTCAAAAAACGCTCAAGGGAAAGAGATTTGGCTCCAATGAACCTACAAAAAACTTCCTACAAAAAACGCATCCAATTACCAGAGAAGCGTTAGAATCAGTATATCATCCTAGAAGGGTGACCGCTTGGGAATACCAGGTGCTGTAAGCGTTGAGTGACGGATGTGCGCTGTGGTGCAGTGGATATCGGCTCGGAAAGAGAAATCGGTGAGCCGAGTTCGAATTCCAGTTGAATACCCTTCATTCAATTAAGCATTGGTACCCTTGGGAAAGATATTAATCCGTCCCTTCCCTCCAGTTATGGGTCAAATAACAGGGTAAGACTTAGGGACCCTACCCTTAAAAAACAAATCCCAATGAATCTTGAAATTCGAAAAGAAAAATAGCATTACTAGACACAAAGCTTATACAAAAACAACAATCAATTGTTGAAAAGAAAAAGGTATTACCATCAATAAATAAATAAAATTGAGTTGGCAACAAATGACCCGCCGAGGTTGATATACCATAAAAACAAAACAACCAACCAACAATCATCCTAGAAGGAGACTATGTTGATGAATAAAGTCGAAAATGTTGCCTAAAAGTTGTTGTTTTATTAGTTAGGCGCGGGATTTATTGAGTGATGTGTTATATGACAGGTATAGAATGAAAACCTTTAGGACCGAGTTATGAACAAAATTGAACAGTACTCTTAATAATTATTGTAGACAATTTGTCGTACCTCCAACAGACTTTTCATCATTTACTGCACCTTCAACAGGCTCTACACCGTTTACTCTACCGCCACCAGGATGCCACAAATATATTCCACAAAAAAACTTTTTGGCAAACATATCTGGCATATTAACACAGAACACAAATTCAGTGTTCTATCACCGCTAGAACACCCATCGTGTCCAACTGCTAATACGCTAAATATAAACACTGACCAAACCGCTGTTTAACTCAGGCGGCCTTTCAGTCAACTAGATATGGTATGCGTGTAAATGGATGAGAGTTGATCGAGTAACGGGCCGACATTTTTGCAGTTTGACTTCTTTGGGCTCTCTTCGTCTCTTCTTTTTGTAAATGAGACTAATGTTGCATTTGAAGAGGCGTCCAGAGACATCAAATGTTAGGGTAAGAGGGTTCTGGTGATGGAGGGTTCAGGCTTATTTCAGAGGCTTCTGTTCATTTCTTCTATTTGTCTCTGGTATTTTCGAATGATGTTTTTACGTGGGCTGCCCTTCTTGAGTTGGTTCTTTCTGCAACTTCCTTCTCCCAATTGACTGGATTGATTTCTGTCCACAGCAAGTGTTTTTTTTTTTAGCTTATCTTTAAATCACCGACATCGGATCCCACGTAGTCTCTCTTCAGATGCAACCTCTGAAAAGTGGTTGTTTTTAGGTAGGCGGTGTCAACTCCATCAAAGTCGGTGGCGAGTCATGATGGTTTCTAGTCTATCCACTTTTCGCGGAGGAAAACATCATTGTTTGCGATTCGGTCCCTCCTCGTGTTCCGCAGGATTTCATTTGATGGAATCTTTCAAGATTTTGGATGTCTCTCTGGTAGAGTACCCAAGTTTCAAAGGCGTACAGGAGAGTCGAGACTACAGCAGCTCGGTAAACCATGAACATGTTGGTTTGTGTTAACCCAGGATTAGCTGAAGACTCTTGTGGATGTATTTTATGTTAACATATTACCAAGTTATACAAAGTTGTTTTATAATCTCCAAGTTCAATCCGTTGATGGTGGTTTTGACTCAAGGTCGTGGTTGTTATCCTGGTCGTTGTTAGAGCAGGACCTTGGCTTTGTCAAGTTGATGTGGTCTGGAATCTCTTGAAGCATTGTCGTCAAGTAGATGGTGAAGAGGGTAAGAATAAGTATGATCCCTTGTTTCAATCACCCTGTGATAGGGAATGTGTTTGAAAGGCTGGTTTAATATCGGACTCCATCCATCATTTCCTGGTATAGGCAATATTCAAAAGCATACCAAATTATTTAGAGAAATTTTGTTACTATTTCGCAAACTGACTTTAGGATGTTGTAAAAATATCAACAAGAGGTTATAAATAATATCAACCGCATTGAGAAACCACTCTACCATTTTTTAAGAATTGTAAAACCTTCCTAGTTTTTGTACTCGTTGACCGTATTAATTTACAATGTCATTCTCAATACCCGTGATCGACATTGATAGATTCTATCGATGCACACAGGTACTATCAAATGCATCACAAGCACATAATCTTGCCAATAACTAAACGATTGTCCTTTGCGTCCCAGACGAATGACAGCGACCAAACGAATAAGTGCCACTATTTTCAGCGAAGGATGTGGGGGTTAGTACAACTCAGGTGTTCCCAATCTTTTTTGCATCATCACCTCACTTTCGCATGAAAAACTTTCCACCGCAAATTTGTATAGCAAATATTTAAAAGAATAAGAAAATTCTTCGGTAAGTGTTTGCTACTAGTTCGTAAACTGACTTTAAGATGTCGTAAAAAAATAACAAAGGGAGGTAATGAATAACGATGAAATATGGCTGCTGCAGCTGCTACTACCGCATTAAAGAAGAAACGAAATCAAAAAGTGGAACCTGTCGTATGCGACCCTCTTAGTCAGCGACCACCTGTTGTTAATGACCTTTTTTCTATGTACGGACGAGTTGCTAACGTTAATTGACCATTAGTGAGCGACTACCTCCAGGACGTGACCAGCGACTAACATCAACGAGTTAAAACCACTGAACAAGCGACCGCTTAAAAAATTCATTTTGGTCGTACACTGCGAACTTCTAAATTAGGAGAAACTAAATGAGTAATCTATTTCATTTTGATTTGATCTAAGCCAAGAACACTTCTTTATTGTATTGTTATTGTAGTGTTGTATGAAACTGTTATTTCTTGTTGAGATGTACATTGCCTGTTTTCACCTCATGGTCAAACATTGGCTGTTTTGTACAACATGTATTGCATATGACATGTTCAAGGGATTTATCGCAGTCTCTGTACTGACTTGGATAAATTCAGGGATTGGGAAAATCACAATTATGTCCCTTTCTCAAATGTCTATCTCCTTCGTTCCTTTATTTTTTAGGTATCTATCTTTTCTATCTAGGTATATATATATATATATATATATATGTTTCTCTACCCCCCACTCACGTATGTTTGTATGTTGTTGTTTTTTCATGCATTCTCGCAGATTCTCTTTTGCTATTACTCACTTCTAAGAAAAAAACTGAAACCATTTACATCGCAAACTTTTCCAACCTACATATTTTATAAGAAATTTCAATTACTAGTACAGGCACTTGATAAATATTTTTTGTGAATAAATATTTTAGTCTCTTGTTGACCTTTGTAAATACGTTTTTTAAAATTTTTAAATGAATTATGCTAAATAATTTTTTTAAAAGTTAGGCCATTTTCTTATGTTCTCATTTATTTATTACCAGATTAAATGGTAAAATTCTAATATGTACATTCTGATGAATGGAATATACGTTCCTGGCGTAAATAGGTAATGACTATGATCCTTTAGTGAGCGACCACCTACCACCAGCTTTTGATGGCAGTAGAGGTGGTCGCATACGACAGGTTCCACTGTATATCTATCTATCTATCTATCTATCTAGATAGATAGATAGATAGATAGATAGATAGATAGATAGATAGATAGATATTACGAATTCTTGAACCGGATGCTCGTAGAAGTTAACATGTTGACACTCCTTATTAATAGGAGAAATTGTGTGACTGACTTCAGTGTGAACTAGTTCTCTGTTTTGTCTTGTTCACACTCTAAGTTTCACTCGCAGGAATTGAAATCATTATACATTAGATCTAAGATGCCGTCCCTCTGTAAACAGAGAGATTGCTTACTTGGACTGCACAATATTATTATCTAGTTCTTGCCCCTCCCCACTTTCCTCCTTTCCTTAAATATTTTTAAAAAAGGATGAATTAAGTTCCCAGTCGAGCCAGATGAAGCTTGGGATTGAAATAGGTCGGTCGATTTCGTGTTTATTATTTATTATTTTTCATTTTCCATCTTGAAAATGCCTGTAAGTACTAAATTTACTTTATTTATTGCCCTTATACGTTTTTGTACTTTCATATATATATATATATATATATATATATATATATATATATATATATATCCTTAAAAAGAGTAGACGTCATTTTGTTTTCCCAAACCCGAGGAACCTTTCAGCCAACACTTGTCAAGGGTTTCGTTGGCACAAAATTACAAAGGGGTAAAGAAGAGGACAAGACCAAAAAGGGAATACTTGCAATACTGGGAGAAGATGGAATTCGTTTAAAAATAAATTTATTGAAAAATATTAAAATGTGAGGGGGGTGTAAACATATGATTCCACAAGAGTGAAATAAAAAAGAAAAATGTTACACTCACAAACTCGCCAGTAATTGCAAGGAGCGCAGGAACTGCTCTTTCTGCCTGCACAGGCTCGGCTGCTAGATTTTTAGGCAAATGGCCTCCAAAACACATAAATGGTATGCCGATCGAGCACTGTGCAGGACAGAAAACCAATTGTCCTCATAAGAGGAGGCACAAGCTTGACTATCCAGCAGGTGTTGGCCGATTGCTGAATCCAACACAGCTTGAGTTGTTCTTATATTCCTATGAGAATTGCCTAAACGTATATTCGCGGGGACATGCTGCACAACCCGCGTCTCCAACCTCAGATTGGTTCGTCCTATATATGCTGCATCGCAACAGCACTTAAATTTGTACACAACAGAACTTTTACGAAAATAGGATAACCGATCCTTAACGAAAGATGGAAACGCGGGCCTTGTCTTAAAAACAACACGCAACTGCACTGAAAAATAGCCCGACGAAATACTAGCCGAAACCTTGTCAGTAACAGTTAGACATTTTCTTCCAAGCCAGGGTAATTTAAGATACAAAGGACAGCGACTTGGCTCTTCAACTTTTGGTTCTTTAAACCGTTTAATCTTACGAGCAATTACCCGTTTTACCAAATTAATGGGGTACCCATTCCCTTCGAAAATATCTTGCAAGCGTGTTAATTCGCTGGCCAAGCATTCAGGAGAACAAATATTTAAGGCACGGTGAACCAAAGTTTCTATTAGGCCAATTTTACGGGACTTAGGAACAAAAGAGTTCCAATTAGTATACAGACCGGTAAAAGTCGGTTTACGAAATACTGAAGTCACGAAAACCTCGTCCCGTCGCTGAACATAGACATCTAAAAATGGAAGCCCCCCCCCCATCCTTCTCTGTCTCCATAGTAAACTGAAGAGATGGATGTAAAGAGTTTAACTGAACTAAAAAAATTTCAGCTTCAGATGTGTTATTAAATAACGCGAAGGTGTCATCAACATAACGTCGATAAATGTCCAAATTAATAGGAAACGAAAATAATATTTGATTTAATAAAATATTAATTTAAAACAGTGCTCAATATAGAAATAGAGTTATGAATATTTATGATAAATTATACTTTAAAACATGTTCAAATTACAATCTACTATAAAGCGATCTGATGAGACATTGTTCTTTCAATGTCGAAACAAAATGTACACTTTGTAGTAGATTGTAATTTAAACATGCTCTAAAGTATAATTCATAATATATATATATATATATATATTTGCAGATCGACATATATTTTTTCGGGTAGCATAGGTTGAAATAACTTGTAATATTCAAAATCCTATATCATCCACCAAAATTTCCAATCACCCGCCATTTTCTGCTCTTTTTGTCATTGCAGAGCCAACAGCTGAATTGTCCACCACTGGACGATATCACCCAGGTTGGGAAACTCCGATCTAGAGTCTAGATCGCCACGGGTTAAACAGAGCGAGCTTGGGGGCATATGAATCACCTGCTAATTTAAGTAGGATTCTTGCTATTTTCTTTTAAATTTTCCCCCTTTTCAAAGTATCTTTCAAGGAAGATATGTTGTTTTTTTTGTTTTTTTTTCTTATTTTCGCTAGGGTTGGCTTGAGGGCTTTCTGAATGGGCCAATTAAAACAGCAACTAGTACAAGCGCGGAAAAGAGGCAAAGATGGAAGGGGTCATTTTACAAAAAACATCCGGTAGACCGCGATATTCAAGAAAATTTTTTTTTAAAAAGTTTTATTTTTTTCTGTGTGGCGGATTTCTCCTGGTTGTGAACCCCTGGTGTAGAGCTTATGTTTCACTACTTAGGTAAATATGTTTTGTGTCTATTCTGGTGTTTAAAAGTGAATATGTCTTAGATTTATATGTGAGTCTATATGGCAAGCATGACTCATGTCTATGCTTGATTTTATAGGTAAACATATGCCGGGTGTATACTCGATTCCTTAGACGAGGGCTTCTTAATTTCGGCTTCATGGAAGCCTAGATGTCCATGGATGGGTTTCAGGGCATTTGTGAATATCAGATAAAAATTAACATTGATATTCATTATCCAGCCCTTGTTCCAGTCAACGGCTTGTCATTGAAAGAATGAAAAAAAAAAAAGAAAATGCATCTTGCCTCTGATTAAAAGAAAACGTACCCGGCCACTACTTACAGTACCTACCACTAGGAGTCAGTCGACTTACTGTTGGGTCAATATTTAGCATTAAAAGTGTTTCATCATTCTTTGCACAACCGCTATCTTTTGCTACCCCATAAAAACAAGTGGTAATTCTCAGTTTTCCACGGTTTATCATGGCGTGATTATCTTTTCATATACTGGTGAGTATTAATTGACCACAGTTTTTTTCAAGCGTTGGTGGCTAAAAGTGATGTACGTGCCGTATGAACGAGAATGGAGTATAGAGAAATGAACGTACGCTTGTTTGCGAAACGCCAAGCAGACTAGAATTACATGAGTGTCTGTCTATTTGTCTATGGAGGGCGTCTTAATCTTGGGTCCCTTGTTCCTATCAACTGTTTCCCATTGAAAGAAATTAAACAAAACGTATCCAGCCATTACTTACAGCGCCGACTGGTGGGCGTTTCTTTACTTACTGTTGTGTCCATGTTTATCTTTCAAAAGTGTGTCCTCATTCTTTGTACGACCACCATCTTTTGACACCCTATTAAAGCATGTAATAATTCTGATTTTTCACGGTTTATCACAGCTTCATTATCTTTTCATCTACTGCTTAGAATTAATTGGCCACAGTTTCTTTCAAGCGTGGCTAGCTGAAAAGTGATGCGTATGCCGTGAGAAATCGTGGTGCAGTACGGAGAAATGCATGTACAAGTATTGTGAAAAAAAAAAAAACAATCCAACTGTGAGCATCTGAAGAGCTTGTTCTTATTAGGAGTTCGTGACTCAAGGGGTCCATGTCTCAAGGAATCCGTGACTAAACAATCCCTGAACCCCAAAACGGTCAAAAACCGCTGCCTTAGACCAACATAGATCCAGGCATCAAGCATCAGTTGATATTGTTATTTTTTCCAAATGTTTTACAGGGACAGCGTTACTGGTCAAGTCAGTCAGTTAATTGCCATACGTGATATACGCTTGGGCGATCATGTCTCAAAAGAGACTTGATTGACTGGACAGAAGATTATCCCGCAGTAGGTTGCCATTGCTTTCTGCGGTAGACTGGTTGCCAACCAAGGCGACAGAACCCAGTCTATCCTGTTATTTGACACATAACTGGAAGGAAGAGACGAATTAATACCTTTCCCAAGGGTATTTGCGCGTATATGATTGCAACGAATTCAACTGGAATTCGAACTCGACTCTCGGATTTCTCGTTCCGAGTCGTTATCCACTGAACCACAACGCACATCCTGCGTTACTGGTATGTCGCTTTAAGTCGCTCCACCAAAAATAAAAATAGGTAAAAAGTAAGACAAGACTGACTCAAGGCCATATATTTAGATTATTTATCAAAGATCAGTGAGTAATAATTTTTGTAGAGTAGTCTTTTGAACAGGAATAAAGATGTATCTATTTTTCTTTGTTTAGAATAGGGTTTCTTTGCATTCTTGAAGCGAAAGATGAGTACCCACCAAATATAACATGTTTATCAGACATGGGCAACCTTTTTTTCCGAGTCTCATGATCTGTGGCTCATCACAATAAGGGCCGCAGTACCAAAAAGATTCAAGTTATTCTTTCGTAGTAGGTACCTTCGTTATTTTTACTACAGAAGACCGTACGCGTAAGAATATACCTTAGGAATGGTAAGAACCGTTTATTTTCTAGAAAATATTTTTTATAGTTAAGAATCGAAGTTTTAAGAATAATTTTATTCCTGATGATAGTGTGATTAACACACGTCACTGCGTGGGATCTGTTTCTAATTTATTTATTTGAAAATGAAAATATTTCTTCTTTAAAGGAAAAACAATTCCCATGAACGTTTCCTGTTTCAAAATCAAAAGATGCTTACACGTATGATCTTACTTAGTTAATATCGCCAATGGTTTAAAATGCTGACAACATCACATTCCCCAAAAGTTTGCAAAATTCAAGAAACATTGCAGTTAATCATTGTTTCTGCATGTGGTTTTGTGCGTGAGAGAGTGTGTGAGTGAACAAGTGAGAACGAAATGAAACAATCTTTTTAAGAAACGTTCTTTTCTTTATGAAGTTAAGAGTGCATTCAATAAGACCAAAACTCGCCACATGTGGATTGCGGGCTGCAGTTTTTCAATGTTTGCTCAAGAATGTATTAGTTGCGTACATATCGCGTTGAAAGACCGATTCTCGTGCAATCACAGAAGTTAATCAACGTCGAGTCTAGTCAGTGCTTAGATGGGTAACCGCTCTGGGATACCAGGTGCTATAAGTTTGAAGTGCGAATGATGTAATAATGATAGAGAGTTTTGAATCAGAGAGCCGAGTTCTAAATCTGGTCGGGTTCGTTATATGTACCTACGCGCAAATACAGTTGGAAAAGATATAAATCCACTTCTTCCCTAGATATGATCACCGGATCTGTTGAACTTGTACAGCGGGACTATTTTGAGAACCCTAGATGTTATGTCGGGATTTGTAATCGGTGGACACAATTTGAACAACATAAGGTACGCGGATAATACAGTGCTGATTGGAGACACGGAAAGAAAACTACAAGACCTCCTTCAGAAGATAGCTGAAGAGAGGTACAAAAAGGACTACAAATAAATTACAAGAAAACCGAATGCATCGTCATCAGCAAAAAGAGCAGCCCAAAAGGCCAAATACAGTTGGGGGATACTAAAATCAAGCAGGTACAAAAATTTAAATACATGGGAAGTGTTCTAACAGAAGACGGAAAGTGCTACACAGAGATCCAAAGGCGAATTGGCATGGCGAAGGACGCGTTCTAGAAGCTGTGTTAAGAGACAGGAAACTTTCACTAGAAACAAAGAAGAGAGTACTAGATTGCTATGTGATGTCAGTTCTTCAATATGCCAGTGAATGCTGGACAATATCATCAAAGATGAAGGAAAAATTTGAAGCAACTGAAAAGTGGTTCTACAGAAGCATACTGGGTATAAGGTGAGGGATCAGTTCCATATTACAATCAATATATAAACTGACCCCTCACTTTGTGGTCACAGCAGTTTTTATACATGTATATTCCTGAGATCCAAAAGCACAAGAATACATTCCAGAAGCTGAGCAGAGAAAGACAAGACAATTTCACTAGAAACAAAGAAGAGAGTACTAGATTGCTATGTGATGTCAGTTCTTCAATATGACAGTGAATGCTGGACAATATCATCAAAGATGAAGGAAAAACTTAAAGCAACTGAAATATGGTTCTTCAGAAGGATGCTGTGGATATCATGGATCGAGCATGAGAGCAATGATAAGGTTTTGGAAAGGATGGAAACGAAAAGAAAATTAATATTGGGCATCAGGAAGAAACAACTAAAGTTCCTGGGACATGCAATAAGGAAAGAGAGCTTAGAGAATATGATACTGATAAGCCAGATAGAAGGGAAAAGAGACAGAGGAAAGCAGCGGATAACATATTTGAAGGACCTGAGCAGATGGGTGACAGAACGGGGGCTGTGATATGTTACAGGAGAAAGTGTTCTAAGAGACACCAGGGATAGGGAGACGTGGAAGGCCATGATCGCTTACGTCCTGAAAGGACAAGGCACATAGAAGAAGAGACTAATATAACTAAATGCAAAATGATTTCTAGCTTTAAATAACCTGCAAAGATTTGATAAGCTGTCAAAAACATATCATTTAATAGAATTTACTATAGTAAATATTCTGGAGCAATCTATAAGGACTCAATTTGGCAAGTGAATAATAAACTCCGAAACAGTCTGATAAAGCTTCTCAAGCCAGAAATATAAACATTATACTAAAGTCCCCAATCAAAATCGAATGTACGAAAGAAGTTACAACACTTGCACTTCGGTGGCCAACTTATTTTTTTAAATTTCTGCTATTGTCCGTCGGTGGGGAAAAACTCCGTCGTCATTGCTATAAAACGATTCTCAAAAACTGTGGGGAAAATAAAATGTTAGATATAATAAATAAACCACACAAAGAACATGTGACATTGCTATTTCGTTTTAATTAAGGCTCTGTTGTTCCCTTGTGATCAGCAAGTACCCAAAAGATGTACCCCACCGTCAAGTGCACTCAAGAACAGTCGGAACAGACAACATTAGCTCCTACCGTTTATCGCCTCAGTTTCGTTTTGCAGACGACAATCGAGCCAAGGGGACTATTTTATCTTTGTCACTTTTTTTTTTTTTGTTCGTCCTCTTTTGCCGACATTTTGTTTGTCTGGCAACAAGCTCTCCTGCCGACTATGAAACTCCCACGATATCACGTGTTTGAAGGCATCAAGGGAAGCGATATAAGCACACGGTTTCTCCTTGCCCGAATTTATTCTTATAAATATTTCACCAATACATTCTCTTTCTTTTTGGTTTGTTAACTTCTTTCTTTCATTTTCATTCTTTTTTATTCATTTTTTCTTCTTTTCTATTTTTCTTCATTTTATCATTTCTTCTTGTATCTGCTTTTTTTCATTTTTTCTATCTCTATTTTTCTTTCTTTCTTTTTTCATTTCTTTCTATTTTTGTCATCCTTTTACCTTTATTTTTCATTTTCTTTTTCTTTCATTTTCTCTTTTCGTCCTTTTGTCTATTTCCAATTTCTTCTTTCTATTTTTTCTTTTTTCTTCCATTTTTCCAGATTTTCTTTTTTCTTTGTTTGAATTCTTCATTTTTTTCTAATGTTTTTCTTTTCTTTCTTTCTTTTTTTTACTTTTTTCCAAATTTTAATTCATTTTTCTTTTTTTAATTTTTTCCATTTTTTTTCATTTTCTTCCTTTTTTTCGTACCTTTTTGCTTTCTGTTTTATTTTTCCAATTTTTTTCTTCTTTCTGCTTTTAATTCTTTTTTTCTTTTTTTCTTTTTTTCTTAATCTCGTCTTCATTTTTCATTTTTTCAATTCTTTGTTTGTTCTTCCTTTTTTTCTTCCTTTCTTTCTTTTAATTGTTTAATTCTTTTTACCTGTCCACCTTCATTTCTTCCTCTTTCTTTTTTCTTCATTACTTTATCTTTCTTTTCTTCATTTCTTCCAATTTCTTTTTCCTTCATTATTTTATCTTTCTTTTCTTCATTTCTTCCTCTTTCTTTTTTCTTCATTATTTTATCTTTCTTTTCTTCATTTCTTCCTCTTTCTTTTTTCTTCATTACTTTATCTTTCTTTTCTTCATTTCTTCCTCTTTAACATTTCTTTTTCTTCATTTTCTCAAATCTTTATTTGTTTTTTTTTTGTTTTTCTGCTTTTTTTCTTTCTTTTGGTTTTTCAATTCTTTTTACTTTTTTCTTTATTTTTTCCTTTCTATTTTCTTTCTTCGTTTCTTTTTTTTTCATCTATTTTTTCACTTTTTTTCAATTTTTTACTTTTATTTCTTTTATTTTATTTCCTTCTGTCTTTCTTTCTTTTAATTATTCAATTCTTTTTACGTATTTCCATTATTTCTTCGTTTTTCTTTATTTTATTTCTCTTTCTTCCTCATTTTTCATTTCTTTTTCTTCCTTTTCTCAATTCTCTATTTTTGTTTTTTCTTTCTTTTAGTGTTTCTTTTTTTCTTTTAGTTTGTTCAATTTTTTTCATTATTCTTTTTTCATTAATTTTTCATTACTTATTTTTTCATTTATTTTTTTCACTTTTTCTGTTTTCTTTAATTTGTTTTCTTTTATTTTTTCTTCGTTTTTCTTTAATTTATTTCTCTTTCTATCGCTTTCTTTTTCTTTCTTTTATTCATTTCTGCTTATTTATTGTTTCACTTTTTTTGCGTTTCCCTCTTCAATTTTTCATTTAGTTTTTCATTCTTTTATTTTCTTTTTCCTTTCTTTCTAGTTATTCTTCAATTCTCTTTTATTTTTCTTCCTTTTTCTTTCTTTCATTTCTTCCTATTTATTCTTCATTTATTTTTTAGTCCTTCTTGTCTTCCTTTCTTTCAATTCTTTATTTCTTTGCCATATTTTCCCATCATTTTTCTTCTTTTTCCAAAATATTTCTTTTTTTATTTATTTTTGCTTGCAGAAAACTACATTTCTAAAAGGAAGTGCTGAACATTTCCTGACTCAACGAAAGAGATATTCCAAACAAACATTCTGATATTTGGACATTTGACCAGATTTTTGGATGCTGACCAAACCGAGAACTTCTCAACACTGCCTACTCGATTCTACATCGTGATCAAGTGGTAGTATCTGTCCTGGATTATGATTCTTCTAATGCAGAAAATCTACGTTCGTGATAAAAGACAGTTTCTCCTGCCGGCAATAACGCCTTATAAAATATAACCTTATGCCTCTTTGGGCTATATATAAGCAAATTAAAGTTTTGTATCCGTTTATTTCTCACGAACGTTTACGAAAATAAATATGGCATCAGGATAAATAGTATAAGAAGACCGTGTTGCGCTAATCCTATTAAGTGCTAGTTTGAAAAGCAACATTCAAATTGTTTTTTGGGAGAGTTTGATCCCGGTTCAAACAATATGCAACAGCAACTATATAAATTTTAGTTCTTTATTTTAGATATATTTTCAGCAAAAAACAAAAATAAAAAATCAAATTGAAATTACTGTTTCAAAGCAAGAATATATCCGAACAAAAATCAAAGATTTCGCTTGGTAAGCCTCAAGTTTCTGATCAGCCAATCTTAGAAGTCTGACCTTTTTCGTGTTTCCAATTTTGGGTTTGCGTCGCTTGCAGCCAAGCAAACAAAGTGTTTTTATTTTGATACATGAAATATTACACGTAGCTGTGTAGAAGGATAGAAAAAAGCTCGCGTCTTTGTCGATTAATGAGTGTATTTATGTTTATTTTCGGCAACGTTTTAACCGCTCATGCTTTTAGACGATGTCAAAAATGGCCGGCAGACGAATGCCATCTTCTGACATGCGCACACACACACTTCCGCCCGCTTACTCAGACGGCTGCTTTTATAGATACGAGTTTGTTTCACATTAAATGGCCGATGATAAATAGCAGCTTTTTTAAAAAAAATAATATTATATTTTGAAACTCATTACAGTGCTACAACTTTGCATTCTTCTCGTATACTAAAGGTAGGAATGAATGACCAATCGTATCCAAGGATCCCTGTCTACAAGGGCGGCTATCTAATCTTAATTGCAGACGTTTGCTCAGACACACTTGTGTTTGTTCAAAACCCACAGTGTCTATCTATGATTTATACTGCATCTATGCTGAATGGAACTTAGTTTCTGAGTGAGAGCGCGCTACCCGGCGTGAACAACAATCTAGGCTAGGATGTATAAACAATCTAGGCTAGGATGTATAAACCCTCGGTCCCGATGACTTGGGACTTCTAGCACGTACAATCATCAATAGGAGCCATTTACATAATTTTACTCAGAAGACTTGGGTCATCATGTGATATGGTTTTCAGGCACTTTACAAAGGTGCGGCATGCTCCAGACAGATAATATCAAGAAGTCATCTTCCTAAAAAATGAGCCTCGGGCTTCACGGTCAGAAAGCACGCGCCCATGAACATTCTACATGAGGGAATGGCTTAGGCAAAGAAGCTGCTAAATACTACTCTATGTCAACTTTATAATTATTCACAAGCATAGATAAATTTGTCACAAGTCATGAAGTTTAGGTTATCTGCAAGAAGACAGAATGCGGGGTAGGATATTAACAAATGGATGAGCCCAAAATTTCAAATTGCAGATCATGGATGCCAGAATCAAACAATACACAAATTTAAATATCTAGTGTTTGAAGAGGGGACGGAAAGGACAACACTGAAATCCGGAGGCGTGTTCGGACAGCCAAAGATGCATTTCAAAAGCTAAGCTGAGTATTAAGAAACAAGAAAACTTTATGAGAAAACAAGGAAAAGAATACTAAATATCAACTCTATGACAGTAAGTTCTGGACAATATCATCAAAATTGAAGAAGAGACCTGAAGCATAAAAAAATGTCTCTAAAGAAAGATGCTGAGGATACCATGAACTGAAAAATATTTTTTTAACGAACATGGAAACAAAAAAGAAATTTAAACTTAACATCACTAAGTGTTGATATTTCTAAGGCACATAATGAGAAAAGAGCGTTTGGAAAATCTGATACTCACAGAACAGATTAAAGGCAAGAATGATAGAGGAAAACAACGCATAACTCATTTGTCTATATTCTGAGATGAGGTAGTGTTTACACTATTTACATTATTCAGACTATTGTCTTCATCATTGTTGTCATTTGTACGACGTTTCGGCCGTTGTACGCTCCAGCCTTCTTCAGGTGCTAAGAATTTCGAACCGAACCCTTTATTACAATCATTGGGCTATATCATTCTCATTCCTTGTGTAGAGCCTCTTTTGGTAGTCATGATCTAGTTATCTTCTTCTAACCCTCTAAGTTACTTGTTCACCACTGCTGTAGTCTGGTATTGAACTTACAACTCTTTGGGTCAGGTTACAGGAACTAACCAACGTCTATATCCACTGGGCCATGTGTCTTTAAGGACACATCTGACTTGATTCAAAGAGTTATCATTATTTACAGTATTTATATTCGGATTATTGTCCTCATCTTTGTTATTGTCATCACAGTGTTTCTGTTGTTGTTCCCTCTGGCCTTCCTCAGGTGTATATCGATCTGGGTAACCTACAGGGAATGGATTTCTGGGATGAAAAGTTATTATTTATATTCGGACTATTGTCTTCATCTTTGTTGTGGTTTTCAGATTTTGACCGTTGTGCCATCCACAGAAGCAGCAGCAGCAGTCTCCAAACGTAACAGCCAGCAGCAGCAGTTGAAAATAATCATCAACCAAGTTAATTTTACCGCTTTAATTTTGCTAAAGCAAACTGTCCCAAGGGACAATGGTGCTGTAACAAACATTGAATTGCGAATTTTTCGATATAATAAGTTCAAGCCCAACAAAATGATCAACAATAAATACTTGTTATGGTAAACGTCTAAATTCATCATCAACATTATCAGAAAATCATTATTATCTTAAAAATATTTTCTGGCTTTAAATAACCTGTAAAATGTTGATAATTCGAACTCAGATCTCCTATTTATCGTTCCGAGCCGATATCCACTACACCACAACGCACATCCCTGATAGCTACAATCTCTAATAGTTTAAATGCAATGTCAATCGTCATCTTTTGTCTTTTTAATCCCATTCGTCTTTTGTCCTTTCCTTAGTGACCCCTTTGCCCAGTCTTTTCCCTCAGTGTAATCTCTTGTGCACTAGAGGCAGCCCTGCTTTGATTGTAGTTAAATGATTTTTTTTGTTAAGGTTTTACAAAGTTTGAGAGAGAAAAAGACAAAAGTGAGAAGAAAGTACAATAAAAAAGATTCGGGGAAATAGAATATAAGTTTTATATCAGTTGATCGAGATTCTTAAGATTTGGGATACAGTGTTTTCTGTCTTGTGCTTTTTGACCTTTTGTATATAGTTAATTCGAATTTCACGATTTTTAATTTAGTTTTAATTGAAAGCTAAATGATTAAATTTACTATTTCCAGTAAGCAAAATACCCTGGTGTAATTCAATAAAACCTATATTTATTGAAATATAGTTTTTTTAATTTTTCAAATTTTTGACCAATCTTTGTAAAGAAAGAAAGAAAGAAAGAAAGAGAGAAAGAAAGAAAGAAAGAAAGAAAGAAAGAAATGGATGGATGGAAAACAAGAAATAAAAACGAAAGAAAGCAGGAAAGAAAGATGAAATAAAATATAGTACAAAGAAATGAAAATAATTGTGTAGAAAGAACGGGAAA
Organism: Ascarosepion bandense; assembly: GCA_037127315.1. Taxonomy (NCBI): domain Eukaryota; kingdom Metazoa; phylum Mollusca; class Cephalopoda; order Sepiida; family Sepiidae; genus Ascarosepion; species Ascarosepion bandense. The sequence continues at coordinate 4,606,074 of JBBBDQ010000514.1, read as the reverse complement.
TTTAAAGAATGAATCTGATAAAGAGAAATTAAGAAAAAAATGAGAGAGAAATGGATGGAAGAAGGTTAATTTTCGTTTTTAAAAATCTTGTAAAAATCAAATATTCATCTATAACACATTATTTTTACATAAATTAAAAAATCTAATGTAAAATTCATCTGGTTTACACAAGTATTACTTATTTATAGCATGAAATCTAGAATAAAACTATTTCTTAATCACAGAGTTGAACTTTTTGACCTGTCCGCCGTATATCAAATGTGCTGACAGGTTGTTAAATAAGAGATAAAATATGACGATCACAAATGAAATAATTATATAATTTTCCCTATAAAGGGAAGAAACCCCTAAAACACATGACCTTTTAATTTACACATAGAAATTACAATACAAAAAAAAAATAACTTCAAATATACGAAACATAGGAAGGCTCAACGATTTGTATTAAACTTTTAATTTTCGATTAGTAAGTATTATCTTCACTTAATAGGTTTTTAAACTAACCCCGACAAATCTTTTAAGTATTTTAAAGAAATTTTTGAAGCATTATAAATTATTATAATTAAAAAAATGAAAACAATTCTTTTAAAATTTCATTATTAATAAAAAAGTTTTTTTTCAAACTATAATATCCTTAATCTATATTAATTTTTCAAGCAATTTAAAGCTTATCAAATTAAATAATGTCATAATTACAATGCATTTTTTCTTTTATTATTGAGAGCAGATTTTCGGAAATAGAGACAAACGTTTTCGAAAAAACAATAGAGGCTTTACATTTCCCAATGAGTCCTACGTTTAACTAAAAAAACTAATTATTGCAACGAAAATTAATTTCTTAAAATTTCAAGAATTTACGTGAAGTGGAGAAACAGATGTAAAAACTTATTTGTACTAAGATTTTTCAAAAATAATAATTTTAAAATTAATTTTATTCATTTATGAATAAGTCCTGAAAATTTCATTAAAATCTGACAATTATTTGATTTTTGCAAAAATTTCCAAATTAATGTGTTTATCACCGGAAAAAACTGTGTTATGTAATATTACGTTTTCCATTGTAAAATCTTGTAACGATTTGGTTACCCGCTAACTAAAATTAAAACAAGATTTTTACCAAAATTTCGTACGTGTTAGAAGTGATTTAATTTCTTTTTTTTTTTTAATAATTAAAAATGCTTTGATCTTTCCTTTTAATAATGATATGAACATTTTGATAAAGTTTGGTTCCTTTCTTATTCATACTCTGCTGTTTTTCAGTGATTTAGTACAGGTTCCTAGGTTCTAGAATAATTTCTAGAATACACAGAATTTGCTATATCCAAATTCATTTTGCGAATTAATATTTTCACGATAAAATTGGTATTAAGCAGCTGATGTGTCCAAACTTTTCTGGCTTTATATTCATATTTATATGGACAAAATATCGTGTGAATGTCAGCCGATAATATCTAGGTTTATTAAAAATATGGCTTTGATAATAATTTGTTTTGTAGGTGTCAGGTTTTATTTTGCAAATTGAACTACATAAGGCTACAGAAATGTTTATTTGATTAAGACAACATCCCATATATTTTATTAATTTCCAGGTTACTATAAATTTTCCGACATTCTATTGCCTTCGTCAGTCTCTCACCCATGGCTTTTATTATTCACACACTGAACAAAGAACCAAATCATAGAAATTTAGATTGGATTTAACCAATCCTAATTTTACGAAATTACGAAATTTTATGATTGTCACATTCTCCTGACTTGCCACCTGATTATATGGGAGCAGATACCTTAATGCATGAGTAGACAATTCGACAACTCAATAATAGCAGAAATTCTTAGGCTGCAACCAGAATTATTAACCACTGTTTTGGAGAATGCTATTGAAAAATGTGTCTGTGTCAAGTCAAAAATGAAAGATATTTACGTTGTTTATTTGTTCACACTCCACCCACATCTATTGAACAGGTGAAGAGGCTCATCCCTTGTTTCCTGCTTAGGATGCTGTTTCTGGTTTTCTCTTTTGCAATCTTTTCACTCTTTTCTTTATTTTTTTTCAATTGGAGTAGATAGACTAAACTATCGCCCGGTTCACACTCCACCCACATCTATTGAACAGGTGAAGAGGCTCATCCCTTGTTTCCTGCTTAGGATGCTGTTTCTGGTTTTCTCTTTTCCAATCTTTTCACTCTTTTCTTTATTTTTTTTCAATTGGAGTAGATAGACTAAACTATCGCCCGGTTCACACTCCACCCACATCTATTGAACAGGTGAAGAGGCTCATCCCTTGTTTCCTGCTTAGGATGCGATTTCCGATTTTCTCTTTTCAAATCTTTTCACACTTTTCTTTTTTTCTTTTTTATTTTTCAATTAGAGTAGATAGATTAAACTATCGCCCGGTTCACACTCCACCCACATCTATTGAACAGGTGAAGAGGCTAATCCCTTGTTTCCTGTTTAGGATGCGGTTTCCGGTTTTCTCTTTTCTAATCTTTTCACTCTTATGTAGCCCCCTGCGCATCAGTGGCGTTATCGCCTTGCATGGGGTGATGTGATTAAATTATATATATATATATATAATTCCAATATTTGAATTTTCATTATATACACTACCGGCCGTAATTATTAGGAAACCACAGTGTTTTAAACAAATGATGTATTTCATATTATTTTTTAGTATTTATTTCCAAGTGACTAATTGTAAATGAAAATAGAATGGTTCTTTTGTTAATGTGCATTAAATTAAATTATAAATATTTAATTGCAATTTCATCAATGAAAGAATGAAGAAAATTTAGGGTTATTTGGACGAGTTCATCTTTGCTTCCATGCCTTGTACAATTTTGCAAAGGAATAATAAAAAAAGAACAATTCTATTTTCATTTAGAATTATCCACTTGGCAATAAATACTAAAAATAGTATGAAATACATCATTTTTTTTAAAAACCTAGGATGGCCTAATAATTATGAACGGTAGTGTATATGTATATATATATAGATATATACAGCAAATCTACTGGGCGCGATGGGTAAATTGTCGCTATTTGCCTTGGAAAATTTTGCAAAGTAATAATAACAAAAGAACCATTCTATTTTCATTTAGAATTATCCACTTGGCAATAAATACTAAAATAGTATGAAATACATCATTTCTTTAAAAAAAAAACTGGTGTGGCCTAATAATTATGGCCGGTAGTGTATAATTTTTTTTATTTATTTATATGCATTGTAGTGCAGTGGATATCGACTCGGAACGACAAATCGGAGTGCTGAGTTTGAATGCAAGTTGAATTCCTTGCATTCACTTACGCAAAAATACCCTTTGGGAAAGATATTAATCCGTGTCTTCCCTCTAGTTATGAGTTAAATAATAGGACAGATTGGGTTCTATAGCCTTGGCTGGTAACCAGTTTACCGCAGAAAGCAATGGTAACCTACTGCGGGATAATCTTCTGCCCAGTCAGTCATGTCTCTTTCGAGACATGATCGTCCAAAGCGTATATCACGTATGGCAATTGATTTACTGAATGTTCCTCCAATACAAGTCCCAGGGTCTATATCCATCCCCTCTACGAGTGTGAGATTTGGGCACTCCTTTTTGAGGCAGGAAAATTGTGCCAGGTATTCGAGAACAAATGCTTGAGAAAGCTTCCTCGCATCTTCGGCTGGGAGCGGAAAACCAACGACTATGTAAAGAGCATGGGTGAAATTTCGTAGGTCGACAAGAATCTCTTCTCGCCACTATTAAGCGTCGGAAGGTGGCATTGTTTGGCCAATTCACACGACTTAACAACCTCTGAAAGCCCGTCATGCAAGGCACTGTTGCAAGCAAGGACGTAAGTGGAAACGACAACGGAAGAGCAATTTAGATATCATCAAAGAACAGATGGACATGAATATGCCGGAATCTCTAAGAGCCACCGCCAACAGCCACCATTCTGCAGGATGCGATCCGTTTCTTCTGCACCCTCGACGTTTGATACAGTCGATAGACTGATGATAATGAGGAAAAATCTCGTTCAATACCAGAGTCAAAATGAAAGACGGACTACTCGAAAAATTGTCCAACTTCAAATACTTTGGAGCAGCCCTGTCAGAAGATGGTACCTGCGACACAGAAATACGCATATATATCGCCACAGTGACAGCAACGATGGCCAGACTGGACAGAATAAGGAAGAGCAACATCAGCTTCCAAACCAAATTGTAGCTCTACAGATCGTCTTCATCCTTTTCTACGGAGTTGAGTCTTGAATCCTGGCATTCGAGAACAGTCAGTCAGTTAATTGCCGTAGGTGATACATGCTTAGGCGATCTTGTCTCTTCCGTAGACTGGTGCCAACCAAGTCTATAGAACACAATCTATCCTGTTATTCAATTCTTTAATTTAGATCAACCAGTCAAGTGTCATACGCGACACAACCTTAGGCAATCCTGTTACTTTCGGTAGACTGGTTGCCAACCAAGGCTATAGAACACAATCTGTCCTGCTATTCAATTCTTTTACCCAGATCAGTCAGTTACGTGCCATACGTGATAGAACCTTGGGCGATCATGTCACTTTAGGTAGACTGGTTGTAGAACCTAATTTGTCTTGCTATTCAATTCTTTTATCCAAATCAGTTAATTAAGGGCTTTATGTGATATATGCTTAGGCGATCATGTCACTTTCGGTAGACTGGTTGCCAACCAAGGCTATAGAACCTAATCTGTTCTGCTATTCAATTCTTTTATCTAGATCAGTCAGTTAAGTGCTATACGGGATATAAGCTTAGGCGATCATGTCACTTTCCGTAGACTGGTTGCCAACCAAGGATGTAGAACCCAATGCCTCCTGCTATTCAGCTTATAGCTGGAGGGAGAAGAGATGGATTAATGCCTTTCCCAGAGGAATTAGTGCGTAAGTGAATGAAACAAATTCGACTGGATTTCAAACTCGGTTCTCTGATTTCACATACCGAGTCGATATCCATTACAAATGACCCAGAGAGTTACTCCAGATTGCCTACTGAGAGCGAAAAGCTAACTACTGTATTTCTTGAGCAAGGTCTCCTTTCCACTATTAAAGGTCGAAAGATGGTATGGTTTGGCATAACAACCTTTGCAAGATCACCATGCAAGGCGGACGTAGGCAGGGACAGCTACGCAAGAGAACATCAAAGAATGTACGGACATGACAATGACTGAATGCTTGAGAGCCGCGGTCAACAGATCAGCATGGTGGAGGTTTGTCTGTTTCTTCTGCCTTCAGGTTCCTCCGACGATTAATTGAACGATTGGTTTTCTTTTTAACTTGGCAGAAATTTCTCTGGTTGTTGGGTTCTTTGTTTGTCTCTTTCTTTTTCCTCCTCGGCTGTTTGACTCTTTTTTATCTTTTCCTGCCCCTTCGCGGCCTACGGGTCACATACTGGCTACTCAGTTCACTCTCCACCCCCGCCTACTTATCACTTTGGTTTGGCCAAAAAAGTTAAAAAGAATTGTATGTTTACCTTACTACCAGAAACCATGTGTTTGGTATGGGAGTTCTTCTTCTTCTTCTATGTGCCCTGTCCCTTCAGGACGTAGGCGATCATGGCTCTCCACGTCTCCCTATCCCTTGTGGCTCTTAGTATGTTTGCTCCTGTTGCTCCTGGCAACCCGCGTTCCGTCATCCACCTGATCAGACCCTGCAAATATGTTATCCGCTGCCTTCCTCTGTCTCTCCTTCCTTCTATCTGTCCAGTCAGTATCAGGTTCTCCGGGCTCTCCTTCCTCATTGCATGTCCCAGGAACTTCAGTTGTCTCTTCCTGATGCTCAGCATCAATTTCCTTTTTGTTGCCTTTCTTTCTAACACCTCGTCGTTGCTTGTATGCTCAGTCTACGATATCCGTAGCATCCTTCTGTAGAACCACATTTCGGCCGCTTCCACTTTTGTCCTCATTTTCGATGATATTGTCCAGCAAAAAATAAGTCATTTTTTGCTTAATTTTAAGTTTTTCACATCAGTGACGTTACCGCCTTGCTCGGGGTGATACGATTAAAAAAAAAGAGTAGTTGAGTGACTGATGATAATTGATAATGTTGACCACGATGAAGTAAATGATACAAAACGCGCAGTATCAAAGAATTTAATAGGTTAGACGTTGAATCAGATTTTATTTTGCAAGTCAAATCTTTCAAAACAAAATTAGTCTTAGCTCACATATTCAGGATATATATATTTATATTTATATGAATAAAATAACAAGTAAATGTCATCCAATAATATCTAGGTTTATTAGAAATATCGCATTAATAATAATAGTTCTGTAAGCGTTGGGTTTTATTATGTAAAATGAAATATTGGGTTGTCCGGAATGTTTATGCTTATTTTGTCTTTTATACTCCACGATATAGTCTACGGCTATATCGTGTTGAATACACCGGTTCCCGTCCAATCACCGAAGTTAAGCAACATCAAGCCTGGTCAGGTAGGTAACCATTTGGGAATACCAGGTGCTGTAAACTTAAGGACCAATAATGGTCCACCGGTCCTCCAGGTTTGGGGTTTTGGTGCAGGGCTAACAACCCTGCCACGTAAAAAACAGTTCGTTACAGAAACAGCAACAAAACGTTGCTGCCCTATGCACCATCTGGGTGTGATGGATAAATGATGAATGATGAATGATGATACTCCAACACGTAAGAACACGTCCGATATATCGACAGATATAATATGCTTACATTTCTGATTAGAGCACAATTTAAATTATCTCCTGAGACAGAAGGTTTAAAATGATTACATTCGTCTCAGTTTTGCATTCCTATGAATATGGATGATTATAAGGTGCATTTTAGGCACTTTATGAATCTTTATCACCGTAAAGGCAAAAATGCTTTGCAATCAAGCAAGGTATGTCCCGTGTATGGTGAAGGTGTTTTAGCTGGCAAGAATATATGGATGTGTTTCGCTAAGTTTAGAGTTAGTGATTATAGCCTTATTGATGAAGAACGCTCGGGCATACCTCCTCCACTACTGATGACGACCAAATGAAGACATTGATTGCAAATAAACCGCATTACACGACGCTATTAAACTTAAAAGGCCGGTGCGTACAATGGACGAAACGTCGTGAATATGGCAAGAAAGATGACGACAATACTCCGAACAATATAAATTGTGTAAATAATTTCAATACCTCATCTCAGAAATATAGACAAATATAAATTAATATATGTTTACGTGAACCTGTGCATTGGTTTTGGGACTTTGTTGAGTAATATATATATATATATATATATATATATATATATAAATATATATATATATATATATAATACCGGTTATAATTATTAGGCCACTCCAGTTTTTAAAAGAAATGACGTATTTCATACTATTTTTAATAATTATTGCCATGTGGATAATTCTAAACAAAAATAGCATGGGTCTTTTGTTATTATTACTTTGCAAAATCTTACAAAGCAAGGAAACAAAGATGAACTCGTCCGAATTAGCCTAAATTTCTTCATTCTTTCACTGATGAAACTGTAATAAAGGTAATTATAAAATATTTATAAATTCATTTGATTCACATCAAATAATATGCAGTATTAACAAAATAACTATTCTATTTTCATTTACAATTATTCACTTAGCAATACATGCTAAAAATAATATGAAATACATCATATGTTAAAATGCTGGGGCGGCTTAATAGTTATGGCTGGTAGTATAATATATATTAAAATACTTTAATCCAAAATAGAAAAGTAAGAAGGTAAATCCCAAGAACCTGATCCTAATTAATATTAAAAAAATTTATTATTAAAAAATGATACAGGAGGAGAGCTCAATGTAATTACAATTACAGAGCTAATATAAAATAAAATAAATTTTCAATTTCGTTTTTGAATATTGAAAATTTGTCTCATATATATATATATATATATATATATATATGTATATATATATATATATATGAAATATTTTTTGTTATAGATGACTATATATATATATATATATATTGTTATAGATGACTATATATATATATATATAGTCATCCGCAGACAGATCTGTTTCGCTGTATCACAACTCATCAGTACGGTTAGACACCGATTGCTTTTAACCCAGGATTGAAACACGACCGAATTGGCGTCAGTTGGAAATTCTACCTATGTGCTATGGGTGTTCGGTAGAAGAAGGCAGACTTTTTAGCGTGTATATTGTCATTATACCCGCCCAATAACCAGAGTGCTCTAATCCATTACTGAATGAGCGAAGCGTACATGTCAGAGTAGCTACTGTTTTTCAAAGTCCACCATTCTTCCAGAATGCTCAATCAGGGTGCGAGAGCATAAATAGTCATCCGCAGACATATATATATATATATATATATATATATATATATATATAATATGCCTACATTTCTGATTAGAGCACACTTTAAACTCTAAATAAAGAAAGTTTAAAGTGACTTAATTCGTGTCAATTTTGCATCCTGATGAAAATCGAAAAATGTTCATTTTAGCCACTTGATGCTTTTTATTACCGCAAAAGCAAAAAAGAATGTCTCGCAAGTAACAAAATAGATATGTGCTGTTTACGGTGAAGATGCTGATAAAATTGTCCGGAAGTATTTCGCAAAGTTTAGAATTGGTGATTGTAATCTTATTGATGAAGAACGCTCAGGCAGTCTACCCGCTTGAGATGACGATCACATCAAGACATTGACTGAGAATAATCCGCCTTATAAAACTAGGGAATTGGCAGAAACACTAAATTCATGAAAATTCACTATTTATGAGCACTTAGTGAATCTTGGGTAATGAAATCTCAGCGATAATTAGGTACCACTTGATCTGAGTGAAAAGAATCTATTGGATCGCATTTGTATCTGTGATTTGCTGTATAGATTCAATGAAAATGTACATTTTGGAAGCAAATTGTTACAGGTGGCGAGAAATGGTTAGTTTACAACAATGTTCAGCGAAAAAGATCATGGGGTAAACAACATGAACCAACTTTATCCACCTTAAAAGCAGATGCTATGCATCAAGTGTCATTGGAAAGGAATCCTGTACTATGGGATTTTGCCAAATAACTAGTCAGTTGGTTCTGAAATGTACTAGACGAATTAAGCAGCAATTCAAGAAAAACACACCGAATTGGCAAGCAGGAAAGGTGTTGTTTTCCATCAGGATAATGCCAGACGTCACGTTTCTTTGGTGAACCGATAAAAATTGTTGCAGTTTGGCTAGGATGTGTAACCTTAAACACCATATTCACTAGACATTGCTATTTCAGGTTTTCATTTATTCAGGTCCTTTAAAAACAATTTCACTGGTATAAAATTTGATTCTTTAGATGACATAAAAACACGTTAATGAGTTCTTCGCTAAGAAACCGTCGAAATTCAAGGAAGACGGAATTTTTAAGTTAAAAAAATAGAGAAGTATGTAGTTAAATAAATATTTAATGGTATAATTTTGCATTGTGTTTTAATTTACTTTAAATATCGATATGAACCTTCCGAGAAACCCATAAAATTATATTTATTAGGTTGCTCCAAAAGTTCATAAACACTTGCGAAATGGGTCTATCTGGTCCAGCACAATCGAGAAAAGCGATGGGTTCAGAAAAAGCAAGAGACACCGTCGGTTCTAAAACAAGATCGATTCGGCAAGAAAATCATGTTGTGCGTTTGGTGGAACTTTGAAGGAATCATGCATTTTGAGTTTTTTTCCGAATGGTCGTGCCATCAGCACCGAACTTTACTGTCAGCAAGTTGAGCGGGTCTATGAAAAGTTGAAGCAAAAGTACTCGGCTCTGATCAACCGAAAGCGAGCTTTGATGCAGCAGGACAATACCAGGAAGACCAAAGACAAGTTTGAAAAGCTGGACGGCGTTGAGCTTCTGTCCTGACTGTGCTCCATCAGATTACGGCCTTTTCCGCTCAATGCAACACTTTCTGAAGGGCCGCCGATTCGACTCGTTTGAAGTCGAGTAAGCGTGTCAAAAATTCGTTGATTCGAAGCCGGTCGAATGGCACTTTGACCAGATTCGAAAGCTTGCAGATCGATGGCAGAAAGTCTTGAAAAATGGTGGTCTTTATTTTGAGCAATATTTTTTGTTGTTTTTGCGAGTAAAATTTCAATTTTTTGCAAGTGTTTACGAACTTTTGGGACAACCTAATATAAATTAGTCCAAAAGAAACAGGCCATATATTTGATTAACATAATATCCCATAAATCAAAATACATTTTTTATTTTATTATTTTACATGCTGTTAGGATGTGCGTTGTGGTGCATTGGATATCGGCTCGGAACAAGAAATCGGGGAGCCGAGTTCGAATTCCAGCTGAATTCATTGCATTCACATACGCGCAAATACCCTTGGGAAAGGTATTAATCCGTCTATTCCCTCTAGTTATGGGTTAAATAACTGGACAGATTGGGTTCTATAGCCTTGGTCGGCAACAAGCCTACCGCAGAAAGCAATGGCAACCTACTGCGGGATAATCTTCTGCCCAGTCAGTCATGTCTCTTTCGAGACATGATCGCTTAAGCGTGTATCACGTATGGCACTTAACTGACTGACTGAATATAATCGGTAAAAACAATTAAAACTTCTACTGGACATAAAGTAGGGGTTGGTTTTCTATTGTTATGAAGTAATAAACTGATCCCCCACTAATTACTACTTATTAATATAATGATATATTATAATTCATCTCTTCTCACTACAGCTATGGGTTAAATGGCAGGATAGATTGGGTTCTATAGCTTTGGTCGGCAACCAGTCTACCGCAGAAAGCAATGGCAACCTACTGCAGGATAATCTTCTGCCCAGTCATTCATGTCTCTTTCGAGACATGATCACCCAAGCGTGTATCACGTATGGCACTTAACTGACTGACTGAATATTATAGTTGAAAACAAATAAAACTTCTACTGGGTATAAAGTGGGGGATCGGTTTTCTATTGTTATGAAGTAATAAACTGATCCCCTATTAATTACTACTTATTTATATGATGATATGTAACATTTCATCTATTCTCACTCCAGCTATGGTCTAAATGGCAGGATGGATTGGGTTCTGTAGCTTTGGTCGGCAACCAGTCTACCGCAGAAAGCAATAGCAACATACTGCGGGATAATCTTCTGCCCAGTCACTTTCAAGACATGATCACCCAAGCGTGTATCACGTATGGCACTTAACTGACTGACATGCCATTATGAGCTTCTTCATATTCTACAAACTTCATTAATTTTTCAGTCATTGTCTTTATTCACATTTATAGAGTTTTAACGTGAACCTTACTTGTAGATGTTTTATTATTTCACAGAAATCTTTTTTGTAGGTGTTATGATGCCCTATCTATAGGAATGGACTTCTTTCCGTCAATAAATAATAACCTGCGTGACTTCCGGAGACACAGTTATGACAAAGTCGTAAGGCAGTCGAGACGCAACGTAACAATACCGTTCGGACTTACATTTCCATTTGACTGACTACTAACACTCTTACTTGTATATATGTTCTGGTTATTCTAATACAATATTTAAACCAATCTTTCTGTTTTCGTGTCTTACTTCCGATCACTAACAGGCCACAACATCAACGAAATTTCGCCACAACAGTAGAATTTTTCCATCCCCATATACAGCGCCGACGCGTATTACCTTCGAAGCCCGGGTAGTTTTTTGTGACCTGCGCTATCTTATCAACATTTTCTTTTTTCTACCGGCATTTATTTATCTTACAAATTAAACTAAATACAACTGACTATTAAAAGACAAAAAATTTCACTGATTTTTGCGTCATTCAGAGTTTTATTTTTTTTCCATTCTTCAAATGCATCCTGGCAACTGCTCTGACGATATCTTTTTCCTGGTGTCCTCATTACATGAATTTAAGACTCTAGATCCCACCCTTTTATTGTTGAAATAGCTAACTGCAACCTCCACTTCTACTCCAACAGTTTCTTTTCTCGCACTTTCTGCCTGTGGAACTCCCTTGCGTTTATTTTCTTCCCTGATGAACAATAAAGAGTGTGAGACTCACTTTCGGAAGGATATTTTCAACTAGCGTCCAGCTGGCAGACAAAAATAAACAGAGCTATAACTCAATACATGTCCCTCTCTTCAATCATCATAGAGTGGATATTGTGCTGATATTTATTGAGCACAATATCCACACTGGAATCATCAGCCAATCAGAACCTACAGAATAGTCTTGCCTAGATAGCAAAGTGGAATCTCCCAAGCTGTTATATAAACCACCTACTAATTTGCTGAAAGGAACCTCGTCAGATTCAACTACAGCTGATTACTGTCTCTTGTTATCTACCAATTCTATACCTGATAACTACAATCTTCAAAAATTTAAATGTAATGTCAATCACAATCTTCTGCCATGTTGAACTTTACTCAGTTCGCACTAAATTCACTCATTTCTCCTTCTTTCACTCCTTGTGAAACTATTCGCGATTTTTGTGGCATTCCCGCCTGGCTTGGACTGAAATAATTAAAAAGAAAAGCTGATTAAATAAATATTGTTTGGTTACAATAATATATCCACACTTTTACATCCACATAACACGCACGCACACGCACGCACGCACACACACACACACACCTATACATATTATTTTTTAGAATTTATAAAATAAATATCTCATAGTATCACTACAAAATTAGCTATTTTGTTTCGACACAACTTGTGTTTTATCAAGGGATGGTGCTGATTTCAAGTTAATGAGTTTTAAAAGGTTCAAAACTAAACAAACCCCCTGAATCAAGGTGATATTGTTACACAATCTGTGGTAACAAATGAAAATACAAGTAATTTCTAATCTTAAGAACATAAGAACAGACCCTAAAAACAATTTATTCAGGGATTATCAATAATGTTTGATTAAAATAGAGATCAGTATTACTAATCGACTTTTAGTTTCACTTTACAATAAAAAATAATAATTTCTTTAATATATATATATATATATATATATATATATACTAGCATCATAGCCCGGCGTTGCCCATGTTTTTTTGAATAAATGAATTTAACATAAAAATAATTTTTTTTTATTTTGTTAAAGCTTTATTTTTTTAAATTTTATTTTCTGAAGTATGAAATATGAAACCTCAAAAAAAAAAGACTTAAATAATTAAATTAACCATTGGCACTTTTTTTTTACATATTTTGTTTTTGTTTAAAAAACATATTTTTTTAAAAATATTTCTTTTATTTCAAAATTGCGGGGGAAAATATTCACATTTTTTGTTGACCAAATGAATTTTTAAAACGTCGGAATAAAAATTAAATATAAAGGCTTTTTTCTTTTTAATAAAATATATTTTAGTCGCGTTTGACACGTGTGATTTGAGTTCTGTGACGTAATTCAGCAACCATCTTAGATCTTTTACGAAGCAAATATAAACAATCGTATACATTGGACAAAAAGTGCGAAAGGGAATATTGCGGAACTTAAACTCAGAAGGTATGTGTCGACCTGGCTTCCCTGTAGATATATGTCCCTAGAAAGTTTGAACGGCGTAGCTCAAAAAATCTAGGCGTGCATAGGGAACAGTCACACACAGACTCACAGATTGCCTTATATATATATATATATATATATATATATATATATATATAGTCATCCCCAGACAGTCCTGTCGGTTCGGTTAGACATCCGATTACTTCCAGCCAGGATTGAAACCAGAAAAATTTGACATCAGTGGTTCTATCTTAAAGCTGTCGGCGCACAGTGGAGAATGGCAGACTTTAGTATGTTATATACACAATGTAACGAAAGGCCAGTAACCAATAATACATATATATATATATATATATATATATATATATATATGTGTGTGTGTGTGTGTGTGTGTGTGTGTGTGTGTGTGTGTGTGTGTGTGTGTTTTCCGTTTTTTTTAGATAAGGAATGTAAAAATAGTCAATAATTATTTACTTTTGTTATTTTATTAAACTGGGACAAATGTTTTGTTTCTTTTTAGGGGAATATTTTGTATAATTCTTGTAATTTGTGACATCACTTGATGATATTATATTGTTATTTTAAAATAACAATATCGGAAAAATAATATTCTTGAAAATGGCCAGTGAAGTAGCTGAAAGCGCTTGGAAAGTTAAAAATTATATAAATTATATATACATATATGAGTGTGTTAAGATTTGTCTTCATAAAGTCAATTAATTTTTAACTTTCTTTTGTCTTTATTAATAGTGTTCTTTTATAGATATACTTTATGTGAAATTTAAATTTTAAAATCATTTGTTTCTGATGAATGATCGAGGACGGTCTGAAATATAAAATATAATAATAGAAATAAACAAATACTGTCAAAAAATACATTTTTAAACTTAGAAACTTTTAGTAGTTTTTCCTATACATATTAAGACAGTATACGTGGATCATCACTATGTTATATATATATATATATATATATATATATATATATATATATATATGCAAGAGTTTTAGGCCAAGGCCACCCTCTGGAATTTGGAGAATTGCCTGAAAGCCTGAAAGTCGATTGCCTATTTCAAAATTAATTTACCAACTCACTTCATGGCCAGAAGGATTTTCTCTTCCTAAAGAGTTTTATCATATTTTCAATAATAATAATAATAATAATAATAATAATAATGAGGAACTCAAATCCTTCTCTCGCTCTTCTCACAAGTGGAATTCTATTCCGGCTTCATCCTCTCCTGTTAACTACGATCTTCGAAAATGTAATGTGATATCAAATAGTTTTCGGTCTTTTTACCTATTCTACCTTGGTGATTAATGGCTGATGAATAAATAAATAAATGCCTTAATGGGTGAAATGGTTTCAGCACAAGTTAAATTAAACTACACACGATATGAAATTTATTAGTCAACTCCAGAGGGTGACCTACAGTACATATACATATACATAACAATAGATAGATAGATAGATAGATAGATAGATAGATAGATAGATAGATAGATGTGTGTGTGCATATATATATATATATATATATATATATATATATATATATATATATATATCGATTGTTTAATACTTAGTTTTTGGTCATAATAGGGTTAGACCAGTACACATTTGTATTAAAAAGTGTTCGATACAATTATATTGTAGAACTTTTGAATATTTTCTATTTTGAAACGAGTTATTTCGCTACCCAGGTTTCTACCATGAGTGGTTTCTTGAAGATATATATATATATATATATATATATATATATATATGCAAGATAGATGTGTGACAAATTGGAAGAAGTTTTCATGTGACGTGTTTCGTCCCGTAGGCCTTCATCAGAACAGGTTTGTTTCCGTTACGCGTTCGCACAAACGAGATGTTGGGAATTTTCAATTTAGAAGGAATTATATATATTCTTATAATATTTCGCCATTTTTGGTGGATCTATGATTAATACAATGTGGAATACTTAATAATAAAAATGATGGAAACACAAAGGAAAAGAATCAAAATAAAATTGGCTAGATTTCTAATCTGAGGAAAAAAAATCAAAATCGATAACATTGTCACTCCAGTTTTTCTGAAACTGACCGTATATTGCATATGGTTCATACAAGAGTATATATTGAGATTGTGCGCTGAGCAGACCATATGAGCACCACCCACTCTGCCGTACCGACAAGATCCCAAGGATTACAGGGCGTTACATTTAGGGCCAGCTTGACTGCAGGAGTTGCTGGAAAGTTGTCACTGTTGACAACCAACCTCTTTCTGGACTCCCCTTTGGATTTTCTTCCATAAAGTTTTTCGTGTTTAGATATAACCGCAAGGCTGCGTAGGTTTAAAATAAGGGTTTTTCTTCACCAACACATTTAAAAAAAACAAAAAAAAGAACATCACAATTTAGAACATCACTCGTTTTTGTTTATAATAACTCAAAAGAGACATTTTACCAAACAACACATCAAATTGTTTAAAACAATCTTGCACATATATAAATCTACCAACCGCCCGTGCATTGACTACTGCTGCCATATCTGGTCGGGTGCTTCTACTTTCCACGTAGAGGTCCTTGACAAAATCCAACGGAGAATCTGTAATGTGATCGATCCCGACTTGTCAGCTCCGATATAGTCACTTTATCACCGGCGCAATTTGCTTCCTTGTGTCTCATCTACAAATACTTTCACGGCTTCTGCTCCGATGAACTTAGATCACTGGTGCTCTCTATATATAATTTTACTCGAGCCACTAGATTAGCAACTAGGTCCTTACCCTTTCACTGTGAAACCAATAAAATGTAAACGCAAATTCTACTCCACTAGCTTCTTTTCTCGCACTTCCCGCCTGTGGAATTCCCTCCCGTTTACTTGCTTTCCCGACAGCTATAATCTCCAAAAATTTAAATGTAAAGTCAATAGTCATCTCCTATCTCCCTTTCATCATCTCTCTCATGCTCCTTTCTCCGTCCACTCCACTCTCATCAGTATTCTCATCCTTCTCTTACCTACTTCCTGACATCCCCTATAACCTGTCACTCTTTCTCATAACTTTCTTCCTATGCAACCCTCTGCACAACAGTGTCAGTAAAATGCCTTGCTTGGGGTGATATGATTATAAAAAAGAATGCGCCATTTGCCCACCCCAACGAGACTGAACACAATTTTGACATAAAAAACATGCTACCCTGATCAAAGGTGAAAACAATTCTCTAAGACTAAAATGTTTCGAGGGTGACTTGATCGGAAGGTTATCAGCAGTAAATTTATGCGTTGGCTCTCACATTTCACCACTCTTGACAGAACTTCTATTATCACAATGTGAGATATCGTCTAACAAACGCGATGGAAACAAACAAAAAAAAAAAAAAAGAAATACTCTAAATAAAATGTAATCAGATAGATTATATGCAGAAATACTTTTTTAGTTCCCATCATCCCTCCTTCGTGCGCATGCGTATTTGCATCAACTTAAAATAAAATCAAAGTCAGATGAAATCCTAAAGAACTAAAACTTTATCATACATCTTTTCCCCTGAACTCTTCTTGATATATAAAAATGTATCATCTTTATCCGGTATATAGTCATCCGCAGACAGATCTGTTTCAGAGCTCATCAGTACGGTTAGACAGCTGATTGCTTTTTTACCCAGTATTGGAATCCGACCGAATTGGCATCAGTCGGCGATTTTACCTCTGAGCTACGGGCTCTCGATAAAAGACCGCAGACGTTTTTGCGTGTATATTATCATTATACACGCTCAATAGCTGAGAGTGTTCTAATTCATTGTTGAATGAACGATGCGTAAATGCCAGAGAAGCTACAGTTTTTGAAAGTCTACCATTCTTCCAGAGTGCTCAATCAGGGTGTGAGAGCGTAAATAGTATATATATATATATATTGTGTGTATTTTGGCAGCATTTTTTCATTAATGCAGGTTTCATTGAATAATATAGACAAGTTTTGTCTATTAATTTTGTGTAGGATCCGTTCATACCGTCTGATATACTTGATGGTGATCAAGTATATCAACGACATCACCATCAAGTATATCAGACGGTATGAACGGATCCTACACAAAATTAATAGACAAAACTTGTCTATATTATTCAATGAAACCTGCATTAATATATATATATATATATATATATATATATATATATATATATATATATAAGTAGTCATCGGTTTATCTCGTGAGATAAAGGTAGCGCCTTGTTTGTTCAAAAGTCAGTCTTTTGGTGGTGAGACTGGAGTGACCTCTCCAGGGTGCAGGCTCCAATGATTATATATGAAGGTCGTGCACTACCCAGACTACATGCGTAGAAAAGTGACTATAATGCTGCTTCCGTTGACCACTCGATAGCGTATTATCTAATATCTCCCTGCCTACATTTCTTTCTCTACCTCTCTCTCCCGACTCTCTCTGACTCCCATTCTCCCCCCACCTCTTTCTCTCTCTTTATATATACATTTAAAAAAACTGAAACAATACGAATAATGTTCTCCTAGGTTCTTTCACACTTTCCCTCATCACGTTTACGTCGTCTCTTGCCGCTTTTTTTCTATTTCGACCGCATTTTCCTTTACGTTTTGGACTGATGGATCAAGTGTGTTTCTTCTCCTTGATGACACGACTGTCTGATGAAAGGTTGACACCAACAATATTCACGATCTCTCTGTAAGGCTTGCCCGTGTGTTCGTGCAGCGTTACAATTTCCGTACACTTCCCTGAAGTAACAGACTATGACTACTAATCGACAGTCAAGACAATAGTGCCTGGGCGTGATCAAAATCTGATGCAATCACGGATCACGCAACATTTTTCAAGGACAAACAAATTGCATCAGACCCCCCGAAAATAGTTTCATATTACTGCACAGCACTAGAAATAACTTAATCCGAGGAAAAAATAAAAATCAATAACACACTGTCAGTCCAGTTTGTCTAAAACAGACCGTATGATGAAAAAATGAAAACCATAGCAGTTTTTTTTTTTTTTTTTTTCAATAAATTTACACTAGGTTATATATGGAGATCGTGCGCTGCCCTGACTATATGAACCCCACCTTCTCAGCCGTGCCAACAAGATCCCAAGGATTACAGGGCGTTACATTTGGAGTCAGCTTGGCTGCAGGAGTTGCTGGAACGTTGTCACTGTTGACAGCCAACCTCCTTCTGGGCTTCCCTTTAGGATTTTCTTTCATAATCTTTTCCGTGTTTGGATATAACCGCAAGGCCGCGTAGGTTTAAAATCTTTCTCTTAAATGAACTGCGTTTTGGGCTGTTAAGCTCTATTTACCCGAACCAGTTAGTTATGAAGCATTAGCTTTCTGCCTTCGCTCTTTCTCCGGCTTGGAGATAAACTTAGTTGTCAGAGGCTATTTGAGATGCATGCCACAATAGCATTTTGATAGACAGTGCGAGCTTTACCCTAATGTCACCACCGGATATGACAAACTTTCATCCCTTGTTCCCTGTTTAGGATGTGGTTTCCGGTTTTCTCTTTTCCAATCTTTTCACTTTTCTTCTGTGTTTTTTTTTTTTTTTTTCAATTGGAGTAGATAGACTAAACTATCGCCCGGTTCACACTCCACCCACGTCTATTGAACAGGTGTAGAGGCTCATCCCTTGTTTCCTGTTTAGGATGTGGTTTCCGGCTTTCTCTTTTCTAATCTTTTCACTCTTACGTAGCCCCGGCACATCAGTGGCGTTACCGCCTTGCTCGGGGTGATATGATTAAAAAATATATATATATATATATATATATATATATATATATATATATATATATATAATGTACATGTATAAGAATTATATACATTGCGTGTTTTAGAAGCTCCCTAAAATTTTATATATATATATATATATATATATATATATATATATGACTCCCCGAAACGATATGCCTTAATACCAGTTAGCAAGCGTTAAAGCTACTAAAGTCAATAGTATAATTACTAGCGGATACCCTTCAGCAAGAAGGAAGCACTTCGAGACGGGTGCTCGGGAAGTGAAGGGTGTTGTAAATGAGGGCCGACGTGAGGAAGAGGTCTAGGAACAAGGAGGTGGTGTGTCGGTGAGGCTCGGTCATTTGGCAGTTATAATTGCCAAGGAATTAGAAGGTTCTGACAAAAGCCGACTACAGCGCACCGTTGAACGAATCATAAGAAGTGGACTGAAAGGAGATGACGACTAGTGCTTTGCGCACGTAAGTAATTTGTTACAGGAGATTGTCTCTTTGAAGAAATAAGTTCAATAGGCGAGGATGAAAAGGGTTTTAATTTATGGGGGAGAGTGGGGGTCGACGATTGTGGCGCGTTTTGCCATCGCCGTGTGGGCGGTGCTTAAAGCAAAAATTACGAAGACTGCGACTGTTATTCACATAAGTGATTGTAAGAAGAATTGAAGTTATTGCGGTTGCCGGGGTGGTGATGCTCCTTTGCGTGACGGCATCTACCGCTTTTATCGTGGTTTTAAATACAAATTTCAAACGTCTATATCGACCCACCTTAAAATTAGCCTACATGCCGTAGTAATAATAATAATAATAATAATAATAATAATAATAATAATAATAAACGATCTACAAAAATTTAATTCCGAAAAGAAAATGGAAAATTAATATTACTACTACTACTACTACTACTAATAATAATAATAATAATAATAATAATAAACGATCTACAAAAATCTAATTCTGATTAGAAAATCCAAAATTAATACTACTACTACCACTACTACTACTACTACTACTACTACTAATAATAATAATAATAATAAACGATCTACAAAAATCTAATTCCGAAAAGAATATTCAAAATTAATACTACTACTACTACTACTACTACAAATAATAATAATAATAATAATAATAATAATAATAATAAATGATCTACAAAAATCTAATTCCGAAAAGAGAATCCAAAATTAATACTACTACTACTACTACTAATAATAATAATAATAATAATAATAATAATAAATGATCTACAAAAATCTAATTCCGAAAAGAAAATCCAAAAATTAATACTACTACTACAAATAATAATAATAATAATAATAATAATAATAAACGATTTACAAAAATCTAATTCCGAAAAGATAAATCCAAAATTAATACTACTACTAATACTACTACTACTACTACTACTACTAATAATAATAATAATAATAATAATAATAAACGATCTACAAAAATCTCATTCCGAAAAGAAAATCCAAAATTAATACTACTACTACTACTACTACTACAAATAATAATAATAATAATAATAATAATAAACGATCTACAAAAATCTAATTCCGAAAAGAAAATCCAAAATTAATACTACTACTAATACTACTACTACTACTACTACTAATAATAATAATAATAATAATAATAATAATAAACGATCTACAAAAATCTAATTGCGAAAAGAAAATCCAAAATTAATACTACTACTATTACTACTACTACTAATAATAAACGACCTACAAAAATCAAATTCCGAAAAGAAAATCCAAAATTACTACTACTACTACTACTACTACTACTACTACTACAAATAATAATAATAATAATAATAATAAATGATCTACAAAAATCTAATTCCGAAAAGAAAATCCAAAATTAATACTACTACTACTAATAATAATAAATGTGTATACAACAGAAATCAAAGGAAATAATAATACATAGAAAAAATGTGGGAATTGAAAACAGGAATAGTACCAGCGATAATAGGTGCGCGCGCTTGGTATGATAAAAATGGAACAAAACAACACATTGATAGAACCCCTAGAAATCTCAGCTGAAGTGATATACAAAAAATTGTCTTGATAAGTATAGCTAACACACTAAGAACTTTGTCTATGTAACGATAGGGATGTTATGGGTGATAAAAAAATGAAATGTAGCCATAACAACACGCCACGGCCTGCCTTAGGTCTTCCCGCAGACCATAACACAAATCGAATTATGATGAAAATGACATAATAATAATGATAATACTGTGGTAGGACCTGTAACAATTTCATAGGACTTTACAATACAGACAGACTATCAAATCTCATCGACCACACATCGTGATCAAAGGCCAGTAAAACTGTGGTGATACCGACCGAGCAAAAACGAGGGACCGGATGTTCGCACTTTCACGAACAAAAAGCAAATGACTAAAAGTCGTCGGTGTGCATCCGGGTTCGCGCAGATGTTCCGGTTGAAAAATAAAAATTAATTAAATATTAAATTTCCAGTTCGCGAGCCTACGCGAATTTTATTTATCGACCAATGGGAAGCCCAGAATCAAATACAACTGTGAAATCCCAAATGATCTGCTGCGATCCAAAAAGTCGAAATAAAAAGCCGAGACAGAAAGAACCCAGACAGACAGACCGACGCAGTGACCCAGACAGACGAGAGTGATTAGTATCTCCCTTGACCAATCAAACGGCTACTAAGTTCGTCTCCCTTCGCCTCTCCTTACCTTCTTCCCTGTCTCAAAACTACTTACTGACCTAAGGAGCGAATACATCAAAGACATTCCTTACTTACAACGCTCCAGCATTCCTAAGCATTAATTCTCTTTCAGCATTTTATTGCCATGAACAGTTTAACGTCCGTTGGACCTATACTTCAAGTATTACTTTAATTATAAAAACCTTAAATGATATGTGTATATATAAAATGTTATTTTTCAACTTAAATTGCTTTTCTTGAATTATAATCTTTTTATGACTTATAGTGGGCTATCTTCAACAAGGCCAAATTCCGTTAACCTGAAACAATATACAACTACCCTTCACTAGAACGGACTCTCCACTATAAACAATGGATAACCCGCTATAAAGCAAAATGTGTTTTCTTATTGACATGGCATTCTCTGCAGATTATAATGTATTTGAATATTTTCAAAAACTTATCAAAATACAAGGAAGTGGAAATAAAGACATCAATAATTTCTGTTATACTTGGAGCCATCCACAGATTGGAAAAAACACCGACAGAGTCACTGAAAATATCCCTGGTAGCCCATTTCTTTAAGAAATAAAAAAAAATGTATACATAATTACAGCTTAGACAGTACAATGAGCTTTAACTACAGCTTTGTGCAAATTTATTGAAACAACTGCTTTAGTTTATTTTCTTTCACTATACGGTCAGTTTTAGACCCACTGGAGTGATAGTGTGTAATCGATTTCTTTTTTTCCTCAGATTAGGTCATTTGCTTAAATCTAATTTGGGCGTGCATGATGAAATTTGTTCGACCTTGTCCTCGTCCGAGCAGTTGCCATGAAAATATTTGTAGGACAAATAGAGGGAGGCGATGTTACGTCGGTGAGAAAGTAACTGGAAGGGAACGGTTGTATTGCACACACTTATCTGGATTTTGTCAAGAATTTCGAGATAGACAATAGGAGCTGGAGACCAAATATTGCAACAGAAATTCATTACAAGGATGAATGGCAGATTTAGATCATTGTGCAAATTAATTGAAACAACAGCTTTAGTTTCCTCTATTATTTCCTTTCTTTCAACATACGGTCAGTTTTAGACCCACTGGAGTGATAGTGTGTAATCGATTTTTTTTTTCCTCAGATTAGGTCATTTGACGTGGTGTGCAGTAATATGAATCTATTTTCTTGAAATATGATAAAATATGTTTGGCTTTGCAAAATATTGCTTCTTCCTTGATTGCATCAGATTTTTATCACGTCCAGATACTATTGACACGACTGCCGATTAGTTGTCCTACGACCATTATCTGAGAGGGACGTTGGATTGTTCTACTTCCACTTGCCAGGTCTTTTCCGTATGTCTCATATCAGTTATCTCCCCTTAAATGAACTCTCCAAGGACACATGGCACGTAGAACTAGAACAGTGTAGCTCGCTAGATGAAATAAAGGGTTAAGTTCGAAGATGAAGAATGAAAAAGAAGAAAAAGAAGAACAAGAATGAGGAAAGGGAAGAACAAGAACAAAAAGAAGAATGAGAAAAGGGAGAAGAACAAGAAGAAGAACAAGAAGAAAAATGAGAAAAGGGAAGAAGAACAAGAAGAAGAATGAGGAAAGGGAAGAAGAAGAACAAAAAGAAGAATGAGAAAGGGGGAGAAGAACAAGAAGAAGAATGACGAAAGGGAAGAAGAACAACAAGAACAAGAACAAGAATGAGGAAAGGGAAGAAGAACAAGAAGAAGAATGAGGAAAGGGAAGAACAAGAACAAGAACAAGAACAAGAATGACGAAAGGGAAGAACAAGAACAAGAAGAATAACAAGAAGAATGAGGAAAGGGAAGAAGAACAAGAAGAAGAATGAGGAAAGGGAAGAAGAAGAACAAGAAGAAGAAGAAGAATGACGAACGGAAAGAAAAAGAACAAGAAGAAGAATGAGGAAAGGGAAGAAGAAGATCAAGAAGAAGAACAAGAAGAAGAATGAGGAAAGGGAAGAAGAACAAGAAGAAGAGTGAGGAAAGGGAAGAAGAAGAACAAGAACAAGAAAAAGAATGAGGAAAGGGAAGAAGAAGAACAAGAAGAAGAACAAGAAGAAAAATGAGGAAAGGGAAGAAGAAGAAGAACAAGAAGAAGAACAAGAAGAAGAATGACGAAAGGGAAGAAGAAGAACAAAAAGAAGAACTAGAAGAAAAATGAGGAAAGGGAAGAAGAACAAGAACAAGAATGACGAAAGGGAAGAAGAAGAACAAGAAGAAGAATGAGGAAAGGGAAGAAGAACAAGAAGAAGAATGACGAAAGGGAAGAAGAAGAAAAAGAACAAGAAGAAAAATGACGAAAGGGAAGAACAACAACAAGAACAGAAAGAAGATAAATGGAAACTCTTCAGTCAGTAACCAAGGATGAGCGTTTTGGTTTGTGGTTCGAATTTAGGCTGTGGTCTCTGGAAAAGTCTTGAATAGACATTTTCCCTGGAAAATTTGCAGCCTCTTTGAAATTAGGAGCGTCAAGAAGTTGAAGCGAGATCATCTAGTCTAATGTTGATCCCTTTCGCGTAAATTAGTTGATTAACTAATTTTAAATGTAAT
The DNA here is from genome assembly GCA_037127315.1 of Ascarosepion bandense. Lineage (NCBI taxonomy): Eukaryota > Metazoa > Mollusca > Cephalopoda > Sepiida > Sepiidae > Ascarosepion > Ascarosepion bandense. The sequence continues at coordinate 4,581,604 of JBBBDQ010000514.1, read as the reverse complement.
TAATTAGGTAATTAGAAGGAAAAACGCCAGGCTAAGTGTGAAAGGATAAATTAGTGAATTAATTGGGAGGTATTAGGAAGAGAGGAAATGAAGAAGAAAGGCGGGGAAAAAAAATCGTGAGAAATTATGAGAGAGAAAGGGGATTTTTTTTTTTTAAGTTAGGAGGCAGGGGTAAAATTTGAGATAAAATAATAATAATAATAATAATAATAATAATAATAATAATGATAATAATAATAATAATGTTGTCATTGCTGTTGTTAGATGACGCGGAAGACGTTAAGGTGTGATTTGATATAATAACGAAGCTCATTTACAGAAAAAGAAAAAAAGGACGATTGGAAGAAGTAAAAGACTAAGTTAAAAAAAAATGAAAAGAAAACGAATGAAAAAGAAAATAAAAAAGGTAAATTTAAAAGAAAGCGACTGAAAATAGAAAGACAAAAATAAAAGAGACAGAAAAAAATAAAATATGAATTAATGACAAAATGAAGAAAAGAAAAAAGAAAAAAGTTATAATAATTTAAGAAGGAAAGAAAGAAAGAAAAACAGGATTTAAATAAGCAGAAAATAATGAAAAAAATCTAGCAAAGATGTAAAGAAGAAAGACACGACCATTAATAAATGAATGAATGAATGAGAAAGTAAATGAAATAATAATGATAGAATCATTTCAATGAGTCTATCGAAATCTTTTATTATTATTGCCATCATTATTATTATTATCATGTGATTTTTCATCATATTTCGATTTCTGCATTGGTCTCACGACCAACCAAGTCTGCGGGGAGACCTAAGGCAGGTAGTGGCGTGTTGTTATGACTCCATTTCATGTTTTTCTATCCTCCCTATCATCCCCAGCATTACATAGATAACGTTTTCCTTAGTGTGTGGGCTGTACTTAATAAGACAATTTTTTGTATATCTCTTAAGCTGGGGTTTCCAGGGATTCTTTCAATGTGTTGTTTTGTTCCATTTTTTATCATTCCAAGTGCACCTACTATCACTGGCACAACTCTTGTTTTCAATTTCCACATTTTTTCTATTTCAATTTCCAGGTCTTTATATTTTGACAGTTTTTCAAATTCCTTGATTGCTATGTTACAATCCGCTGGACAAGCCATATCAATTAATAGACAAGTTTTCTCCTTCTGGTTTTTAACAATAATGTCTGGCCTGTTTGCTTCAATTTTTCTGTCTGTGTAGATGGTGTAATCCCATAGAATGGTTACATCTTCTATTTCTGTAACCGGTGCTGGATGATGTTCATACCAGTGTTTGTTTACAGCTTTTCCATAATGTTTGCACATTGCCCAATGTAAATATTGCCCAACTCTATCGTGGCGATTTTTATATTCGTTTGGGGCAAGCACAGAACAGCCTGAGATTAGGTGGTCTATTGTTTCTTGGTGTTTATCACAAAACCTGCATTTTGGATTCATATTATTATGCATAATATTTGCCTGAAAGTTTCTCGTGAAAAGACTTTGGTCTTGTGCTGCAAGTATAAATCCTTCAGTTTCAGACTTTAATCCAGATGCACGTAACCATCGATGAGTATTAACTTTGTCAACATTGGATTTATTGGCACGTACTGGATATTGGCCATGCAGAGGTTTGTCTTGCCAGCGCTGTTTCATCTTTTCAAGAGCTTTATCTTTGGCTTTTATTATTATTATTATTATTATTATTATTATTATCATAAATGAAAATGAAGGAAAGAAACAGAAAGAAACATAAAAAAACGAAAAAAAATAACTGAAAGAAAGAAAGAAAGAAAAGAAAATACAATTAAAATAAACAGAAAAGATGAAAGACAAAACTAACAGTGAAGTAAAGAAGAATGGTACATCTGTTTATAAATGAATAAAAAGAAAATGAAAGGAAAAAACAATGAAAAAAATTATATACGAAAATAATAATTGAACCAAAAAAAGAAAAAAATATAAAAAGAAAGAAAGAAAGAAAGAAAGAAAGAAAGAAACTTGATTTGGGAAAGTAAGAAAGAAATAAAAAAAGAAATAAACAAACAAAGAATGGGACTAGAGAGAAATAGCTTGATTCGGAAATCAAAATAAAAAGAAAGAAAGAAAGAAAGAACTTGATTTGGGAAAGTAAGAAAGAAATAAAAAAAGAAATAAACAAACAAAGAATGGGACTAGAGAGAAATAGCTTGATTCGGAAATCAAAATAAAAAGAAAGAAAGAAAGAAAGAAAGAAAGAAAAAAAGAAAGAAAGAAAGAAAGAACTTGATTTGGGAAAGTAAGAAAGAAATAAAAAAAGAAATAAACAAACAAAGAATGGGACTAGAGAGAAATAGCTTGATTCGGAAATCAAAATAAAAAGAAAGAAAGAAAGAAAGAAAGAAAGAAAGAAAGAAAGAACTTGATTTGGGAAAGTAAGAAAGAAATAAAAAAAGAAATAAACAAACAAAGAATGGGACTAGAGAGAAATAGCTTGATTCGGAAATCAAAATAGAAAGAAAGAAAGAAAGAAAGAAAGAAAGAAAGAAAGAAAGAACTTGATTTGGGAAAGTAAGAAATAAATAAAAAAAAGAAATAAACAAACAAAGAATGGGACTAGAGAGAAATAGCTTGATTCGGAAATCAAAATAGAAAGAAAGAAAGAAAGAAAGAAAGAAAGAAAAAAGAAAGAAAGAAAGAAAGAAAGAAAAAAAGAAAGAAAGAAACTTGATTTGGGAAAGTAAGAAATAAATAAAAAAAAGAAATAAACAAACAAAGAATGGGACTAGAGAGAAATAGCTTGATTCGGAAATCAAAATAAAAAGAAAGAAAGAAAGAAAGAAAGAAAGAAATTAAGTAAGCAGAAAAGAATGAAACAAAAACCTGATTAGGAAGTAAAGAAGAAAGACACGGCCGTACAAAAATGAATGAATTAAAAAGAAAGAAATTGGAAGAAAGAAACAAGGAAGAATAATGTAAATACGACAAAAGAAAATAATTGAACGAAATAAGGAACAAAAACAATGAAAAAGAAAAAAATGAACAGATGAATGAAGAGCGAAAGAAAAACTGAATGAAAGAAGGAAACGTAGAAATGAAATCAGCAGAAAAAAATGAAAGAAAAACATGACTGTTTATAAATGAATGAATGAATGAATGAATGAGAAAAAATAAAATGAAAGAAACAAAGGAAGAAATATAATGAAAAACGAAAAAAGAAAATAACTGAACGAAAAAAAGAAAGAAGGAAGGAAAGAAAATGAGAAAATGTAAGAAAGAAGCTTTAACAACCCACGAAATTAAGATAATGGTAAATTATTAAAATAATCAAGTGAATGAGTATCAAAAAAATCAAAAAAATCAAATGAATGAGTTTAAGAAGGAAAATAATAGAGATTGAAAGAAGATAAATACGATGAATATATAAAAGAAAATATGATGTAAAAAGAATGAAACAAACAAAAATTAAAAAGGAAATAACAAAAGATAAAAAAATTACATTAATTTAAAAAAGAAATAAAACTAAAAAGTAAAGGAAATAAAAAAAAAAAAACGAAAATAAAAGAAAGAAAAAAAGAAAGAAAAAAAGAAAGAAAAAAGAAAGAAAAAACGATAAAGAAATTCAATAAATATTAAAATAAAAAAGAAATTAAGAAAGAAAATAAATAAGAAAAAAATCAACAAACAAATAAGAAAAAAATCAACAAACAAATAAACTTAACGAAAAAATGTATGAAAGAAAATGAAAGAAATAATTAAATTAATTAACAAAAAAAAAAACAACGATAAAGGTACATGAAAAATAACACGATGACTTATAAACAGTAGGATTTACGACTCAGTTATGGCGAAGCGATTTATTTTTTTACGACTGATCAAATGTTTTTATTTGGTTTTTACGGATTTACGGTTTATCGAACTTTTTTATTTGCTTTTTTACGGCTAATCAACGTTTTGCAGGATATTTCAAGACATCTATTCTTAGATACTAAGTAATGATCTGTTATTTACGGTTTGTCGACATTTGCAGGTTATTTAAAGCCAGAAACTATTTTCAGATATTAAGTAATGATCCGTTATTTACGGCTTATCAATATTTGCAGAAAAAAAAATCTTTTTTTAAAGCCAAAAACTATTTTTAGATCATAATTTTTTTGGAGTCGGTGGACTTATAATCATTATAAAATAACGATAATTTAGAGATAAAAGACTAGTACCTATGCTTCATTGATTACGCGAAAGCATTCGACAAAATACGACACAAAGAATTGATGGAAATGATAGGCAACCTCGACATTTTCGGCAAAGATATAAGAATAATCAAGAATCTCTACTGGCAGCAAACGGCCTGCATACGGACAGGTAACGACCTCAGTAGATACACAAAGATAGAAAAGGGCGTAAGACAAGGATGTGTCTTTTCACCGGATTTGTTCCACCTATACTGCGAGAATATTTTGAGGACCCTAGATGACACACCAGGATTTATTATTGGAGGCCACAACCTGAACAACATAAGATACGCGGACGATACAGTACTGATTGCGGACACGGAAAGGAAACTGCAAGAACTCATACAGAAAGTAGCAGTGGAGAGTGACAAGAAGGGACTACAAATAAATTTTAAGAAAACTGAGTGCATGGTCATCAGCAAAAGATACAACCCAAAATGCCAAATACAGGTGGGGGATAACAGAATCAAACAAGTCCAAGAATTTAAGTACCTAGGAAGTGTTCTAACAGGAGATGGAAAGTGCGACACGGAGATCCGAAGGCGAATTGGCATGGCAAAGGACGCGTTCCAGAAGATGAGCAAAATACTAACACACAGGAAGATCTCAATAGAAACGAAGAAAAGAGTGCTAGACTGCTACGTGATGTCAGTTCTTCAGTACGGCTGTGAATGCTGGACAATATCATCGAAAATGAGGAAAAAACTGGAAGCGGCCGAAATGTGGTTCTACAGAAGGATGCTACGGATATCGTGGACTGAGCATGCAAGCAACGACGAGGTGTTAGAAAGAATGGCAACAAAAAGGAAATTGATGCTGAGCATCAGGAAGAGACAACTGAAGTTCCTGGGACATGCAATGAGGAAGGAGAGCCTGGAGAACCTGATACTGACTGGTCAGATAGAAGGAAGGAGAGACAGAGGAAGGCAGCGGATAACATATCTGCAGAGTCTGATCAGGTGGATGACGGAACGGGGGTTGCCAGGAGCAACAGGAGCAAACATACTAAGAGCCACAAGGGATAGGGAGACGTGGCGATCCATGATCGCCTACGTCCTGAAGAAGGGACAGGGTACATAGAAGAAGAAGAAGAATTTACCCATAGCAGAAGGGGGAGAAGCGATGGTTATTTGCGGATGACAATTAATATAACAACTCGAACTCGAACTTGTCATTCCGATTTCCAGTTTCGAACCGTTACTCAGTAATTTCACCATCTGCATTCGGAAATAAATTCCCAAACGGTCAATCGTCTAAATACTGGACAGCCACAACGTTTATCACATTTTCACTGGTTATTGAAATCCGTAACAACTTTTGAATTGCACGAACAAATTTGTCTTTCACGAGTGAATATTGCATTAACAATATTATTTTTACAGAAACATGTCCTACTATTTAACCCTTAGGTGGGGGTGGAAGCAGGAGAAATGGATTCATACCTTTCCCAAGTGTAACGTGGTTGATACTGACTTGGCAGACCGGCTGCAGCCGCTCTCTCACCTTCGTGATGTGGCTTCCCTGTGCCTCTTCTACAAGTACTTTCATGGCTTCTGCTCCGATGAGCTTAGATCACTGGTGCCGCCTAAGCACGAATTTACACGAGATACTAGATTAGCAACTAGATCCCACCCTTTTACAGTTAAACAAATAAGATGTAACCGTAAATTCTACTCCAACAGTTTCTTTTCTCGCGCTTCCCGCCTGTGGAACTCCCTTCCACAAGTCTGCTTTCCCGACAGTTACAATCTCCAGGTGTTTAAATGTAGGGTCAATAGACACCTCCTATCACACTAACTCCCAACTATTCTCAGAACACTCTCATCTACCCAACCCTCATTCTCGGTATCCTTATCCGCCTATCACCCACCCTCTGATATTTCCTATATTTAATCATCCTTTCTCCACTCTACGTAGCCCCCTGCGCAGTAGTGGCAGTGACATGCCTTGCTCGGGGTGAAACGCTTATAAAAAATAAAAAAAAGTATTTGCGTTTAAGTGAACACGACTGAAGTTAGAATTGTACGAACAAATTTGTCTTTCACGAGTGAATATTGCATTAACAATATGATTTTCACAGAAACATGTCCTACTATTTAACCCTTAGGTGGGGGCGGAAGCAGGAGAAATGGATTCATACCTTTCTCAAGTGTATTTGCGTTTAAGTGAACACAACTGAAGTTAGAACACGGCTTTTTGATTCCTCATTCTAAGACGCTATCCAGTCCATCACCCTCACATCTGTACAATTTTGGAAATCTATGAATGTTATTTGTACTTGTATGAGCAAGATTAAAACAAAATTATATGAAAAAATAATTATATATTTAATATTTATAATATTTAAGGGAATTATGTTAAGATAGATTTGTTATCTAAGGAATGGGACGTTTCGGCGAAGCCCATTCGACGTTGCCAATTCGGCGTAGCCATTTCGGCTGGATTTTTTTCGCATTAATTTCAATTCTTTTTATTAACTATATTGTTTCTTTTGTTTGTTTGTTTGTTTGTTTGTTTAAAGGTTTAACGACCTATTAATCCTTATGGGATCATTTAAGGTCATAACCAATGATTTTGGGTAAGGTTATTTTTACAACATTTTTCTTTTCGAGTATCAAGATTCACTGGGATTTGTTTTTAAGAGCAGGGTCCCCAAGTCCTGCCCTTGTTATTTAACCCATAACTGAAGGGAAGGGACAGATTAATACCTTTCCCAAGGGTACCAGTACTTAAGGGAACAGCAATTCGAACTCGGCTCACCGATTTCTCTTTCCGAGCCGATATCCACTGCACCACAACGCACATCCTTCACTAAACGCTTACAGCACTTGGTATTCCCAAGTGGTCACCCATCTAAGTACTGACCAGGCTCAACGTTGCCTAACTTCGGTAATCGAGCGAGAACCGGTGTATTCAACGTGATATGGCCGTAAGCAATAAACGCTTACAGCACCTGGTATTCCCAAGTGGTCACCCATCTAAGTACTGACCAGGCTCAACGTTGCCTAACTTCGGTGATCGAGCGAGAACCGGTGTATTCAACGTGATAGGCCGTAAGCCGCATTGTTTCTTTCCAGATATGAGTGTGAACTCAAACGTTTATATGCTGACTGACTATGAATGAGTAATGCTAGAACTGTGAAATCTTACATGTATTAATGTCAACTGTTCTTATTAATAACTGCTTTGTTTGTCCCCGGGTACGAGAGGGTAGTTCTTTCTTTCTTTCAATCTATTTTTTTATTCTATTTTCTCTATTACTCTCCCTCTCTAACCTTAATCCTAACCCCACCGAAATGTAGCAAACCCGTTATTGACGGTTTATCAACTTTGCCAGGTTATTTAAAACTAGTAAATATTCGGTTATTACAAAAATCATGGCCGCACACAGTGTTGTATTTTGTAAATTTTGTTTATATCGTATTCAAAGTATTTATTAGGTGATTTGGATATACATAGCATTTAATGTGCTCTTTAATAATTTTAATTTATTTTCAGACAGAAATATTCTTGGAACATAGAAGCCCTTAATTATGAATATGACAAAATATGATATTTAGTTGAATTGTATTTTGGCATTATTGTCTGCCGAAATTTTCAAATTTTCACTCAACTTTCAGCTCTCTGAGTGGTAAGTCGGTTGGCTCGGTCTTTTTTTCCTTTTTTTTTGTTACTAACTTAAGTATTTGCTACTTACTTTTTCGGTGCACTTGGACAAGTTTGTGTAAATTATTTTGGCTTTCAGGTTTCGTTTCGGTTTATACTAAGTTAAAACTTAATTAGAGTAGATAGTACCTCCTATTTCCCGGTTTCACACTCCACCCCGTCTTTTTAACAGGAGTATAGGTGATCGCCTTGTTTCTTGTTTAGAAAGGGGTTCCCGGTTCATTTCCCTTCTCCTTCGGTCTTAGTGTTAGTTCAGCTGGAAGCTCTTTGCAGTTATTGAATACGGTGGCAACGTCTTTTCATTCTGTGGGTCTCGGCTTGGCAGTTTCCTGGTTGCTGCTTCCGGTTGGTAGTTAGGAGTCCGAACTCTTGCGTAGCGTCTTGAGAGGCTGCTCTGATCAACAGTTGAATAATATCAGGGTTCCTGTAGTGCCATATCGCGCATGGACAGTCGTCCCTGCGTGAACCTCCGGTGGGTAACCCCGAGGCCACATTATGTTGCAGGCTGCGCCAGTCTCCGTGCTTCACATGCTGCAAACAGTGACCGACTGATTCTACTCTAGACCTCTCTCTCTAACTAAATCACTATGAAAGCAAGCAAACAAAATAGCAAAACTAAACCAGCTAGTCAGAAAAAGCCCAAACCTGTCTGCGTCTCCTTCACAAACATACGAGGTATCCGCACTAACTTTTACAGCGTAGAATCACTCCTTCAAACTAACTCACCTGATATCTTAGCTCTATGTGAAACTAACCTTGATCCTTCTATCCCCTCTTCTGAGTTTTACGTTCCTGGTTAGCTGCCACTTTTCAAGAAGGGCTCCAATGTCCATGTGCATGGGCTTGGTGTTTATGTCAGTGAACACCTCCCTCCAGCTACGGTGACATTTCTTGAACCCCTGGACTATTCTTTCATGTACTTCCGTCTCTCACTTCTAAGCACGGTTAGCTATCTCTTCTTTCTCTAACTCTCCCCCTCCTCCTCTGACTGTTCATTACTTGATAGCATCTCTAACAATATCGACAATGCCATTTCTTCTCATCCATCTGCCCACATATTTGTGTTTGGGGACTTTAACGCCCACCACACCAAGTGAATGGAAAACTCTGTCACCGATCTTGCTGTTGTCCACACCATAGATTTTTCAATCACCCAATCTCTTACGCAAGTGGTGGACTTCCCCACGCGTTTCTCTAATAATAACCCTAACAGAAGGAACTCACTAGTAGACCTCTGCTTCACTTTCATCTCAGACTCTTGAATTACCAGGCAGCTCTGCCCTCTCGAAAACTCTGACCACGCCGTACTTTCCGTCAACATCTCATTCCACTCCCACTCTACCCAAGAAAACCAGACCAGCAGAATATCCTACTGCTAACAAAGAGCAGACTGGGATTCGTTCCGAGACTTCCTGTGTGACGTCCCTTGGAACAACGTTTTTAGTCTTTCCGTCGAAGACTGTGCATCCGAGGTCTCCTCTTGGGTTAAGGCTGGCATCCATGCTTTCATCACTGCCAGGAAATTTCAGCTTAAATCCCATTCGTTTCCCTGATTCTCGCCCGCTTGTTCGGCCGCCATTGCCCACCGGAATCATTTCTTCTGGCTCTATCGACCAAAACAGGCGTCTTTTCGCCTCAGCTCGTAATAAGTGTAAAAAGATACTTAACGAAGCTAAGATGTTGTTTGCTGCCAGAATGAAGCAGCACATAGCATCCTGTAAGTTCGGCGCCAAAGACTACTGGCGACTCTGTAAAAGCGTGCTTAACAAACGTAAGACCTCAACCCCCCCTAATCAATGAATGTGAGGTCCTCACCTCGTCAGCGAACAAGGCTGAATGCTTTGCTCGAAGATTCTCAACCAATTCGAGACTGGATTCGTCTGGAGTATCTACACTCGACTTCTCACCTAGAACTAAGGCTCACCTGAATGACGTCCACATTACACACTCGCTGGTCACTAACATAATCTCAAAACTTGACCCTCACAAAGCGAGCGGAGGGACGGAATCCCAATCATAGTCTTGAAGAAATGTGCCCCTGAACGCTTCTCTGTTCTCTCTAAGCTCTACAACTTCTGTCTATCTGCTTTCTGCTTTCCTGCCTGTTGGAAGTCTTCCTCTGTAGTTCCTATAAGAATACTGGAGAACTCTCGGACTCCGCAAATTACCGCCCTATCAGTCTTCTTTTGATCTTTGGTAAAGTGTTCGAAGCCATTATCAACGCCGAGGTGGTTCAGCATCTCACAGCCCACAGGCTCCTCTCGGACAAACAGTATGGTTTCTGCTTCACCAGGTCTACTGCTGATATGCTAACGACCATCACCGAGTATATATACCATGCTCTCGACAAGAATGGCGAAGCCCGAACCGTTGCCTTGAATATCTCCAAAGCGTTCGACAGAGTCTGGCATGCTGGCCTTCTACACAAACTGCGGAGCTATGGTATAACTGGACATTTGTTTGATCTCATCCAGTCATTCCTTTCTAACCGCACATCGAAAGTGTTATTAAAAGGACATGCCTCCCAAAACTACCATACGAACGCGGGTGTCCCTCAAGGCTCTATCCTAGGTCCTACGCTCTTTCCAATCTACATTAATGATCTCCCTGATGCCATAAGATCCCAAGTAGGCATGTACGCCGATGACACTACAGTTTACTCTCGCCTCGATCAAAAATCTGGTGTGGGCAACAAAGCGAACCTCGCTGCCGAGCTTGAAAAGGACCTCCAATCCGTGGTTGACTGGGGTAAGAAATGGCTCGTAAATTTTAATGCCTCCAAAACATAGCGGCTATCAATTAACCATCAGAGACAATCGCTCCTACCTCCCATTAGCATGGAAAAGGCTTGCCTCCCAGAGAGTAAAACACTACGCCTCCTTGGCCTCATACTCTCAGCGGAACTAATGTGGAATGACAATATCGAATCCATTGCTAAATTCGCCGCTATAAAAGTCAGTTCTCTGTGCAGGGCCCGGAACTTTTTCCCGTCTGAATCTATCCTGCACATATATAAATCTACCATCCACCCGTGAATTGAATACTGCTGCTACATCTGGTCAGGTGCCCCTGCTATTCTCCTCGGGGTGATTGATAAAATACAACGGAGAATCTGTAATGTGATCGATACCGACTTGGTAGACCGGCTGCAGTCACTCTCTCACCGGCGTGACGTGGCTTCCCTGTGCTTCTTCTATAAATACTTTCACGGCTTCTGCTCCGATGAACTTAGATCACTGGTGCCCCCTAGGTACGAATTTGCACGAGTTACTAGATTAGCAACTAGGTCCCACCCTTTTACAGTGAAACAGATAAAATGTAACCGCAATTTCTACTCCAACAGCTTCTTTTCTCGCACTTCCCACCTGTGAAATTTCCTTCTACATACTTGCTTCCCCGATAGTTACAATCTCCAGGATTTTAAATGTAAGGTCAATAGACACCTCCTAACACACTAACTCGCATCCATTCTCTCAAACACTCTTCCCATCTACCCAACCCTCATCTTCGCTATCCTTACCCCTCTATCACCCTCCTTCTGACAATCCCTATATCTAACCAGTCTTTCTCATCATTTTCCCCTATGTAAGCCCCTGCGCAATAGTGGCAGTGGAATGTCTTGCTCGGGGTGAAAAGTGGATCCTTTATGATAACCGTAAACTTGATCGTGATGAGTGCCCAAACATTTCCCAAAGCCAAAGTTGCATCAGCAAAACATTGGTCTACAATTGGTGTTATCCACTACACCTTTCTGAAAGCCAATCAGAACATTAATGCTCAGAACCTAATTGCTGAAATGCATGCGCGCCTACAAAAATGAAACCTGCATTGATAAATCGATGTGGTCTGATTTTGCTCCGTGATAATGTGAGATCACTCATATGTTTCAAGAATGACGTTTCAAAAACTCATAGACTTGGGATACGAGATTTTCCCACATCCTCCATATTATTCTGATCTTTCACCAACTCATTATCACTGTTTAAGCATTTGAGCAGATTTATAAAATGGTAAAATTTTAAGTTCCAAACTAGAGGTGGAATCCGCTTTCAAAGATTTTGTTGCGTCACAGCCAATAACCTTATATCAACGAGGAATAAATAATCTCTTCGATCGATGGCAGATGGGCATAAATGCTCAAGGCTCGTATTTTGACTAATTTTAACATTTCTACAGTTATTGTTTCAAGAATAAAATCGTTTCTGAAATCAGCCATTATTTTTGTAACAACCTAATATTTTTAAATCATGAGACTTTGGTGGAGGCATAATCCTACCATAGAAAATCCCACAGTAATAAAATGTTATAACGGTTGTACCAAGAATCCTTTTAAAACCCGCCATTATTTTCACCCCTTATCTTTTAATAATATAACTTATTTTAATAGTACATAACTTTCGACTTACTATTGGCAATTACAATATGCCAATAAAACGCCTACAGTAAAATGGAAAATATATTTTAAAAAAGTACAGAACTTGTAAATCTTTAATGTTTTTCATGTTTACAAGAAAAATTACAAATTACCAAATTTCTAAAACTTAACTTGCACAATAAACGTAACAAAGTAACTTCCATTTGTTTCCATGGTCTAAAATATAGTTAACTTTTCCTAATATAATATAACTAGACATCTATAATCTGTCTCCTAGCATAAATTGATTGATTCTCCCATCTTCTGGTATATAATTTGTTTTGGCTTAACGGATAGATCACTCACTAAGTCAACTACATATATTTGACGTGCAGTGTATTTAAAAAAAAGCTATCCCATCTTTGTCACTTGTTCACTATTTTAAGTGAAAAATAAAGAAAATCCTGTAACCGATGACAAGCGATAACTTTTCAAACTTACTAATTACTGCATATGTATCATTTCATTTTCTGACACAAGTCTTAATAATTAACTCATACCTGGGGTGGGGGGGGGGGGAGAATATGTGGATTCATATCTTTCTCTGTGCGTAAGTAAATATAACGAAAACCACTAGAATTAGAACACGGCTCGCCGATTTTCGGTCTGAGCCGTTATATGTTACACACCCACACATCCAAGCGTACAGCACCGAGGCAGTCACCCATCTAAATAATGAATAGCATTGACGTTACTTACTCGTACAAAAAATGGTGTTTCAACGTAATGTGAATGTAAGGAGATTTATTTTAATCTATTTTCGACTTATTTTTGGATAATTTTTAGGGTCAAATAAAACATTTCAGAAATGAAGTCTAAAGCACTATACCGAGAACCGATATTTAGTGTCTGACAAATGGGGTCAAAATGCACCCCATGACACATTTAACGTATGACTATGGCGTGTCTTTGTTAATTCTCACCCCTCAAAAATAAAACTGCTCTTATTTATTTCTTTTATTTAATCTTATTTAAGCTGAAAACGTGAATATGGCAACAAAAGGGGGAAAACAGTCTGAAAAGTAAAATAGTTAAAATACTTCACCTCAGAAACATATCGAAAACAACTTTCAGTTTGTTAACTGGGGCAAAGAATGGCTTGTTAGTTTTAACGCGTTCAAAATGAAATTCATGCCTTAATTGTCTGAGCAGTCCTCTTTGTCTTCCATTATCGTGGCTGATGCTAAGTTAAAGAGAATAACTTGAGGCGTCTTCTCGGGCTGACATGAACTAGAAAGACTATATTGAATCAATAGCACGGTTTGCTGCTAATAAATTTGACCACTTAGACCAGTGAACAACCAAGGCTAGAAAGTATAGTCTTCTTTGCTATTTAACCTATAGCTGGCGGGAGGGGATAGGTGGATACTTTCCTTTTCCAATGACATTGTGATGAAACAGAACACAAAGGACTATGAAAAATGTAACTGATAAATTATAATCAAGCTGAGATAATCTGCGTACACATTGGACGAGGTGGCGTTCCGAGGTAGTATGGCTCCGGATAGATAGATAGATAGATAGATAGATAGATAGATAGATAGATAGATAGATAGATAGAAAATATTAGCAATGTAATAAGATAGATAGATAGATAGATAGATAGATAGATAGATAGATAGATATTATTAGCAATGTAATAAGATAGATAGATAGATAGATAGATAGATAGATAGATAGATAGATAGAAAGAAAATATTAGCAATGTAAAATAAGATAGATAGATAGATAGATAGATAGATAGATAGATAGATAGATAGATAGATAGATAGATAATATTAGCAATGTAATAAGATAGAACAGGATAGGATAGATAGATAGATAGATAGATAGATATTAGCAATGTAATAAGATAGAATAGTAATAGATAGATAGATAGATAGATAGATAGATAGATAGATAGATAGATAGATAGAAAGAAAATATTAGCAATGTAATAAGATAGATAGATAGATAGATAGATAGATAGATAGATAGATAGATAGATAGATAGATAGATAATATTAGCAATGTAATAAGATAGAACAGGATAGATAGATAGATAGATAGATAGATAGATAGATAGATAGATAGATAGATAGATAGATAGATAGAAAATATTAGCAATGTAATAAGATAGAATAGGATAGGATAGGATAGGATAGATAGATAGATCTGTCCTCTTGAACCTCCCATTAATAGAATTCATTAGAAGCAAGTTCTTGACTTCCTACGCAGTGTCTTCTGGAAGTAGGATATTTTTCATAGAAGCTTTCGTTCCAGCTCGGAAATAATACGCGAAAACGCAATTATCGCCACTATGGCTCCCAGGAATCGCCTGTTCCAGAGCAACAGATCTGATTGTAGTAGGCGTCTCTTTGTCGCTGCTCGTAAGAGAAGCAAGCATATGCTCAAAGAAGCAAAGTCACTATTCGCTGATATGAAGCACTGTATAGTCTATCACAAGTTTTGTTCTTGGGATTACAGGTGGCTCTGTAAGAGTGTGTTGAGCAATAGCAAGATATTTATACAGAGGATATTACTATTTACTCCTGCCTTAGTAGAAAATCGAACAGATTCAACAAATTAAATCTGGTAACTACAATATGGCATTGAATCCTGGACAATTTCAACAAAGATAAAGGGAAGACTTGATGCACACAAAATGTGGTTTTGCAGAAGGATGCTGAGAAGACCATGGAGTGAACATGTGACGTGGCTTTGGAATTAAAAAGGAAACTAATACTTAACATAAGGAAAAGATAGATGCAGTTCCTGGTATATGTAAAACGGAAAGAGGACTTAGAAAATCTGATACTCACAGGTCATATAAGATGGAAAGAAAGACAGAGGAAAGCAAAGCGTAAAATACTTGATGGGCTTTAGCAAATGGACAGCAGAGCGGAGTATGAGAGGGATAAAAGGAGAAAGCGTGTTAGGAGCTACTATGGATAAGGAAATGTGGAAGGCCATGATTGAAAAGAGCCTTCAAAGAGTAATCAGGAAGAAGAAGAAGAAGAAGAAGAAGAAGAAGAAGAAGAAGAAGAAGAAAGATCAGAAGAAGAAGAAGAAGAAGAAGAAGGAAAGAGCCTTAATAGAATAATCAGGAGAAAATAGAAGAAAAAGAAAAAGAAGCAGAGAGCCTTGGAAAAAAGTCCCGAAGAAGAAGAAGAAAAAGAAGAAGAAGAAGAAAAGAATCTTAAAAGCTTAATCAGAAAGAAGAAGAAGAAGAAGAAGAAGAAGAAGAAGAAGAAGAAGAAGGAAACAGCCTTAAAAGAGTAATCAGGAAGAAACAGAAGAAGAAGAAGAAGAAGAAGAAGAAGAAGAAGAAGAGAGCCTTGGGGGAAAAACCCCGAATAATAATAATAATAATAATAAGAAGAAGAAGAAGAAGAAAGAGGAGGAGGAGGAAATAGCCTTAAAAGAGTAATCAGATAAAGAAGAAGAGAGCCTGGGAAAAAGACCCAAAGAAGAAGAAGAAGCAGAAAAGTGCTTTAAAAGAGTAATCAGGAGGAAATAGAAGAGAAAGAAGCAGAGACTCTTGGGAAAAAGCCTAGAAGAAGAAGAAGAAGAAGAAGAAGAAGAAGAAGAAGAAGCAAAGAGTCTTAAAGAAGAAGAAGAAGAAGAAGAAGATTGGGAAAAAAAGAACAAAAACTACGCCTTTGTGGCTTATGTTTTTTACTGACACTTTCTTTTACGTTTTGGACTGATGTATCCAGTTTGTTTCTTCGTCTTGGTGACACGACTGACAGTTGAAACGCTGACACCAACAATATCTGCCACCCCTCTGTAAGGCCTGCCAGTGTGTTCGTGCAGGGTTAAAATTTCCGTAACCTTTCTTGGTGTTACGCCCATAGCAGACAATGGCCGTAGGACAACTTACTAACAATCGAGACAATAGTTTCTGAGCGTGATAAAAATCTGATGCTATTATGGAAGACGCAATATGTTTCAAAACCGAACAAATTTCATCATACACCCTGAAAATAGATCTATATTACCTCACATCACTGCAAATGACTTAATCTGGGGAAAAATAGAACTCTATTACACCGAGTCACTCCAATTACTTTGTTACTGACTGATGGGTTTCCCTTTATCTTCTTTTTTTTCTTGTTCTTCTTTTTCTTCTTCCCTTTCTTCGTTCTTCATCCTTTTCTTCTACTTCTTCCTCTTCTTCTTCTTCCTTTTCCTCATTTTTCTTCTTGTTCTTCTTGTTGTTGTTAAAGTAGCGAACAAGTGACAAAGACGGGACAGTTTTTTTTTTTAAATACACTGCACGTCAAATATAAAACTGGGGTCCAAACACTATGAAAGAATAAAAATAAACTTTTATAGAAATATATACATAAAAAATTGACTTTTATAGAAAAAATATTATATTTTTGAAAAATAAAAAAAATTACTACTATAATACGTTTTTGAAGGAAAAAATTATCAGCAAAACATTTTTGAAAACAAAACTATACGTTTTCAGTTTTCTAAAATAAAAAAGAATAAAAACAAAATTTTTGTTAAAATCTGACTAAATTAACCTTCTCACTATAACCGAACATTAAAAAAGATACCTTGGCATTAAATGACCCACAGAGGTTGATATGCCGTTAAACAATACTCACTCACTCACTCACTCACTCACTCACTCACTCACTTCTTTTTGTTGTTGTTCTTCTTCTTCTTGTTCTTGTTCTTGTTCTTGTTCTTGTTCTTCTTCTACTACTACTACTACTACTAAATGAACTCTTCATTTCATGTAGCGTTCCACGTGCCATGTATCCTACAGCAGAGGTGAACAAAGGTTGGAGAGTTCAGTTAAAGGGAGATAACTGACAATCAGACATACGGAAGAGGCCTGGCAAGTGAAACTAGAACAATCCAACGTCCATCGCAGACAATGGCCGTAGAACAACTAATCGACAGTCGAGTCAGTAGTGTCTAGGCGGGATAAAAATCTGATGTAATCACGGATGACGCAATATTTTTCAAGGTCAAACAAATTTAATCATATTTCAAGAAAATAGATTCATATTACTGCAAACCACTTCAAATGACCTAATCTGATGAAAAAAAAAATCGATTACACACTATCACTCCAGTGGGTCTAAAACTGACCGTATAGTGAAAGAAAGGAAACTAAAGATGTTGTTTCAATTAATTTGCACAAGGGTCTAAATCTGCCATGCATCCTTGTAATGAATTTCTGTTGCAATATTTGTTCTCCAGCTCCTATTGTCTATCTCGAAATTCTTGACAAAATCCAGATATGGGTGTGCAATACAACCGTTCTCTTCCAGTTACTTTCTCACCGACGTAACATCGCCTCCCTCTGTTTATCCTACAAATATTTTGATGGCAACTGCTCGGACGAGCTTTTTCTATTTTTCCTCTGTCCGACTACATGAATTTTAAAGTGCTACTAGACTGGCAATTAGGTCTCACCATTTTATTGTTGAACTAGCTCGACACAAACGTCATTTCTATTCTAACATTTTTTCCTCGCACTTTCCACATGTGGAACGTTCTTCGGATTTATTGCTACCCATACGTAATACACGCTCAAAAGAGACATGACTGACTGGGCATAGGACTATCCCGCATTAGATTGCTATTACTTTCTGCGGTAGACTGGTTGCCAGCCAAGGCTCTAGAACCCAATCTGTCCTGTTATTTAACCCATAACTGGAGTTAAGAAACCGATTACTACCATTCAAAAAGGTATTTGCGCGTAAGTGAATGCAAGGATTTCAAATGGAATTAGAACTCGGCTCCTCGATTTCTCGTTCCGGGCCGATATCCACTGCACCACAACGCACATCCTGCACCCTACACCCTGATAACTACATTCTTTAAAAAATTAAATGCAACGTTAATCGTCATCTTTTGTCTTCTTGAATTATGTTCCTTCCCCACACCTCCCTTCAATTCTCCCCATTCTCAGTTTTCTCATTTTCTTTCACTCCCTGTAACCCCTTGAGCACTAATGGCATTGTCACCTTTCTTAGAGTGAAACGTGTAAAAGAATAAACAGATAGATAGATAGATAGAAACGGACTGAGATAGATAGATAGATAGATAGATAGATAGATAGATAGATAGATAGAAACGGACTGAGATAGATAGATAGATAGATAGATAGATAGATAGATAGATAGAAAGAAAGAAACGAACTGAGATAGATAGATAGATAGATAGATAGATAGATAGATAGATAGATAGATAGAAATAGGACGGAGTGAGATAGATAGATAGATAGATAGATAGATAGATAGATAGATAGATAGAAACGGACTGAGATAGATAGATAGATAGATAGATAGATAGATAGATAGATAGATAGATAGATAGAAAGAAACGAACTGAGATAGATAGATAGATAGATAGATAGATAGATAGATAGATAGATAGATAGATAGATAGAAACGGACTGAGGTAGATAGATAGATAGATAGATAGATAGATAGATAGATAGATAGATAGATAGACGGACTGAGATAGATAGATAGATAGATAGATAGATAGATAGAAAGAAAGACGAACTGAGATAGAAATAAAGAAATAGATGAGATAGATAGATAGATAGATAGAAAGGACTGAGATAGAAACGGATAGATAGATAGATAGATAGATAGATAGATAGATAGATAGATAGATAGAAAGAAACGAACTGAGATAGATAGATAGATAGATAGATAGATAGATAGATAGATAGATAGAGAAACGGACGATAGATAGATAGATAGATAGATAGATAGATAGATAGATAGATAGATAGATAGATAGATAGATAACAATAAGATGGGATAGGATTAGATACATCAGGAGAGGCAGGTAGAGATAGATGAATTAACTGACATGGATATGAACAGAGTCGTACGGAGTCGTAGAGAGTCACTTGAGAGTCAGTGCGAGTCAGTGAAGAGTTAGTCACACTTCCGGTGGCGTACCGGAAGTAATCACGGATACACACGTCTTACGACAGATTGGACTCTTGTATCTTTTCTATTGTAAATATTACTAATCACTTCTGTACATACTAACCGTCTTTCCGCGGAATACAACTTATATTCTGATTCTGTTGTTGAGTTATTCATTTATACTTGGCGACATAACACTGACGAGGTGCTAATAAGAAAGTACCGAAACACAACGGCTCTTGTGTTGCAGTTAACTATGTTTTTATTATAAACTTATGATAAAAATATTAACATAGTCATTCGCAGACAATCCTATTTCGCTGTATCACAGCTTATCAGTACGGCTAGAAGCAATCAGGTGTTTACCTGATTACTTCCAGCCGAGATTGACAACCGACCGATTTGATACCAGTCAGAGATTCTATCTCTAAACTATCGTTGCACAGAGAAGGAAAGCAGTAGTCCAATTGATTGCTAAAGAACGATGCGTAAATAGCGGTGGGTAGCTACTAATTTTAAAATCTACCATTTCCTCAGAGTGTTCAATCGACAGGCGAGAGTATATATATATATTAGGAAGAGCAGCCGATTACACTACCATGGTTTCAATTTTTTGGTATCGTCAAGCGTTATAAACTAACTGATTGACAAACGCAAAATTTTTTGAAACCACAACAGGAATTTGAAAACAGGAAGTTTAAATTAAGGGAAGAATTGAGTCAATACAAACGAAATATTATTGTACATAATTTTATCCGGGTTTGTACGAACCCGAAATGCAATTTCTACTGTGTATACATCCAGTTATTATTTCAGATCCTTCATTTAGTAACCTTTCTCGTGCTGGAAATGAGGCTATAGCCAACTTTTCTTATTGGCACAATAGACAAACAGCTTACAGATGATTTATTTTATTTTATTTCTTAATTTCCACGCATAGTTGGCTTGTTTGGTACAATTCACACGGTTTTCTACCTTGAATTAAGCTTTATAATTATACTGTGGTGATACCGAGCAAAAGCGATGAACCAGATGTTTGAGCTTTCACGACCAAAAAGCAAATGGCCAAAAGTCGTCTGTGCGCCGCCGGCTCCGCGCAGATGTTCCGGTTGAAAACTAAAAATTAATTAAATATTAAATTTCCATTCCGCGAGCCAGGAAGCCCAGAACCAAATACAAGTGTGAAATCCCAAATGAGCTGCTGTGATCCAAAAAGAAGATATAAAAAGCGGATACATAAAGCATCGACAGGCAGATCGACTCGAGGAAAAGAGAGTAATTAGTATCTCCCTTGACTAAGTCAAGAGGCTTACTATGCTCGCCTCCCTTACTTGTTTCCTTCTTCCCTGCCTCAAAAACTACTTACTGACCTAAGGAGCGAATACATCAAAGACATTCCTTACTTACACGCTCCCAAATTCCTAAGCATTAATTCTCTTTCAGCATTTTATTGCTATGAATATTTTAACCGTCGTTGGACCTATACTTCATGTATTACTTCAATTATAAAAACATTAATTGATACGTGTTATATATAAAATTTTATCTTGAAACTCAATTTGCTTTTCTTGGTTTATAACCTTTCTTTATGACTTATAGTGGGCTATCTACAACAAGGCCAAATTCCGTTAATCTGCAACAGTATACAACTACCCTTCACTAGAACGGACTCTCCATTACTAACAGAAAAGAATAGATAAGCAACAAACCATAATGCCTTGGTTTTGAAAATTGTCTTAAGTTTCTATCTAAGAACATTTTTTTTTCATACATATCGTCTATTTCAAATTCCAGTTGAATTCATTGCATTCACTTACGCGCAAATACCCTTGGGAAAGGTATTAATCCGTCTCTTCCTTCCAGTTATGGATTAAATAACAGGACAGATTGGGTTCTATAGCCTTGGCTGGCAACCAATCTACCGCAGAAAGCAATGGCAACCTACTGCAGGATAATCTGCCCAGTCAGTCATGTCTCTTTCGAAACATGATCACCCAAGCGTGTTTCACGTATGGCACTTAATTGACTGACTAAATTTTTAAGCCCCGCTTAGATGTGGCACAAGGCCAAAAATACGGGGAACCCAGTGAGGATGGAACTCGCTACTAATAGTTTCTAGCGAAACAATTGTGCTAGACATTAGACCACGTC
Organism: Ascarosepion bandense; assembly: GCA_037127315.1. Classification (NCBI taxonomy): domain Eukaryota; kingdom Metazoa; phylum Mollusca; class Cephalopoda; order Sepiida; family Sepiidae; genus Ascarosepion; species Ascarosepion bandense. The sequence goes on along the minus strand of JBBBDQ010000514.1, from coordinate 4,560,285 downwards.
GAGGTACCCCAAATAGCTAGATAGATAAATAGATATTTACTTTAAATAAAGCTTTTCTTTCTGTTTTTATATTTTGACTTATTTTTATAAACGTCGTTCTATGTTAGTTTTGTATTGTCTTTTTTAAGGGAGGAAATTTTTGATTGTTAATTTTATTTGCTTATTTTTATTTTATTTGTTCATTTTATTTATTATTATTATTTCATTGATTTTTTAAAAATATTTTTTTGTTTTGGATAGTATTTATTTATTTATTTATTTATCTTTCGGCATTTCGACAATTATTTTTTATTTATTCTTTGATTTTGTTTTGCTTTTTGCTTTTTGCTTTTTGCTTTTTTTTTTTTTTACTTTTTTTTGAAAGAGTGTAAAAATTATTACGGCGAATATTTGAAATGCTCTCCAACCAGCCTTCGCGACCCACACCTCTTTCTCCTTCCCCACTCCCGATACTGCACACCACCCATCACTACCCTCTCCACCTCAAAATTTCTTTCGGCTTTATTGTATTTTATCGGTTTTAAATGAGATTTCGCTTCTTTCATCTTGAAAAGGATAATTTAAACAAATCGAGGTCAGGAAAAAAATCGGCGATTTTTACAGGCTGGTCAGAATTAGTCTTTAAATAAAATTTCTCACTCACTCATTCATTCATTCATTCATTTATTCATTCATTCATTATTATTATGACTATTTTTCTTTTTTATTTTACTTTTATTTTATTTTTTATTTTTAATATTTTCATTTATTTTCTTTTAATTTTTTTCTTTTTTCTTCTTCATTTTATTTGCCTTAATCTTTTTTTTCTTCGTCTTTTAATTTATCTTTTATTTTCTTTTTCTTCTTCATTTTATTTTTCTTCTTTTTATTTATTCTTCTTTTCATTTATCCTCTTCTTTTTATTTTCTTTTTGTTCTTCATTTTATTTGTTTTCTCTTTTCTTCTTTTCATTTATTTTCTTCTTCTTCTTCTTCTTCTTCTTCTTCTTCTTCTTCTTCTTCTTCTTCTTCTTCTTCTTCTGTATTTCTCTCTCCTTAGCCCACGACTCGTTTTTCTCTTGCTTTCTATTTCAGTTTATTTTTTATTTTTTATGCTTAAATTTTCTTCTTTCTTTCTTTTCATAGATAGTTTCTGTTACATTCTTTTTTGCCTTTAACTTTTCTTCTTTCTTTCTTATGCCTTTTCTTTCCACTTTTGTCCAAATTTCTGTTACCGTTTTCTTCATTCTTTCAATCTTTCATGGCATTAGTACTTTCTTTTTCTCTTTTTGTCTTTCTTACTTTTTCTTTTTAATCTAATCTATTCTCTCTCTCTCTCTCTCTCTCTCTCTCTCTATATATATATATATATATATATATATTTCTTTATTCCCTTTTTCTACTTTTTTCGCTTTTTTTTTTTTTTTTTCTTTGTTTTGGTTCTTACTTTCTTATCCTTTTAGGGATTTTATTGATTTGCTCATTCTGCTGTCTTTTTTCTTTCTTTCTTTCATTCTCTCGTTCTTTCTTTCTTTCTTTCTTTTTTTCTTTCAGACTGTGAATTTTTATGTTCCTTTTTTATTCATTTCTTTTTTACTTATTTTTCCTTGCTTTCTTTTGTTTTGTATTTTTCTTTTCTTTCTTTTTTCTTTCTTCTTTCATTTTTACTTTTTTTGTTTCTTTCGTTCTTATATTTTCTTTTTTCTTTTCTTATGGCTTCTTTCTAGCGCCTTTGCTTTCTTTATTATCTTTAATTCTTTCTTTATTTACTTTTGTATTGTGAATTTTCCTCTCTTTCTATCATTTTTTCTGCTTTTTCACTTTTCTTTCTTTCTTTCTTTCTGTTTTCATTGTGTCTTCCCCTTGTTTTCTGTCATTCTTTCTTTTGTGCTTTTTTTCCATTTTTATTCATTCATTCATTCATTCATTCATTCCTTCTTTTTTTCTATTTCTATCTTTCTTTTTTCGTTCATTCTTTTTCTCATTCCTTCTTTCTTTTTTCTCCATTATTGTGTCTTACTTTGCTTTTTGTCATCCTTTCTTTTTGTGCTATTTCCCTTTCTTTCTTTAATTCTTTCTTCCTTGTTTTTCTTTCCTTATGCTCCGTTTCTTTTACCTTTTCTTTCTCCCTTTGCTTGTATCTATGCTACTTGCTCTAATAATGTTGATGTCCGCTTATCAACATACACGCTCCTGCGCACGGGCCCTCTCTATATTACGTCTCCATCTCGCTCGGACAATTACACGCCTAATAAACTACACACATGCACGCGCGAGTGTAAGTTATGGAAAATCAATTCCTTCCCAATTCTATTATTGATATTAGAATCATGACTCAATAGCCAGCATGTCTTGAAAATAGCAAATATTAATCGTCTAGTAAATCTATTGCTTTGACTGGATAGTCCACTAAATATTCGAAAATCAGGAAGAAAACACACATGAGAGGGTCGCTATCTTTTTGTGAGACGCAGTCATATTTTTAGAGAAGTTATTTCGTCTGAATCGCAAAAACTGGCAAACGAATGCAAATCGCCATTTTGCCGGAAGACATTCATTATCAACTTAAAAAAATAAACATTTCAACGCACAGTATTTTAAAAATAAAATAAACACCAATAAATAAGTAATAGACAATAAAAATGACTATATACACACACACACACACACACACACACACACATATATATATATATATATATATATATATATATATATATATTGCAAGTGGATGTGTATAGCAACTCTGATGAGCTGTGATACAGCGACACAGGCTTGTCTGTGGATGACTAATATATATATATATATATATATATATATATATAGCCACAAAATTGGCAACTAGGTCCCACTCTTTTACTGTGAAACCAATAAATTGTAAACGCAAATTCTACTCCAGCAGCTTCTTTTCTCGCACTTCACGCCTGTGGAATTCTTTTCTGCATACTTGCTTTCCTGAGAGTTACAATCTCCAGGAGTTTAAATGTAAAGTCAATAGTCATCTCCTCCTCACTCTCATGCTTTTCTACATCCACCCCGCTATCATCAGTACTCTCTTCCTAACATCCCCTGCAACCTCTCACTCCTCATAACATTCCTCCTCGTCCAACCCGTCTTATCGTCTTATCAGTAATCTCTTCCCTTTCCTACTTTCTTCCTGACACCTCCTGCAACCTCTCACTCCTCGACATTCCTCCTATGTAACCCCCTGCACAACAGTGGTAGTAAAATGCCTTTGCTTGGGGCGACACGATTATATATATATATAAACTCGTGCATTTAAAACGCTTAATGTGACTTCGTTAAGACTGATCGTCATTCGTGGTCGAAAGGTCTAAGACGCGCCAAGTCACTTGGTGGCTTCCCCTATGTGGATAGGGGTCGCAGGTTCGAATCCTGCCGAATGACACACATTTTTGTTACAAAAATTTATCCTAATCAGGCCGGTAGAAATAAATATATAATACTGTTTGATTATAAACAAAATATATACTTAAATACGAGTATCGATCAAAAATAATGTTCAAACAATTCATTTCATATATATATATATATATATATATATATATATATATATATATATGACTGCAGATCTTGTTATTTCTAATCAAAATAACCCTATGAAATCTAAAATATCGATAATATCGTGTATGAATTCCAATGCTTACTACAAGACTGTGTTTCTTGTCATAAATCAATTACTCATATCAATTACTCATATTGGACATACTTCAACTTCTTTGAGCAGGCGTCTTACATGCCACCTATTCAACAAAAGTGCAATAAAAACATTTATTAACCTATAATTTACAAGAATCCTCCTGAAAGATTTTGTTTGAAAATACAAAAATACTATTTAAATCACAATATTAAAAACATCTGGGTATGAGAGAGGTATTATATATCAAACAATTTTCTCCTACCATCAACGTGACATTATTTAACAGTGGAAATGGAGATTAAATTTTTTTTTTTTTTGTAATAGATAGACGCTCACACGATGTCCAGTAAGTGTGCATCACGTGATAGCTTTTAAAGAACGGTTACAGTCAAAATATGAAGATAAAATGATATCGAAAATTTAACACTCTTGAGAATGGCCAGCGAAATTGGCTGAAAGCGCTTGGAAAGCAAATAATTAGGTAACATTCTTGGATTTCTTTCTCCTGCAAAAAAAGTAACATGTAAAAATACTGGAAAATTATATGAAAAATTAATAAAATCTTCCTTGATGGTCGTTTTTAACGAAACATGTTTAAAAGAAGGATTACTACCTAAATATATATATATATATATATATATATATATATATATATACTACTTGCCATAATTATAAAGCCACCCCAGTTTTTAAAAGAAATTATGTATTTCATACTATTTTTAGTATTTATTGCCAAGATGATAATTCTAAATGAAAATAGAATTGTTCTTTGTTAATACATCTCAATAACTAGTGCATCAAATGAACTGTTCTTGTGTCCAGTTTTTGTGCTCTCTTCCCCATGCTAGTCTCTTCTTATTGGCTGGCTGAAGCAAAGGCTTCCTGGCTGCCTTGTAAAATTTTGCAAAGTAATAATAACAAAAGAACCAGACAAACCCAATCCCACTTATAACGGCAGCTAGGGAATTTTTGTTCGAGTCTACGCAGACGGTAACCTCACGTTAGACACAACCTTGTGTCACATCATGCCTCTGTGTGGAGGACTTGGGTGAATATCCAGATTTCCGATCGAACTTATCGGACTGTCTGTCTTTGGATGGAGAATACTCAGAGTTTCAAAGGAAAATGGCCCTCTGTCTTCGGGCAAAGTTTTACTCAGACGGGGCTCGGCCTAAAGACTGAGATATGATAAGTAAAATATACAAGCACAGTGCCGGATCCTGTGTTTAGAGGGATTGGATAAACTTGGACTCTTGGCTCGGTTTCCCCACGTTAAAGCCTATCTAGAGCTATATCGCGTCTCACTGGAGAGACTATGGGTAAATACTCGCAGTTCGGCGAGACCTCGCGATTTTTAGTCAAGCTCCCTGTCTTCGGGCAGAGTACGATTCAGTCGGGGCTTGGTCTACGGGCTGAGAAAAATAGTACCCGATATTGTGCCACATTCCGTCTCAGAGGGGTAAATATTTAGATTTTCGAGGAAGCTGACAGAATTTTGATAGAGTGTTCCTTAGAGTATTTCTTAGAGTGCGTTGTGGTTCAGTGGACATCGACTCGGAACAACAAATTGGGGTGCCGAGTTCGAATTCTAGTTGAATTCTTTGCATTCACTTGCGCACAAATACTATCGGGGAAGGTATTAATCCCTTCTCTTCCCTCCAGTTATGGGTTAAATAATAGGACAGATTTGATTCTATAGCCTTGGCTGGCAATCAGTCTACCACAGAAAGTAATGGCAACCTCATGCGTGATAAACGTCTGCCCACTCTGTCATGTCTCTTTCGAGACATGATCGCCCAAAGCTTATATCACGTATGGCACTTAACTGACTGACTGTTCCTTAGAGTAGTGTTTGAGTCAGTTGAGACATATTAGGTTGTTACGAAAATAATGTCTGATTTCAGAAACATAATTTTATTCTTGAAAATTTAACTGTAGAAATGTTGAAATTAGTCAATATTCGAGCCATGTGCAGCTATGTATTGTTGTTATGTAGAAGAAGCATCGAGCACATTTCAAAACGCCTGAGTTTTTGATTTTCATCTTGAGAAACCAATTTATCTTTTTCTCCTTGTCAATACTACGAAAATGGCATAAGACTGTTGCAGTTGACACAAAGCGTCTGAAAGATTTTTCTGACACAATTGATGTGGGGTTTGCTCAACAACTGCTTGCAACTTTTCGTTGTCAAGACTGCATGACCGTCCTCTACCTGCTTCATCTTCAAAGCTCTCATCACCAGTACGGAAATTCTAGTACCACCTTCGTACTGCCCGATCACTTGTGGATCCATCATCCCATGCTTTATTGATACTGGCAGAAGTTTGGGAGGCAATGAGCCCAAGTTTGAACTCATACGAGAAAAGTAAACGATCAGGTTTTGTCATGTTCATAATCAAGAGCTTGTATCCTTCAAGAATATTTCTGTCTGAAATTAAGTTTAAATCTATGAAAGAGCATACATTAATTATTACGTAAACCACAATTCATATAATACAGAGTGTCCACAAAGTCCCTGTGCACTTTAGAAAATTTATAAATACAAATAAGGTTTTAATTTTTTTTTAAAAGTGCACACGGACTTTATGGAGACCCTGCATATACCGTGAGTACTATGTTAAAGGATGTGCAATGTGGTGCAGTGTCTGTCGAGACATGACTGACTGGGCAGAAGATTATCCCGCAGTAGGTTGCCATTGCTTTCTGTGGTAGACTGGTTGCCGACCAAGGCTATAGAACCCAATCTGTCCTGCTATTTAACACATAACTGGAAGGAAGAGACGGATTAATACCTTTGCCAAGGGTATTTGCGCGTAAGTGAATAAAAAGGATTCAGCTGGAATTCGAACTCTGCTCCCCGGTTTCTCGTTCCGAGCCGATATCCACTGTACCACAACGCACACACAACACTATGTTAAAATAACTTTTCCAAATACAGCACTTCGAGCGGCCATTATTTTTGTAACAGCCTTATATTATAATTGTTTGTAAGGCGTTAGTAATCGGAAACGACAAATTGGGGAGCCGAGTTCAAATTCCAGTTGAATTTCTTGCATTCACTTGCGCACAATACCCTTGGGAAAGGTATTAATCCTTCTCTTTCCTGCAGTTATGGGTTAAATAATTTGGCTGGCAACCAGTCTACCACAGAAAGTAATGGCAACCTACTGCGGAATAGTCCAGTCAATCATGTCTCTTTCGAGACATAATCGCCCAAAGCGTGTATCACGTATGGCACTTAACTGACTGACTGTTCCTTAGAGTACTGTTTGAATAAGTTGAGACGTATTAGGTTATTACAAAAATAATGGCTGATTTCATAAACATCATTTTATTCTTGAAAATTTAACTGTAAAAAATTGAAATTAGTCAATATTAGAACCATGTACATCTACGCATCTCTGCCACTTAACTGACTGACTATGTGTTATGGAACCTACCCGATGTACCCTAATGAACTCTTCTCATGACTATAAATATCGGAAGACTGTCTCAAGTGGACTTTCGGCAATTGACGATTGACAGAGGAGTTGAGTTGGTCTCCACTTGGCAATCACTGACGTGTAATACTTTTACTTGTTTGTCGTAATTATATCTTTGTTACACTAATACCTGGGTTGTGTTTTCTTCCAGACCTATTCTGGTCCACAACACTGGCGACAAAGATACTCAACGAACTCCACGCGGGAACCAGAAAGAAGGAAAAAAAGTCTTTTAGACAAGGTTCACAGTCAGTCAGTTGAGTGCCATACGTGATACACGCTTGGGCGATCATGTCTCGACAGAGACATGACTGACTGGGCAGAAGATTATCCCGCAGTAGGTTGCCATTGCTTTCTGCGGTAGACTGGTTGCCGACCAAGGCTATAGAACCCAATCTGTCCTGCTATTTAACACATAACTGGAAGGAAGAGACGGATTAATACCTTTCCCAAGGGTATTTGCGCGCAAGTGAATAAAATGGATTCAGCTGGAATTCGAACTCTGCTCCCCGGTTTCTCGTTCCGAGCCGATATCCACTGTACCACAACACACACAACACTATGTTAAAATAACTTTTCCAAATACATCACTTCGAGCGGCCATTATTTTTGTAACAGCCTTATATTATAATTGTTTGTAAAGCGTTAGTAATCAATTGTGAAGTGTAAAAGTCTGAGCTTTACGAGACAGTCTACAGTTTTGACATTAAATACTGCTCTGATCAAAAGATAAAACAATTCACTACGACGTAAATGTCTAGAGAGTGTCTTGATCACAATGTCAACCACAAAAAATTTGCACCCAGTCTGTTACAAAATTTCACCATTCCTGGCAGAACTTCTATTATCACAGTGTGGGATACTGACGAGAAAAATTGTCTGACACAGTGCACCAAATTTCCTAGCAGTAAACCTTGCAATTAATACAGTATAATAATCATTCTACTTCGTATCAGTAGAAAATCTGTGTTGCAAAAGCCTTCCTTGCAGTAGACGTAGCAATTGACACTATATAGTTACTCCATTTTATGTGGAAGAAAAACGTAAGGGCAAAAAGTTGCGAAGGCGAAAAGTGTTGCTTTCCAGAAGTTTTGCATCAGACATCCTAATAGTAAATAGAAAATCTTCTATAAGGTAATGAGATAGAGGCAATTTTATTTAGGATTCGTTAAAATTTAGGTGTTATTCCTTATTAACCACTGATTATGTAATATATTACCTTGAACGGCAAAAATATAGTTGACAAAAATATCCGGCAGTGGATGGTGTTCGGCAGGTCACATCAAAGGCGACAATCGGCTTGAAAGGCGATAGCCAGTGAAAATGATTGTCAGATATATCTGGCCCTAGATTACGTCAGTTGAGCGACAGCCAAAAAAAAACATAAATGCGTAGGAACTTTGGGGTTTCTGGCCGATGATGACAAAACGATGGGAGAGAAGAGAGATCGCCGCTGACTGAAGCAGAGACTAGCTAACGACACTCCGGCGGCTACCCTCCTACTCCACACCAGTGTTACTGTCGTTGTTTTCAAGATGATCATTCTTTTCCAGCGGGTGCAATATAAGAATTAGAGGTTATTTTCGAGAGCAGTTGCGAATTTTATTTTATTGAATCTTTCAGGAGTAAATATATGTGTCATCTGCATACATATTACACGATTTGTTAGGAGCCATTTGGATTAGGCCAAAATGGCATCCATTGACACCGTAGCACGAGTTTGTAGAGAAGGTCAGTATTTTAAAACCATTTCGTACGCCTTTCAAATATCTGGAGCCAAAGCCTTTGAAATGTCTAGAGTCACAGCCTGATGCTTTCCGTTCTTGTCTAAAGCTTGTTAAACAAATTCGGTGACGGCTGTTAATACATCATCGGGAGATCTGGAGAAACGGAAGTCATATTGCTTATCCGGAAAAGATTCGTGTGAAGGTAAGATGCTTAACCAATCTGGCGTTGATTAAAGCCTCTCGTGCATAGTGAAACGCAATAAGCGACTAATAGGGCGACAATTCAATGGGGTACGTGGCTTCTCCAGAGTTTTTAAAGGCACAGCACTGCCTAAGAAGCCAGGCGCAAACGAATGTGAACTCCACCGAACAATGAGCTCAATGAGTTACATAACAAAACTCATCCGAATCCCGATGAATAGAGCGTACAGCAGAATCAGGCCAGTGATAGGACAAGAACAGTGTGGTTTCGTCAAGAACACTGGAACAAGGTTGTTGGTTGGCTGGTTGTTTTGTTTTTATAGCATATCAACCTCGGCGGATCATTTATTGACAACTAAATTTTTATTTATTTATTACCGATAATACCTTTTTCTTTAAGGAATTTATTGTTGTTTTTATATAAGTTTTGTGTCTAGTAATACTTTTTTCTTTTCGCGTATTAAGATTCATTGGGATTTGTTTTTAAGGGCAAGGTCCCCAAGTCCTACCCTGTTATTTAACCCATAACTTGAGGGAAGGGACGCATTAATACCTTTCCCAACAGTACCAGTGCTTCAGTGAATGCAGGGTATTCAGCTGGAATTCGAACTCGGCTCAACGAGTTCTCTTTCCGAGCCAATATTCACTGCACCACAACGCACATCCGTCACTATACCTGGTATTTCCAAGCGGTCACCCATTTAAGTACTGACCAGACTCAACGTTGCTTAACTTCGGTGATCGAGCGAGAACCGGTGTATTCAACGTGATAGGCCGTAAGCCTCCGGAACAAGGAACGTGATATTTATGCTTAGAATGCGATAAGAAAGGGCAAACAAATGGACGTGTACCTGTGTTTTATAGGCTACAAAGGTCATTCGACAAAGACTTGTTAAAAATGCTCAGCAACTCAGACATATTTGGGAAAGACATTAGTGTAATAAACAAGCACTAATGTCAGAAATATGCTTGCATACGGACAGGATGAGAGTTTAGCAGATCTAAACTTATTTATAAATGGAACTTTGTCTCTCTCTGTGTGTGTGTGTGTGTGTGTGTGTGTGTGTGTGTGTGTGTGTGTGTGTGTCCGTTACCTACAGACTCCGGAACGGCTGAACCGATTTTCTTGAAAATTTGCACAGTTGTACTATAAGCGTCTACGAGTGTTCTTAGGTAGGTTTTGTGTCGAGGTACCCCCGATAAATATCGAAAATCGATAATCGAAAAAATCGGGTTATAGAAGGAGTGGTTCGATTTTAATCAAATTTGATACACTCATAGACAAAGACATAACAAACGATATTCAGAAGTTTCAAGTTTGAAGTTCTTACAATAATGCAGAAAATCGATATATAAAAGGCAAGATGTTTGTGTGTGTGTGTTTGTTTATCTGTCTGTATGTCCTTTATACAAATCCACAATTTTTATCCGATTCTCACCAAACTTCACACAAATATTCTTTAGGCTGAGTCTGAGCTCTAGGACCATGGATTAGTTTTAAATCTTTCGTTACACCCGAGCAACGCCGGGCTATACGGCTAGTATACAATAATAGAAAGGGTTGTGAGACAAGGATGTCTCTTTTCACCGGATCTATTTAAAGTATACAGCAAAACATTTCTGAGAACCCTGGAAGTCATGCCAGGATTCATCATCGGCGGTCATAATCTGAACAATATAAGATACGCAGATGATACAATGCTGATTGCAGACATGGAAAAGAAACTACAAGACATTCTAAAGATGGTAGCTGAAAAATGTGGAAAGGGCTACAAATAAACCGCAAAAAAGTGAATTCATGGTCAGGCAGGGGGTACTAAAATCAAACAGGCATAGAAATTTAAATACCTGGGAAGTGTTCTAACACTGAGATCCGAAGGCGTGTTGGTATGGCCAAGGATGCATTCCGGAAGTTGAGTAGAGTATTAAGAGTCAGGAAAATTTCACAAGAAACAAAGTATGAAGTACTCGATTGCTATGTGATGTCTGTTCTTCAATATGGCAGTGAATGCAGAACGATCTCCTCACGAACGAGAGTGAGACTTGAATCAGCCGAAATGTGGTTCTACAGAAAGATGCCGAGGGTAACATAGACCGAACATATGAGCGATCATGAAGTTTTAGAGTGGATGGAAACGAAAAGGAAACTAAAATCTAATATCAGGAAAAGACAGCTGAAGTTCCTGAGACACACAATGGGCTAGGAGGGCTTGGAGAATAACAGGTCAGATAGAAGAAAAGAGAGACAGGAGAAAGCAAAGCGCAACGTACTTGACGGGTTTGAGCAAGCAGGGTTTTCGGTGGGGTAACAGAAGCAAGTGTGGTGAGCCAATAGGGATAAGATGTGAAAGGCTATGATCGCCAACGTCCTGAAGGGACACTTCACATAGAAGAAAATAAGAAGATGGCAACACTTCTAATTGTTTGAAGAGGGGAGAGAATTTGATCTTGTTCGGTATACACTTGCGAAGCCGCCAATATTTCCAAGAACCGAACTTAGAGGGTATTTGACGTTTCATTCGATCAGTGAATAGTGAATTTGCCCCTTGGAGGACACGATTTCAGTTACGAGCGGGGACAGAGATATCTGTAAAAATTGGATCTATAGCTGTCGTGTAGCTAAAAAAAGTTATTCTGGTAGGCTATAGCGGCTAGACAGAAGGGAGAGAACCAAAGAAAAGATTTCTATATGCACGAAATTATCGATGCACATTTCTCAACAGGACGATTATTTGTCTATATTTCTGAGATGAGGCAGTAGTTACAGTATTTACATTGTTCGAACTGTTGTCCTCATCAGTATTGTCATGTTTACGACGTGTCGGCCGTTGTATGCTCCGGCCTTCTTCAGGTGTTAGAAATTTTAAAACGAACACGTTATTTCGATCACTGTATTTACTAGCCTTCCCACGCAAGGCCGGATGTGACACATGGTCATTTTAGAGTGGGTATTCCCGGCCATATAGCCGGGCCAAAAAAATGTCTGTCTATTTTTACCGAGTCGTGGTTCTACCCTTCGGCGGAACCACGACTGCTCGGAAGCAGAGAGCGCCCTCTGCCCGAAGGCAGAGAGCTGACAGTGAGAAATGCCGTCGCAGCGAGAAAACGCTTTGACAATCACGTTATTTCGATCACTGGGGCATATAACTCTCATTCCGTGTGCGATGTACTCCCTGGTGCCATGTAGTTTTCTCCCTTTAACTCAACTCTCTAAATTATTTGTTCACCACTGCTTTAGCCAGATATTGAACTCACAACTCTTTGGGTTAAGTTACTTAAACTAACCACCTATATCCACTATTAGCTAAAGCAATGGTTAACAAATAACTTAAACAGTTGAGGCAAAAAGAGAGGTAACTCCATGGAAAGAAAGTGTTCGGCTTAAAATTCCTAGCACCTGAAGAAGGCCAGAACGTGCAATGGTCGAAACGTCGTAAACATGACAATACAGATGAGAACAACAGTCCGAACAATGTAAATAATGTAAAGACGATTAGAATATCAATCCAAAGGGCATCGCGAAGGAAATCATGAAAAGAGTCCCAGTCAATGCGCTGGTAACAGAAATATATTCTGTTAATACGGGTTTATTTCCTGTTAGTAGAGCGATAATAGATAACACAACTGCGTGATCGGAGTTGCTAAGAGACAAGAAAGTACCGCGGAAAATGATATGATTACAGGAAGGAGGTAAGGAATAGAGCAATGGAGGAGCGTGTCCGTCAGAGTTACTAGCTTTCAAAAGTCGATATGTAATTGAAGCATTATTGATAAAAACAAAAAGCCAACACTCAACAATATCAACTATGAACATGGCCATAATGTTCTCACCGTGTTTGGAAAATAAACTATTTCTATGACTTTATATACATATATAAAATAATCTATATATTCAGTTAAAAATAAAATAAAATTCGTCCTTGATAATGGATAAAAGTATATCCGAAAGTAATTTGATTAAAAAAAAACATTCGGACAATTTTTATATAATTTATGTACTGAAAAGAAAAATATTATTTTATATAAAAAGAAACATTAAAAAAAATAATCATAGCAACTTGTCTGTCATTTTTACGGAAAACAATGCGTCAGGGTGAAGGAAATAGGGTTTGTCTTGCTTCCCATCGATATACAGGTTTGAGCGAGGACATATTGAACATCGGGAAGAGAAGCGTGCAAATATAAAAGTAAGTAATATTAAAGTAAGTCATGCTGCTACTCTTAATGATAGCCTTACCTGCGACCATGTCTTTGTTGCACGCAGTAAAGCAGGCCTTAGTCCACTGAAAGAAACATGATGGAAGTTTAACCACATGAGAAAAATGTCTCAACTACATGTTCAATCTATCTAAATGATTTTCAAAACAACTGAAGATCTTGGAAGACACATGCATAAAATATTTTTTTATTATCATTTCACTCCAAGCAAAGCAGTACTGCCATTGGTGCGCAGGGGGTTACATAAGAGGTGAGTGATGAGAAAGAGGAACAAGTTACAGGGGGTGTCAGAGAATGGATAAGATATGGATGAAAACAATGATGTGAAGAGAGGTGCGTGTGAGTAGAGTGGAAAGGCAAAACATGATACAAGGGTTGTCAAGTAAAGGATGTGAGTCAAGGAGATAAGAGATGGCAATTGACATTGCATTCAAATTCTTGGAGATTGTAGCTGTCAGGAAAGTAAGTATCTGGAAGGGAATTCTACTGGTTGGAAGTGCGAGAAAAGAATCTGTAGAGTAGAAGTTACATTGGAGCTGTAAAAGGGTGGGACCGAGTTGCTAGTCTAGTAGCTCGAGTAAATTCAATCAGAGAAGGCACCAGTGAGCTAATCTAATCGCAGCAGAAGCTGTGAAAGTATTTGTTGAAAAGACAGAGGGAATCTAAACCCTTATGTGTCGTATGGGAGGAGAGAGTATACTTTATTTTATTATATTTTGTATTTTGGTTATTTTTATTTTTGTGCATATTATGTGCATATTATTGGCCTCTTATAGTTGTGTGTTTGTGTGGGTTTGTTTTGTGTGCAGTTATGTCTATTTTCTTGTTTGTTCTTGCATATTATATTATTTTTCCTTTAAAATTGCTTGCATATGTGTGGGTTGGTGCATATGTTCTTTAATTTTTGTGACGTTTCCGGTACGGCCACTTCAATGATAAACTATATACTCCTCTACCCTTCACATAACCTCAATATTTCCTCTGTGCTAACCTAATCTTTTCTTTTGATATTCTGAGTTAAATAAACTATTTCCTTTGGTGGGGGTCTGATGAAGTAGTTTGTATTTTTACAAATGCCGAAATTAATTCTGGATATATAACAGTTTCATCATGAGTTGAGTTTACTTCTCTATATATCATATTGCTCTGGATTATATCCACTCAGCTATTAATTTTTATCTTTTAATATTTTATGTTAATTACATAATTTTTAAAAATTATTCTCTTCATTTTCAAGCATCTTTGCTTTGAATAGCGTAGATATATTATGTCTATCGTATTTTAATCTTTTCGAATTCACGTATCAATCTTTCAATGTTGTTATTAAACTCATTAAGGAAGACGCAGCAGCTTTTCTCATTTCTTTTATCTTCTCAAGTACTTTCAATCTCATACAAAATCATTTTTAAGGGTAAATTTCTCAGACAAAAACTTAATGTAAACACCTACGAACGTGCTCCATTATAGTTAATTGAAAAGTTAAAGTTATCTAAGAGAGGTAATTTAATTATTATTTGTATTTTTTAAATTACAAGTATTTTAAAACATTATAATTGTAATTTTTTATAAAAAGTTACGACTTTGATATTTTAATACCTTCTTTAGAGTTGGTTGTATTTTTCTTATATGAAGGGCATCAAGAATCTGATATTTTTGTTTTGAATTTTATGGTGGAGTGTTGTATCACTAATATTTTTCTAAAATGTGAATGTAGACAGGAATGTTCTTTTAAATGTTGTGCAATATGTCTTGAATCCGACATAAGTAATGAGTCTTCTCGATAATGTTGTTGTGAAACGAATATATATATTTATTTTTTGTCAGAGATACAATCTCTCAAAATAACATTTAAATTAATATATAGGTCTTTTGCAAAACTTTGGTTAAAGGAGAAGAATTGTTACGGATTGTTAATTTGTTTGTATTAAATTGAGTATAGTATATAATTATTTACACTATTTGCATTGTTCGGATTGTTGTCCTCATCTTCGTTGCCATACTCAAGAAGTTTGGGCTGTTGTACGCTCTGTCTTTCTTCAGGTGATTTGAGTTTCGATTTGAACTCTTTATTTCTTCCACCGGGGTAAATTGTTCTGGTTCCACTTGCCATGCCGCGTCCAGATGTCTCAGTATCACTTATCTCACTTTAACTCAATTTTCCAAGTTTTTTCAATTTAATTCATTTGGCCTCAACCTCTCAGCTGACCTTTTAATCTATTCTGCACTTTTATAATTTTACCATTCTTCCGTACATTGAATACTGTTGTCACAAGCGTTTGACTGGGTTTGGCATACTGGCCTTCTGCGCAAGGTACAGGGCTACGGCATACTGGCCTTTTGCGCAAGCTACAGGGCTACGGTATAGCTACAGGGCTACGGCATACTGGCCTTCTGCGCAAGCTACATAACTACGGCATAACTTTAATCCAATCGTTCCTGTCAAATTGTAAAAGGAAGGTCGTTTCAATCTTTTCATGTGAATACAGGTGTCCGATAAAGCTCTAACATAGGCTTTTCTTGATCTTCATCAATGATCTTTCTGATGTAATCAGTTCCCAAGCAGGCATCTATGCAGTTGACACCACCATTTACTGCCGTCTCAATAGAAAATCTGCTAAGGCTGACTAAGTAAACCTCACTTCTGATTTTGAAAAAGACCTCTAATCTGTGATGAATTGAGGATACGGAAATGCCTCGTAAATTTTAATTCTACCAAAACGAAGCTACTCTCTTTAAACACGATAAACAAGCTTTTGTACCTTCCATTAGTACGGATCACACTAGTCTCCCAGAAAGCAATACACTGCACCTCCTTAGCCTCTCTCTCTCTCTCTCTCAGCCGACCTCAAATAGAATGACGACATCGAATCAAATGCTACATTTACTTATAAGAAGGCTGGATAACTGTGTCGGGTCAGAAATTTTTTCTCGTCAGAATCCATGTTGCACATTTATAAATCTACCATTCGTCAGTACATTGAATACTGTTGCCATAACTTGTCGAATGCTCCTGTTATTCCTATCGAGGTTCTCGACAAAATCCAAAAAAGGATCTGCAATGTAATCGATCCTGACTTAACATCTCGACTTCAGACACTTTCTCACCGACATAATGTGGCTTCCCTCTGCATTTACGACATATATTATCACAGCTTCTGCTTCGACAGACTTCTTTCCCTGGTGCCTTGACCACATGAATTTACCCGTGCTACTAAATTGGCAAATAGGTACCACACTTTTGCCGTCAAAATTGGTAAATGCAACCGCTACTTTTACACCCTCAGTTTCTTTTCTCGATTCTCGCATTTGCCGCCTGTGAAACTCCCATCCGTATATTTGCTTCCCTAAAAGCTACAATCTTCAAAAGTTTAAATGCAACGTCAGTTGCCATCTTCTATTTTTTTTACTCACATCTTTCTCTTATCTCTTCTTCAATATTCCCTATACCTTCTCTTTTTTTCTTCACCTATCATTGTCACTCCCTGAATATATAGTCCATAAATACATTTTTGGAGCTTAAAGGAGCTCTTTAGTGATGTTCTGCCTTCATTGCCGATTTTGGGTTTTTAAACATCATATCGGCTCCGGCAGTAACCCCGACTTTTGGTCCAGAAGTACCAAGCCGGTTCCTTACTTTTGTGCTACTTGTCGGGGATTTAAATTTTCTTTTCGGCAGAATTCGTACTATTTATTGTTAACTCTAGCCAATGGGAAGAGTTCATTTTCCCACCCTCGCCTATTTAATAACAATATATATATATATATATATATATATATATATATATATATATATATATATATATATATATATATATATATATATATATATATATATACTAGCAATATAGCCCGGCGTTGCTCGGGTGTAATGAAAGCTTTAAAACTAATCCATGGTCCTGGGGGTCAGACTCTTTAGACGTTGGCACGAAAGACTAAAAAGCAATAGTTGTTTCCAGTTAAAGCGAAACCGTAGACTGAAAGAAAAATGAATGGATGTAAGTCAAATTTTGATTTCCTGGTATCGATATCAAATAAGATTTTTTTCGTCGTAAACTGAATTTTGAAGGCTAAATAAGTCCTCTGAGTAAATGGTATCATGGCTGAGACTAAGCACTACAATTATACCTACTTAACGCCAAACCCGAAGCAAAATCTAAAATAAAATGGCTGAAAAAATACAGACATACAGGCAGATAAACAGACACACACACGAACATCTTGCCTTATATATATGTGTATTTTTATGAAACAGCAAAAATATGCCACTTTTTTTTTCAATTGGAGTAGATAGATATTGCCCGGTTCACACTCCACCCAGGTCGATTGAACGGGTGAAGAGGCTCATCCCTTGTTTCCTGTTTAGAATGTGGTTTCCGGCTTTCACTTTTCCAATCTTTTACTCTTTTCCATTCTTCCCCCCTTTTTTTCTGCACTATTGTAAGAACTGCAACCATGAAACTTCTGAATATCGTTTCTTATGTCTTTGTCTATGAGTGTATCAAATTTGATTAAAATCGGGAAACTCCTTCTATAACCTGATTTTTTCGATTATCGATTTTCGATATTTATCGAGGGTACCTCGACACAAAACCTAACTAAGAACAATCGCAGACGCTTATAGTACAACTGTGTAAATTTTGAAGAAAATCGGTTCAGCCGTTTCGGAGTCTATAGGTAACGGGCATAAATACACACAGACACGCACGCACACACAGACCAACTTCCATTCATAAATAAGTTTGTATGTATATATATATATATATATATATATATATATATATATATATAGTTGATTTAAATAAGTTTTTAACCACCCTTGGTTACTGCAATTTTGGCTTGTGTAATAACGTCTGTTCTTTTGTTTTCAGTCAATACCGTGTTAGTATCAAGCTTCTCTCATCTATGAATGATGGCTGACATATTTTGCGATGAAAGTTCGCGGAAGTAAGGAAATTAGTGAATTCCAACGAGGGCAAATAATAGGATGGCATTAGGGTTGCAAGTAAAATAAAGGTTTTTCGAGGTTAATCATCAAACGGTTAATAACAATGTCAAGAAATTTAATGAAGGCCATTGTCGTGTGGAACAACGTTCAGGAAGACCAAGCATCGTGTCTGAGCGAACGAAAAGGGCGCTGAAGAGGAATGTGATTAGAAACCGTCGTCAGAGCGTCAAAGATGTCGTCAAAGAAGCATGGAAATGTCACCATATGTGGTAAGAAAGACTCTGAAAGAGCTAGGATAGCAAAAAAGAGTTACAAGAAAAAAGCACTTGATTTTAGAGGTTAACGAGAACAGGCATAGGGGGTGGGCGAAAGATTTGGGGAGCAAAAATTATGAATTTAGGCAGTCTGCAATTCGATCAGACGAAAGTAAATTCTGCTAATATTCGAATTCGAGACAGGTTATGTTTGAAGAAATCAGAATGAGACTTGGAACACTGAATGTCTGCAGGCGACCGTGAAATATGGAGGGATTGGAGTAATGGTATGGGGCGGTGTCTTATTTGGAGAGAAATCTGAGTTGATTCCTGTTGATGAGCATTTGAATGGTACAGAATTAGAGAACAGATGACTCGCACTATTTGGAACCAATCAGATCGACAAGAATGTCTACCTTTTTGAAGAAGAAGGAACGCGATATCATATGGAAAAAAATCTCAGTCACTAACTGCGACGGTTAGCCCAAAGTCCTGACATGAATCTAATATAGCACATTTGGGAGCACCTTGACCGAAAAATTTGAGAGCGTGCATCCAATATCTCTTCAGTGGCAACCCATCAAGGAACATTGCTAAAGGAATTTAAAAATATGGATCAGACGACTGTTGATAATTTGATCAAATCCATGAAAAATCGCATACAAGCACTGAAATGGAGGATTTACTAGTTTCAAATACGGCTTATTTATGTCGAGTTGGAATTATGTAATTAAATTTTGAAATTAAATGTAGTTTGTTTATCCTGGCTAAAAACTTTTATGACATTGTACAGTATCGTTGACTTCCTTCTCTAACAGTTATTATTCAAACGTTGTTTTTTTGTGTGTGTGTGTTTTCTTTCTTTCTTTTTTTTTTTTTTTTGCTTATTTGCCTAGAATTTTGTTCTTTTATCTTTTTCTTTTATTGTCCGCAAACAAAATTTTTATTTGGACAAGAACATATTCTCAAATTTGACTGAAGAGCATTTCGAGTCATAACGTTTATTTTATTAGAATGTTAAATTTCGTAATATCATAAAACTCTTTTGTTCGCCATTTCAACTGCCAAATAAGTAAATTTGTTTTGGAAGATTCGAAATAATTTACTTTATTCTTTGGATATTTTATTTATCGATTTATTTATCGATTTTTTCGCTCTACAAGACCTTTTTAATCTTTTATTGAATCAGTAACACCACAGATAATTAAACAATTCTACTTGATTGATTCTGATGTCTTCAGTTCTTTGTGTGCATCTTGGCATTTTTCTCTGGCTGTTGTGGTGCAAAATATGCATTGTGCTGCAGTGGATATTGGCATGAAACGAGAACTTGGAGAGGCTGATTTCGAATTCCAGTCGAATTTGTTGCTGTCAATTATGTCCCTTTCCTCTAGCTATGGGTTAAATAAAAGAACATCCATCAGTTTCTTTTCTCGCACTTCCCACCTGTGGAATTCCCTTCCGTTTACTTGCTTCCCCGACAGATACAATCTCCAAGAATTTAAATGTAAAGTCAATAGTCATCTCCTATCTCACTAACCTGCATCCTCTCTCTCTCTCTTTCTCTCTCTCACTCATGCTCCTTTCTTCGTTCACTCACTCTCTGTGTTTTGGTAAATCATTTTTCCTTTATTTTGTTACAATTTATAACACGTAACACTTAGGACATTGTACAGTATCGTTGATTTCCTTCTGTAACAGTTATTATTCAAACTTTTTTGTTTATTTATTTATTTTTGCTTATTTGCTTAGAATTTTGTTCTTTTATCCTTTTATTTTATTTTCCGCAAGCAACATTTTTATTTGGACAAGGACATATTTTCAAATTTGGCTGAAGAGCGTTTATAGAGTGAGGCACTGTCGTATTTGGATGGAAATCCCGTCAGTGGTAACCCTTAAAAACTAAATTGCTGAAGGAGTAACAAATTATGGATCAGATGATTCTGAATAACTTGATCAAATCCATGATAAATCGAATACAAACATTGAAACTAGCAAATGGAGGACCTACTCCGTACTAATTCCAAATACTCTTTATTTATGTTGTGTTAGGATTACGTTACTAAATTTTGAAATTGGATGTAGTCTATTTCTCCTGGCTAAAAACCTTTCGGACATTGTACAGTATCTTTGATTTCCTTCTCTAACAGTTATTATTCAAATGTTTTCGTTTATGCCTTTTTTTGTTTATTTACCAATAATTTTGTTCTTTTATCCTTTTCTTTGTTATTGTCTGCAAGTAACATTTTCATTTGGACAAGGAAATATTTTCAAATTTGGCTGAAGAGCGTTTATAGAGTGAGGCACTGTCTTATTTGGATGAAAATCTGACCTGATTCTTGTTAACAAGTAGTTAAATGGTCTAAAATACAGTCAAATATTAGAGAAAAGACTACTCCTACTATTTGAAACCAATTAGATTGACAAGAATGTCTACGTTTTTCAAAAGGATGAAGCGCCATATCATACGAGCAAAATAGCAAAGGCCTGGAAGGAACTGCAAGTGAATCAAGTCACTGCCATGCGTCACTGCCCAAAGTCCTGGCATGAATCCAATAGAGCACATTTGGAAGCACCTTGAAAACTGTGTGGGCGTGGAACCAAAATCCCGTCAGTGGTAACCCTTAAAAAATACATTTCTGAAGGAGTAACAAAATATGGATCAGATGATTCTGAATAACTTGATCAAACCCATGATAAATCGAATACAAGCACTGAAATTAGCAAATTGAGGACCTACTCCGTACTAGTTGCAAATAATCTTTATTTATACTGAGTTAAGATTTACGTAACTAAATTTTGAAACTGGATGTAGTTTATTTATATATAGACAAATTATATCTAGTTTATTTGTATATAGACAAATATATATGCACAGTCAGTCAAGTGCCATACGTGATACACGCTTGAGTGATCATGTCTGGAAAGTCACATGACTGACTGGGCAGAAAATTATCCCGCAGTAGGTTGCCATTACTTTCTGCGGTAGACTGGTTGCCAACCAAGGCTATAGAATCTAATCTGTCCTGTTATTTAACTAATAACTGCAGGGAAGAGACGATCTTTTCCGCGGTTATTTGCGTGTAAGTGAACGTAAGGAATTCAACTGGCATTCGAACTCGGCTCCCCGATTTCTCGTTTCGAACCAATATGCGATATGCACACCAACATACACATTATTCCTTAAACGCTATTTATAATGCACCAAAAAAAATAAAAATAAATAAAAATGATTACGAAACGCGTCGGTAAAGACTAAGTACATTTGTTCTTTTGTCTCGTATTGTTTTTACCTGCAAATAACAATATATATATATATATATATATATATATATATATATATATATATATATTTGAAATTATTTGCTTGAACATTATTTTTGATTGATATTCGTATTTAAGTAGATATTCTGTTTATAATCAAACAGTATATTTTCATATTTATTTCTACCGGCCTGATTGTTTACTTTAAATTTTAGTTACAAAAATGTGTGTCATTCGGCAGGATTCGAAGCTGCGACCCCTATCCACATATCTACTTAGATATGAGTATCTATCAAAAATAATATTCAAACAAATAATTTCAATTTGTCGGTTGTTTATAACCAAGTTTCGTTAATCTTCGTTAATTTCCGTAACATATTTACATTTGTTGATATTACAATACATTTCAGTGCAGATATGGTTATGTGTGAATCGAAAATAGTGTTAAATCGGCTTGATTTGACTTCGTTCCGATGGTTGGTCATTCATGGTCGAGAGGTCTAAGACGCTCCGGATCAAATTGGTGGATTCCCCTATGTTGATAATGGTCCCAGATTCGAATCGTGCCGAATGACACACATTTTCGTAACAAAAATTTAATCAGGCCGGTAGAAATAAATATACTGTTTGATTATAAACAGAACATCTACTTAAATATGAGTATCGAGCAAAAATAATGCTTTAACAAATAATTTCAAATTGTCGAGTGTTTATAACCATTTTGTTAATCTTCGTTATATATATATATATATATATCTTCGTTAATCTTCGTTATATATATATATATATATATATATATATATATATATATATATATATCGAGAAAGAGTGAGATAAGTACCTCGACTGGTTCGTTAGTAGAAGGTACCTAAATATCTGTTAAAATTTTGTATTAATTTTTACATTTTGCTGGTGTTTCTGGGAAGTAAAACTGTATTTTCTAATCATAAATGAAAATCTTTACTACTATTTTTCAACCCACCAATACCTTAGCTGTAATTATAGTGAATTTAAAGCCACAGTACATAAAATTCAATAAAACATTAGGTTACTGAGAATAGAATAATAAAACATTAGGTTACTGGGTAGTTAAAAATTATATCAAAAAAGCGATTTCCATAAATCCTCCTATATAGAAAAAAGATAGATAAATTTCGTCTGCCGTCAACCAGTCAATACTTTAAAGAAGCAAATGCTGATGTGTTAAAAATACATTTCTGTGATATTTTAAGTTAAAAGTAAAAAATATTTTTCGAAATAAGATTAAACCTTAAATCAGCTAATATTTCTTAGAGTTTTAGGTAAGTATATTTCTTTTTTGAAAAATTTTATTGAAGAAAATTACATTGTGATGATGGGTGGCGATTTTAGCTATTTGAAAACGAATTCCAGTCAATTTACTTTAGTTTTTTTAAATACAGCAAAATTCTTTGCTTACTAGAAATATATATTTGTTTTTTGTTAACTTGAAATTAAAACTAAAATAAAAGCTTCAATAATTTTATTTTTCATTTTTAAAAATTAATTTTGAATCTTAGGTATCGGGTTTCTGTGACATTACCTATCTATTTATCCACACACACACACACACACACACACACACACACACACACACACACACACACACACACACACACACACATTATGTCTGCTGCCTAATAATAAAAGAAAAGTATTTATTTATATATGTTTTAGTTTTCATTACTTTCAACTTCCGTGTCAATGCACTTAATTAATTTGTGAATATTAAACATATCGAATGAACATTATGCAGTGAAATTTTAGATCTAACTTTAGCTGAGAACTACGTAACACTCTGCAGACATACTGAATCATCATCACACATAGAGTGCGCACACAGAGACGCACACACAAAGGCACACACACACGCATATATATATATAAGTATACATGTATATGCATATATAAATATATATGTGAGTGTATCTCCGTGTGTGTGTGTGTGTGTGTGTTTTCCTTTTCACACTCATTCTCTCATCTTCTCTCTCGCTTGTTCCTTATAGTTCTTGCTCTTTCTCTCTCAGTCTTTCTCTTTCTAGTCATTGCTCTCTCATTCTTTCATTATCCCACCTTTCTCTTTCTCCCTCTCTCTCTCTCTCTCTTTCTCCGACTCTTTCTTTCACTTTATCTCTCACTCTATCTCTATTTAGTTGTCTTGCTTTCATATTCTTTCCCTCTATTATTTTTCTTCCTCAATTTTAATTTTCATTTTCTCTTTATCTTTCGTGTTTTCTCTTTCTCTCTATCTCTCTCTCTCTCTCTCTCTCTCTCTCTCTCTCTCTCTTTCATTCTTTCCAACTTTCTTTCTCTCTCTTCCAACCTATCTCTTTTTCATTCTTTTCCACTATCTCTCTTTTTCTCCAAATCTCTCTCTAATTCTTTCTCTCGTTATCTTTCTTTTACCAGTTCTCTCTCTCTCTTTTTCTCTCTCTCTTTTTCTCTCACTCTTTCACTTTTACTGTGTATTTTAATTGTCTTCTTTTATCTCTTACTCTATAAATCACGACTTCAAAGGCATTTCCTCCATTTTCTCATTCCAGGCGGAAGTCATTAGTAGAACCCACGCGACTCCGAAATATGGCGGACGAATGGCACAACCTGTCACCCTTTCACAGACCTTCTTCCTGCGAAGTATCGCATCTGAAAACACTACACGCTAACACGACGAATAAAACGAACATTAAAAGACGAGTTCCAGCAAACCAACAAAGCAGAAATTTCAATTTTAACTTTCACATAACGAATTTTTTCATTAATTACTTCAACTCAATCAAGGTAATAAAGCCACAAAGACACCGGAGATTACTGAGTGCGAAAAAAAAAAAAAAAAAGAACATCTAGCCAACTCAACTATAAAATGATGAGAGCTTGCCAAAGAAGCAAGATACGGGAAGAGAATTCCACGAAAATACAGGGGGTTCCAGAGTTTGTAAGAATTAGAAATAAAAACATGACTAAAAGTGGGAAAAGAAAAGAGTAATCAGGAAGACGGTAGATAGCGATTGACATTGCATTTAAATTTTTGAAGCTCAAAGGTGACTGGAGAGCAAGAAACCGTAAACGATTTTCTGACCTGCGAGAGAAGAAACTGTTAACATAGAACTTACAGTTACATCTAGTCATTTTAACTGAAAAATCATATCTCTCATTTAAGGTAAAGTCAGTATGACACAAGGAGATACTGAGTGTGAAAGGGTAATAATAAAAAAAAATTAATAAGGAGTAATGACAATAGAAGCGTAATCAAGAGGAGGGAATTTAACGATTGATATAGCATATAGATTTTTGAAAATCAACGTTCGCTGGAAGACACAGAGCCGGAAGAGACTTCCATAAGCAAGAGGAGAAAGTTAGCATACAACTTATGATTGCATCAAGCCAATTTAATTGTAAAGTGATCAGACAATGTTGCTAATCTAGTCAGTCAGTTAAGTGCCATACGTGATACACTCTTGGGCGATCATGTCTCGAAAGAGACATGACTGACCGGGCAAAAGATTATCCCGCAGTAGTTTGCCATTGCTTTCTGCGGTAGACTGGTTGCCGACCAAGGCTATAGAACCCAATTTGTCCTGCTATTTAACCCATAACTGGAAGGAAGAGACGGATTAATACCTTTCCCAAGGGTATTTGCGCGTAAGTGAATATAATGGATTCAACTGGAATTCGAACTCGGCTTCCCGGTTTTTCGTTCCGAGCCGATATCCACTGTACCACAACGCTAATCTAGTACAGCGCTTAAAGTCAAAAATTCAAAATCTTCACGTTATCTCTGTAGAACTGTTCTTGTCATGTGAGAGGATTGCATAGCAATTCAGAAATCGTTTCTTTGTTTCTTGATACACCGTTTAGATTTTCAATGTCGCATTTTTCGTCGTAAGGCTTCCCAGATAGTAAAAAAAATCGTTCTTACTTGATTCTAACGTGGTCTAATGGTTAACAAACTTGCTACGCTAAAACAATTACGAAACTCACTGGGTGCCCCATACTTTCGGCTTTGTGTCACATTTAAGCTATGCATAGAAAATTATTACAAACATCAACGTGGTGTTATGGTTACCAAACTTATCTTGCAAGAACTATTAGGACTGAGCAGTGAGATCAATCCTCACTGGATAACTCTTACTTTCAGCCTTGTGTCATATCTAATCTACGAGAGAGGACATTTCATCCACGCCGACTCAAGACCGACCAACTCATTTCCATGACAACTTACCACCAGTCTATTCATCACGAAGACAAGTCAACACTGGCACTGAATTGATAGCTTCAAACCGGTGTTGGCTGTCCGAGTGCGCGCATATAACACTATGAAGTACTTCGGTTAAAATAACCTTGATCCAGAGTCGAGACATGGCAATTAGATTTTGCAATTGATATTAAGAAGAAGAATTTTCTTGCTTTTTGATTAAAACGATTAATAGGAATTAAGGAGAAAAATTATAAACAAATAACGATCTGTAAATAGTCAAAAGATGAGCTTACTAGCGAACGTGTAAAACCTTGGCTTGGTGAAGTTTTGAGTACAGTATTCCTTGTTTGAATGGCAACAGAAGAAATCTGAGAATTTTTCTAAAAACAGCGGTTATTTGTAAGATAAACCAAATTCAGCGAGTGCAAGCTGACCTGAATTGTCGAATTCGACCTTCGTGCCATGTAAACCGTGCGGAAGCAACGCATTGTTAATTGCAGGGTATGGGCGCACATGTCTTTGTGATGCATCGTTTTTCGTAATGGGCGAAGAAGATAAACCCCGCTTCTTCATGCCGGATAGTTTTATATAAAAATTCGTTCGCCGATGAGAGTTTCAGAATTTGGCCGGCAGGCTTTGTGCCCAGTCGCTGTGTCAGCTGGGGCTGGGTAATCAGAAGGAGATTTTTTTCAGTCAGCCACCGAGGAGAATGAGTCACACTACTTGAAGAGAGAGGTTCACAGTTTCTCGCCCCACTCGCCAAACACCGAGTTAGAGAATCCGATTTGATCTCACTCACCCCCAATAGTCACCGATTGAGTATAGGTATTTCCAATGCCAACCCCTCCCACACCCGCGTTGCATCATCGATCTAGGTTTCGCTCATCGCGCCGGATTGGCTTGTTAAGTTTACCCACAAGAATAAAAACTCAATCAACTATCTTATGTCCGATCGACTGGAATTTGCTTATTTGTTTTGACGAACTATTTATCAACCAGCGTTCGGCAAGACTGGCTTTTTTTCAAGAATCAGTCCCATAAAGGTCAACCTTGTTCACGAAACCAGCGCACCACGTTGTGTTCGGTTTTCGGACCGAATCCAGCACACAAAGAAACGTCCTTGGATTAAGCTCTGCTCAATTAACCCCTGTGACCAAATTATAGATCGGTTTTGAGTCGAAAAGAATTAGAAAGTTTGCCTGTTTGTCTTCATTATTTATTAGTTCCAACAGCTTATCTGGCTGACTGGTGTTTAATTTTCTAACTTTTCGAACAACCAAATAAACAAATAACAATGCCGAAGCAACAAATAAAAGACTGAACCCAGATGAAGGAGACCCCACAACGTGGAGATTCATTAGGTGACTGCAAAAGTGGCAAAGAAACCGAGAATCATTTTTGAAGCAATTAATTGGGGGTCATCTCTATCCCCTGAAATTGAATAAATCTGTGAATGTAGATGAAAGAATTTTCCAAAGTGTTTTCTGTTTTAACAATGATTTCTAACTGAATACCTAAAAGGAATTACGTTCAATTTTCAATAAATTCTTAAATTAAAAATGCAGTTATATATAAAAAAAATGATCCGTAATAAATTACTTTTATTCAATTTTTATAAGATACGTTTTCCAAGTGACCTTAATAGATTATTTTATTCGATTTTAAAACCTTACGTTTTAAAAGTAATCCTTAATGAATTACTTTTCTGCGATTTTAAAAGGTTATGTTTTAAAAATTAACATTAATAAATTACTTGTGTACGGTTTTAAAAAGTTTTAAATTACTTTTATTTATTTATTTATTTTAGATAATAATGGTTTAATGATACATTTTTTACTAATTAAAACATAGCTGGGGATAGAATAAGGGAATTTGTACGTAAGGAAATACAACAAACCCAACGGGAATTGGAACTCGACTTTCAAGTTAAAAATTTCGAACCATTATCCATTACACCGCATACACATCCAAACTTATATCAACTAATATTCCGAACGGCGAACCCATCAAGGTACTGACTATGTTCGACGTTGCTTCACATTAGTAATCGCACGACAACCGGTGTTTCAATTTCAAATAATTATTATCTAAAAAAAAAAAAAGAAATTCAAAAGAAAACAAGGAATTCTTACTATCTATAAATATTTTCTGGTGTTAAGTAGCTTGAAAAGGATCGATAAATGTTAAAAAACATAACAAGCAACTAAATCATCTTCATCATCATTTCTAGGTCCTGGGCATGACGGTAAACAGCATCCGGCAGCAAGGCCTCTGATTGGGAGGTTCTGAGGAGAATAGAACCACTTCTTAATTGCTGTTGTTCTCAGGTCAACCGTGAACAGGTGTGGTAGCATCTGTTAGGGTCCCAGCTATGGGCAAATAGTTAACCCCCAAACTGGGGTCAAAACACCATGAAAGTATAAAAATACACTTTTATAGAAATACATACATAAAAATAAACTTTTTTACATTTTTGAAGAAAAAAATTATTACCACAGCACATTTTTGAAGGAAAAAAATTATTCTCAGCAAAACATTTTTGAATACAAAACTAGAAGACATTTTCAGTTTTCTAAAATAACAAAAGAATAAAAACAAAATTTTCATTAAAGTCTGACCAAATCAACCTTCTCACGATAACCAAAGATTAAAAAAATACGTTAAAACCCCACCATTTTGGCATTAAGTAACATAAACAGGTTGATATGCCGTTAAACGAAACTCAAACTCAAATCATCATTTCTATGGCCGGCTGTAGGATTCGATCCATTCAATCCACCTATCTGGGTTGAAAGGAACTACCTAGTGAAGACCATCCTTATCTACTTCAAGCCTCGGCTAGTTTCCTTTAATATGAAGACTCGTCTTGATTGCAGACATGTAACCCTCTCATCTGACATCAGTATCGGAAGCTTTCGTAGAAAAAAAAATCAATCAATCAAAGAAGAAAACCTACAGACTGGGAACTCTAGATGTTATTCCAGGATTTGTCATCAGAGGCCACAATTTGAATAACATAAGGGACGCAGATGATACAGTGCTGATAGCAGACACGGAAAGGAAACTACAAAAACCCCTACAAAAGATAGCTGAAGAGAGTGACAAGAAAGGATTACAAATAAACAGCAAGAAAACCGAATGCGTGGTCATCAGCAAAAAGAGCGGCCCAAAATGCCATGAACAGGTGGAGGATAATAAGGTATAAAAATTTGAATATTTGGGAAGTGTTCTAACAGAAGACGGAAAGTGCGACACAGAGATCCGAAGGCAAATTGGCATGGCTAAGGACGCGTTCCAGAAGTTGAGTAGAGAAGAAAAGGACAGGAAAATTTCGCTAGAAACAAAGAAGAGGGTACTGGATTGCTAAGTGATGTCAGTTCTTCAATATGGCAGTGAATGCTGGACAATATCATCGAAGATGAGGGAAAAACTTGAAGCAACTGAGAAGTGGTTCTACAGAAGCATACTGGGTATAAAGTGGGGGATCAGTTCCATATTACAATCATTATATAAACTGACCTCTCACTTTGTGGTCACAGCAGTTTCTATACATTTATATTCTTGAGATCCAAAAGCACAAGAATACATTCCAGAAGCTGAGCAGAGAAAGACAAGACAATTTCACTAGAAACAAAGAACAGAGTACTGGATTGCTAAGTGATGTCAGTTCTTCAATATGGCAGTGAATGCTGGACCATATCATCAAAGATAAAGGAAAGACTTGAAGCATTTTTTTTAATGGTTTCACCCCAAGCAAGACATTCCACTGCCACTATTGCGCTTGGGGTTACATAGGGGAAGGTAAATAGAAAGAGTGGTTAGATATAGGAAATGTCAGAAGGGGGTGATAGATAGATGGGTGGGTGGGAAGAATGACTAAAAGAATGGAAGCGAGTTAGTTTGTTAGGAGGTGTCTATTGACCTTACATTTAAACTCCTGGAGATTGTAGTCGTCGGGGAAGCAGTCGTGTGGAAGGAATTCCACAGTCGGGAAGTGCGAGAAAAGAAACTGTTGAAGTAGAAGTTGCGGTTGCATTTTATCGGTTTCACTGTAAAAGGTTGGGATCTAGTTGCTAATCTAGTATCTCGTGCAAATTCGAACCTAGGGGGCATCAGTGATCTAAGTTCATCGGAGCAGAAGCCATGAAAGTATTTATAGAAGAGACACAGGGAAGCCACGTCGCGCCGGTGAGAGAGAGACTGCAGGCGGTCTGCCAAGTCGGTATCGATCACATTACAGACCCTCCACTGTACCTTGTCGAGAAGCCCAAGGAGAATAGCAGGGGCACCCGACCAGATATGACAACAGTATTCAATGCACGGGCGGGTGGTAGATTTATAAATGTGCAGGATAGATTCAGACGGAAAAAACCTCCGGGCCCTGCACAGAGAACCGACTTTCATAGCAGCGGATTTAGCAATGGATTCGATATAATCATTCCATTTTAGGTCTGCTGAAAGTGTGAGACCACGGAGGCGTAGTGTTTTACTCTCTGGGAGGCAAGCCTGTGGTTCTACAGAAATGTGGTTCTACAGAAGGATTCAGCGGATATCATGGATTAAACATATGAGCAATGATGATGTTTTGGAAAGGCCAGAAACGAAAAGGAAATTAATATTGAGCATCAGGAAGAGACAGCTAAAGTTCCTGATACATGCAATGAGGAAAGAGGGCATGGAGAACCTGATAGTAACAGGACAGATAGAGAGCAAAAGAGACAAAGGAAAGCATCGGATATTATACTTGAAGGGCCTGATGAGATGGTTGACAGAACGTGGTTTGTGTGCTGTAACAGGAGAAAGTGTGCTAAGAGCCACCAGGGATAGAGAGACATGGAAAGCAATAATCGCTTACGTCCTGAACGGACAGGGCACATGGAAGAAGAAGCACAAAGCGCTTGCAGGATTACTTTTAAACTTGGGCCTTTCGTAAAATTAACGTTGCCATTATTAAGAAATGACCCTTGATTATAAATAAAATTCATCAATCCCTTACAAATTACTTTTTTAATAAGTATGAGAATTAAAAGGTCTGAACAAGAAATGAGCACTTCTTAAAGAGGATCATTAAAACTTGATTTACTTTGCAGTCTAATTCAAAACCTTGCACAGTGTGGGTAGTACTAATAATATATAGATTGCTAGGGTTTTTTCTACACACATCAAGCTGTGTCAGATTTTATTAATACGTCAGTTTAGGGTGCAGTTTGTGACTTA
Source organism: Ascarosepion bandense (assembly GCA_037127315.1). NCBI lineage: Eukaryota > Metazoa > Mollusca > Cephalopoda > Sepiida > Sepiidae > Ascarosepion > Ascarosepion bandense. The sequence goes on along the minus strand of JBBBDQ010000514.1, from coordinate 4,529,125 downwards.
TCCCAAAGAATATCATCTGAACAACGTCGGAATATACAACAGACGAAACGTCGTGAATATGGTAATGAACATGATGACATTGTTCGAACAATGTAAATACTCTAAATAGTAACAATATCTCATCCAAGAAATATAGACATATGGCTTCACTAGTATAAGTAGGGACGACGTAGGTTGAACCCTACTAAAAGACACGTTCTTATTGAGACTCTCAGATGCCCAGGCCTCTAGACGTGCATTACACACTTAAGAAAGACAATGAAAGACAGTACGTATTCCTGATATATCGGGACGAAGTTTTAGTTCTATTAATTTGAGGACCTTCTAGAGAAGATAGCCGAAGAAAGCGGAAAGAAGGGATTATAAGTAAACTACAAGAAAACTGAATGCATGTAAAAAGAGGATTCTAAAATTTTAAGAATTAAAAAAGAAAAAAAAATGCTGAATGCTCAACATTTCAGTTTCAAATCCCAATGCAATGATTATTAATAAATTTTACAATTTGAGCTTTCAATCAGAAGCTACTCTTACAAATACATCTGTTTTAGTCCAGATTCGGGGAAAACGCGAGGATAGTGATAAAAATAATTTAAAACTAACTTTTAAAAATCGTATACAAATCATTCATAAAGGATCATTTTTAAAACATAACCTTTTAAATCGCATAAAAGTAATTTATAAGGATTACTTTTAAAACGTAACTATTTTAAATCAAGTCAAATAATTTATTGAAATCATTTTAAAATTTTAAGAATGCTGACACAATTTTTCAAGGATCAAACCTTGAACGAAGCTGTTTGAAAATGTTGATGTGATTAATAAACTAAGTATGGCAAGCTTTAGATGAGAATGGTGAAGCTCAGGCTTTTGCTTCAGATATTTTGAAGGAGTTTGACAGTATGCTGGACTTCTTCACAAGCTAAAGGGTTGTGGTGTTTTTGGCCGTTTCTTTGATTTTGATTGAAACCGCATACTGAAAGTTGTCTAGAACGACCAATCATCACGTTCTTTTTTTCTTTAGTTTTCATTGTCGTCTGACATATTTTAACAAAATTAGAAGAAAGGTTGTTGCCCAAATACACACATACACATATGTATGTATGTATGTATGTATGTATGTATGTATGTATGTATGTATGTATGTATACTCTCACACACATATGTTTAGAAAAATCTCTAGAATAGACGTGAATTACACAAACAATAGAAAAACAATAAAAGACTACGTATTCCTGGTATAAAATAACGCAGTTAGTTTTATACCAAAAATGCGTGTTTATACCAGGAATGCGTGTTAATTCCGTGTTGAAATTACTTCCGAGTTGAAATTAATTCCGAGTTGAAATTATGAATTCTCTCCACTTAACTTTAGTTAGGTGAAGAGAATTCATAATTTTGCTATATTATAACAGTGGAACTATGGTCGCAAGAGTGGCAATATTTTCATGTATTTTCATCTGACATTGTGAATCTATCTGATTCGTATATTTTAGATAAACCGGCAAGTAGAAACCAACTGATGCTCTTGGTTTCATTCAAAATACCACTCTGCACAAAACAGATTTTCTTCACGTCTTTATTCGTGAACCAACTTTTTTCTTTATTTTTAACAACGTTCTTCTTGTCATACCTCCTCGACTATCTATCGACAGGAACTATTCGTTTAAATACTGCAGTTATATTGTAGCACTGTATCTTGCGCAAACTCTATCAAATGCTCTGTATCTATGCCAAACTCTATCAAATTCTTTCGAGATATCTAGTGCAACAGCCCGAGCTTCGCCGTTCTTATCAAGTGTCTAATATATGTATCCGGTGATAGCCGTTAGCACATCAGCAGTATACCTGGGGAAGCGGAAGCCATTCACAGAGAATAAGTTGTTGGATGTAAGAGTTTTAACTATTTAAACATTTGTCTTAATAGTAAGTTTGGGCGGTGCAACAATATCAAATTTGTAGCTGATCCTGAAAACTAACTAGAATCTGTTGTTAACTGGAGGAAGAAGTGACTTGTTAATTTTAATGCATAAAAAACGAAACTGCTCTCTGTTAACCCTCTAGGGCCATTCGTATCATATTTGATACAGTATTTCCCTATAAGGAAACATTTGGTATTTCCCTATAAGGAAACATTTGGTATTCATTGACTGAGCAGTCAGTACTGCTTTCATTTGAAATTTATAAAATATTTCTCTTAAAAATTTTTCAGGAAAATATTTCTTTCAAGGCTTGTTTTCATACTGTATCAAATATGATACGAATGGCCCTAGAGGGTTAATTATCCTAAAGAACATTTTTGCCTTCCATCAACATGGCTGATGCTAACCTCCAAGAAAGCAATCCAATGCGCCTTCGTTTCACGTTTTTCACTGACATGAAGTGGAACGATTATAGATATTTACCAGCTCCCCTACTCGATCAACATGCAACACAAGGTCAATGTTTAATGTGGGGAGCTCGAACGCGTATGAAGTCCCCGCAACCGTTGGTCACGCTGATCACCGATCCACCCCTTTGATACCATAGCGTGGGGGAAATTATATTGAATCAATTGATAAGTCTTCGGCTTTAGGTTTACTTTGCCCTGTTAGAAAATTTTTTTCACCAGAATCTATTTCGCAGATTCATGGCTAATATTCGTCCGTGTAACAAAAATATTCCTGCTAAATCTGGTCTGGTGCTTCTGTCTTAGGTCTAGAGATCCTTAACAAAACACAAAGATTTTTTTTTAATCATATCACCCCAAGCAAGGCGGTAACACCACTGATGCGCAGAGGGCTACGTAAGAGTGAAAAGATTAGAAAAGAGAAATCTGGAAGCCACATCCTAAACAGGGAACAAAGGATGAGCCTCTTCACCTGTTCAATGGACGTGGGAGGAGTGTGAACAGGGCGATAGTTTAATCTATCTACTCCAATTGAAAAAAAAAAGAAAAAAGAAAAACGAAATGAGTAAAAAGATTGGAAAAGAGAAAGCCGGAAACGACATCCTAAACAGGAAACAAGGGATGAGCCTCTTCAACTGAAGCGGCAACGTTATCAGTCATGGCCTGGCATCTCAGCTTCATTTACTTTCTTACCCACTGTTGCAGCATAGCTTTACTTCGTCTTTTTTATGAATATTTTCACGGTCATTTCTCTGATAATGTTTCGTCACGAATTTAAACGCAGTACTATATTGGCAGTTAAGTCTCAAAATATCACTGTTGAAATTGCAGTTACAATCATAAGTTCTACGCTAATTCTTTCTTCTCTCTTATTGTCATCGTCTGTCTTTAATGTGTTGTCTATTTCCTTCATCCTCAGTAACCACTTGCAACCTAGTAGTTTGGAGTGGAATTTTTTTTTTTAATCATATCACCTCGAGCAAGGCAGTAACGCCACTGATGTGCAAGGGGCTACGTGAGAGTGAAAGTGAAAAGATTTGGAAAAGAGAAAGCCGGAAACCACATCCTAAACAGGGAACAAAGGATGAGCCTCTACACCTGTACAATAGACATGGGTGGAGTGTGAACCGGGCGATAGTTTAGTCTATCTACTCCAATTGAAAAAAAGAAAAAAAAAGAAAAAGAAAAGTGAAAAGATTGGAAAAGAAAAAAGTGATAAATTTTTTAAAAAAAATAATTTTTTTTCATTCTTTTATGTTAATTTAGATATTCAAATATATAGAATTTTGAATTATTCGAACGTATTTTTTAATCACTGTCCTAAGATGTACAGATATTGAAGAGAAAAATATAAATATATTCCGTGAAAAAAAAATTAATAAAAAAAATGCTGCTCGATTCAAATCCAGCAACAATAAAAACATTTATGGAGACAATTCTGATCTTGTTATCACAGAGGAGCAAGTGATTCAAACTGGAAACTACCTCACCAGAAAAGTACAACAAGCCGCTAAACACCAAGGTGTCTCCTTCTTTTCAATTGCATATGTTTCCTTTGTCTTCCTTTTTCCACTCCCTACCATCTCCCGCGCTTGAACTGTTCGTTAAAACTCCATCGTTTTTGTGAAAAGTGGGTTTCTTTTCAGACATTGGGCTTGCGTTGTTCTCAGGAGTCTTTCGGGGAATTGAGTTGTCATCTACTCAATGGCATGACGGGCTGTAACTATGCTGACAAGTGCCCAGTGATGGTTGAAGGTTCAATTAATCAGAGCCAGTGAGCAGATGGTAGAATTGTCAGTTAATTAGATCCAAAGGGCAATCGATAAACTAGTAAAAGTCACCAGAAGCGACAGATACAGAATAACAATGTGCTAAACGTGTAGATCTCAACTACAGACATATTCGAATAAATTTGAAGTATTGAAATATAACGTATTTCTTAAACGGCACTTTAATATTTTAACAAATCGTCGGTTATCGCAATGGAGAATATGTAGAAACAGCAACAATAAAAAATAAAAAACAAAAGCGTTCTGACTATAATTAGATCTGTTTAGACTTGATGACTCGCTAAAGATCAATGTGAATCAATCGAAAGTGATGCCTGCGAAATATTGAACCAGATCGTCCTGATACTATATGAATTACACATCATTTGTACAAGTAGTACCCTACGAAAGAGGTGTTAAAACTTTGTAGAACCACTTTTGAAGGTCGTCCTGGTGTTGTATGGAGTACACGTCATTTGTACAAGTAGTACCCTACAACTTGGGTTCTAAAACATTTTAGAACAACTTTTGAAGATCGTTCTGATACTATATGGACTACACATCTTTTTTATAAGTAGTATCTTACCACTAGGGTTTCCAAACCTTTTAGAACCGCTTTTGAAAGGCCGTGCTAATGTTATATTGGCTACACATAATTTGTATAAGTAATACTTTACAGCAATGGGGAATGCTGCCCTACAACACAACTACCCTGGGTACATGACAGCAGTTCAGACAAACTGGGATAAAACGGTATAAGTGGATAACAACATTGAGTCTGTCTACACGATGTCTACACATCAGCCTGTCTACACGATGTGAAGGGATTAACGGGGAAATACGAAAGATCGGTGGTCCATATAACATCAGAACGACCTTCAAAAGTGGTTCAACACTTCGCAGACACGTCCTCCTAGTAAAACTTCCTATAGAGAAGAAAACGAGTAATGACTGCATCTACGCTATCCAAGGCAGCTGTGGCAAGACATTTATTTAAAAGATATTTAAAAGAAAAACAGGCTCGAAATTCTAATAACCCAAAGAAAACCGGAGAGTAGAACTGCCGAAACACAGTTAATATGCCAATAAAGATGAAGACAACAGTCTAAACAATGTAAATAGTGTAAATAGTAACAATACCTCATCACAGTAATATAAATAAAACTCTTATCAATCCTCTACAAACATCTCTGTCCTGCGTTAACGCACAAAAGTGATTCAGTTTTTTCTAGCGTTTTACGGATAATGATGGAATTTTATAAATACTTTTGTCGTTGTTCGATGCCTAAACAATGGCTATTGGAGTTAGAAAGAGTGATGTTCTATCAGGGACTTTAATGTACGGGAGTAGACTTTTCTCCTTCTACTGACCATGTCTAGAAATATCTCATCGAGTTCTTATTTTTAATACCGCTCAATTATTACGCAATCTTTTTCAACTGACTCTATGCCTACACTGCCAGGCCCAAGTTCGGACGTACACTTCTATCTGCTGGTTACTAACACTCGTATCTGTATACATGTTCTTTAAATTCTAATACACTGGTTAAACCTACCTTCTTGTTTTCCGTGTCTTTCTTCCTGGCCCAAACAGGCCATAACACTAAAGAAAGTGAAAAGAAGGGACTATTTATTTTAAATCATTTCACCCCAAGCAAGGCATTTTACTGCCACTGTTGCGCAGGGGGTTACATAGAAAAGAGTGGTTAGAGGTTACATAGGGGAAAGTGATGAGGAAGAGTGGTTGGGGATTACATAGGGGAAAGTGATGAGAAAGAGTGGTTGGGGATTACATAGGGGAAAGTGATGAGAAAGAGTAGTTGGGGGTTACATAGGGGAAAGTGATGAGAAAGAGTAGTTGGGGGTTACATAGGGGAAAGTGATGAGAAAGAGTGGTTAGGGAGTTACATAGGGGAGGCCTACAAGAAAACTCACAGGATGGATAGAAGGAAAGAGAAAGAGGTGGAAGCAGTGCGAGAAATACTTGATGGACTTGGGGAAGTGGATGGTGGAACGGGGTTTGGGTTAGATATCAAGAGAGGAAATGTTAAGAACGACAAGGGATACAGGCAAGTGGAAGTCTATGATCGCCTACGTCCTGAAAGGAAACAGCACATAAATAGGGACAAGCCCTGAAACTAATGTCTCCAATAGTTTTTTTCCCCAGAAACTACTGTAGATAGAGCGTTGCACAACAACAGGGATAGATAGGGTACGATATCAGCAACCAAATATTCAGTCAGTCAATTAAGTGTCATACGTGATACACTCTTTGATGATCATGTCTCGAGATGCACTTTATCGAATGTCCTTTCTGGCCTATAAAACACAGGTACACGTACTTCTTCATTTGTATTGCCCTTTCCTATAGCATACTAAGCATAAATATCACGTTCCTTGTTCCAGAGGCATACGGCCTATCACGTTGAATACAACGGTTCTCGCTCGATCGCCGAAGTTAAGCAACGTTGAGCCTGGTCAGTACTTAGATGGGTGACCGCTTAGGAATACCAGGTGCTGTAAGCATTTAGTGTGCGTTGTGGTGCAGTGGATATCGGCTTGGAAAGAGAAATCGGTGAGCCGAGTTCGAATTCCAGTTGAATATCCTGCATTTACTTAAGCACTGGTACTATTAGGAAAGTTATTAATCCGTCCCTTCCCTCCAGTTATGGGTTAAATAACAGGGTAGGAGTTGGGGAGTCTGCCCTTAAAAAAAATCCCAATGAATCTTGATACTCGAAAAGAAAAAGTATTACTAAACACAAAACTGATATAAAAACAACAATAAATTGTTGAAAGAAAAAAAATGGTATTACCAGCAATAAATAAATAAAATTTAGTTGGTAATAAATGATCCGCCGAGGATGATATGCCATAAAAACAAAACAGAACAAAAAAAATCATGTCTCGAACGTAACTGACTAAGCAGAAGAATTTCTCGCAGTAGATTTCCATTACTTTCTGCGCTAGACAAGTTGCCAACCAAGACTACAGAACCTAATCTGTCCTGCTATTTAACCCATAGCTAGAGAGAGAGGTGACGGATACCTTTTCCAAGATTATTTCCGCTTAGTGAATGCAACGAATTCGACTGGAATTTGAACTCAGATCTCCGATTTATCGTTCTGAGTTCTATATTCACTGCACCACAACACACATCCGAAATATTACTCTTCCACATATTCACAGACGCTGACCACGCTTTTTCACCAACCAGTATGCCGCACTCATAAAATCAGGACCAACGCAAACGATTCACTACTACCGAAAACCCTGAATAACTGTGCTCATATCCATTATTTACTCGCCGTAAATGTAAGTGGGCACAATGTTTTCTTGTTTCGTGTATTCTTTCATGTGTTATCTGTCAGTCAGTTGAGTGCCATAGTAGAAACACACTTTTGGCGATCATGTCTAGAAAGAGACATGAACGATTTGTCGTTCCGAGTCGATATCCTCTATCTGTAGATAGACAAAAAATGTACATGTTTGCGAAGGTTCAATTTAAACAGTCATAACACCCTTTTTGGGATAAAAAGCTATGAGAAAATATCATTATCTATACTATTTACATGAGAACTATTGTCCTCGTCTTTGTTGTTGTTATTATACAACATTTATGCAGTCGTTCCCTCTGGCCATCAGTTCTATGTCAATGGGGTAACTTACATGGAATTTCGAAATTTATTCATTTTACGGGGTAGACTGTTCTCATTCAACTACCCATGTCTGAGCGAGAGGGGACATCTTATCACCGCCGACTCAATACCGGACAACTCATCTCCGTGACAATTCACCACCTGTGTGCGTACAACTAAACGCTGGCGTTGATTTCATAGCTTCAGACAGGAGTAGTTTGATCGGTTTTGGGTCGTAGAGATTTAGAAAGTTGGCTTGTTTGTATTCGTGATTTATTAGTTCCAACAGCTTATTAGGATCACTGGCGTTTAATTTTCCAACTTTTCGAATAACCAAATAAAGAAAAAACAATGCCGAAGCAGCAAATAGAAGTCTGTATACAGATAGAGCCGTACCACAACAGGGAGATTCATTACGGGGCTGCAAAAGAAGGTGCAAAGTAACCAAGATACAATTTACGAGCAATAACACCCTTGTGCCGAGGTCGAATTCCAGTTAAATTCCTTGCATTCACTTTCGCACAAATACCCTTGGGAAAGGTATTAATCCGTCACTACCCTTCAGTTATGAGTTTAATAATAGGACAGATTTGGTTTTATATACCTTGGCTGGAAACCAGTCTACCGCTGAAGCAATGGCAACCTAATGCGAGATAATCTACTGCCCAGTCAGTCATGTCTCGAAAGAGACATGATCGCCCAAAGCGTGTATCAAGTATGGCACTTAACTGACTGACACCCTTGTGCAAATTAATTGAAACAAAAGGAATAAAGTCTTCTTATTCTTATTTTCTTGATCATGTATACGTCGTCTCTTGGCGTTGTTTTTCTCTTCCGACTGCATTTTCTTTACGCTTTGAACTGAGATAGATAGATAGATAGATAGATAGATAGATAGATAGATAGATAGATAGATAGATAGATAGATATGCAAATTAATTGAAACAAAACAAATAATGTTTTCCTGGGATTTTTCATAATTCCCCTAATCATGTTGTTTTCTCTTCGACCGCATTTTCTTTCCTGTTTTAGACTGATGGATCCAGTTTGTTTCTTCACCTTGATGACACGATTGTCAGTTGAAAGGCTGACCTAAACAATATACGTGATCTCTCTGTAAGGTTTGCCAGTATGTTCGTACAGCGTTACAATTGCTTGGAATAACGTCCATCGCAGACAATGGCCGTAGGACATCTGATTGGCGGTCGAGGCAATAGTGTTTGGGCGTGATAAAAATCTGATGCAGTCACGGATGACGCAGTATTTTTCCAGGCCAAACAAATTTCATTATACTTCACGAAAATAGATTCATATTACTGTAAACTACTACAAATGATTTAATCTGAAGAAGAAAAAAAAGAGATCGTTTACACCCTGGGATTCCAGTGGGTCTAAAACTGACACTATGAAGAAAGAAAATTTAGCAGTTGTTTCAATTAATTTGCACAAAGGGGTAATTGGGGGTTTATCCCACTCCCCCTAAATTGAAGAAGTCTATAAATGTAGATGAAAGAATTTTGCATATTGTTTCCTCTTTTCACAACGATTTCTGACAGAATATCTGAGCAGAATTGAATACAATTTTCAATACAATTTTTAATTAAAAATGCAGTCTTGTATTAAAAAATGAACATTAAAAAATTACTTTTATTTGTTTTTCAAAAGTCGACAAAAAATATCATAATTTGCATGTCGTTGAATTGTCCTTGCACTGAGTAGGTTGGTGATAAGTTAACCCGGAAATTAATTGGCCGGTGTCGAGTCAGCGGTGTTGCGTCGTCCAGTAGCCTGCATATGGATGTTTAATCGAGTTATTTAAAAAAAAAAAAGCTCGATTATTGCTCACTACTTTTCTCACTAAATTAAAGTCAACACTGTGCAGCTCAGTGATTTGTCAGTAAGTTCACGAACCAATCTATGAGACCAGCGTTTCTCAACCCTTTTACCCTTGCGTATCCATTAAAATAAATTACATGTCTCAAGGAAACCCTACACAAAAACAAAATCATATACCATATTTTCTCATTTTATTTTCATCGTAAGTTCACGTAGTAGATATACAAGTAGATATTTCATCGTAAGTTCACGTAGTAGATATACAAGTTCATATTTCATCGTAAGTTCACGTAGTAGATATACAAGTACAGATTTCATCGTAAGTTCACGTAGTAGATATACAAGTACATATTTCATCGTAAGTTCACGTAGTAGATATACAAGTACATATTTCATCGTAAGTTCACGTAGTAGATATACAAGTACATATTTCATCGTAAGTTCACGTAGTAGATATACAAGTACAGATTTCATCGTAAGTTCACGTAGTAGATATACAAGTACAGATTTCATCGTAATTTCACGTAGTAGATATACAAGTACATATTTCATCGTAAGTTCACGTAGTAGATATACAAGTACAGATTTCATCGTAAGTTCACATAGTAGATACACAAGTACAGATTTCATCGTAAGTTCACGTAGTAGATATACAAGTACAGATTTCATCGTAAGTTCACATAGTAGATACACAAGTACATATTTCATCGTAAGTTCACGTAGTAGATACACAAGTACAGATTTCATCATAAGTTCACGTAGTAGATATACGAGTACATATTTCATCGTAATTTCACGTAGTAGATATACAAGTACATATTTCATCGTAAGTTCACGTAGTAGATATACAAGTACAGATTTCATCGTAAGTTCACATAGTAGATATACAAGTACATATTTCATCGTGTTCACGTAGTAGATATACAAGTACATATTTCATCGTAAGTTCACGTAGTAGATATACAAGTACAGATTTCATCGTAAGTTCACGTAGTAGATATACAAGTACATATTTCATCGTGTTTTCACGTAGTAGATATACAAGTACATATTTCATCGTAAGTTCACGTAGTAGATATACAAGTACAGATTTCATCGTGTTCACGTAGTAGATATACAAGTACAGATTTCATCGTAATTTCACGTAGTAGATATACAAGTACATATTTCATCGTAAGTTCACGTAGTAGATATACAAGTACAGATTTCATCGTAAGTTCACGTAGTAGATATACAAGTACATATTTCATCGTAAGTTCACATAGTAGATACACAAGTACATATTTCATCGTAAGTTCACGTAGTAGATACACAAGTACAGATTTCATCGTAAGTTCACGTAGTAGATATATACAAGTACATATTTCATCGTGTTCACATAGTAGATACACAAGTACATATTTCATCGTAATTTCACGTAGTAGATATACAAGTACAGATTTCATCGTGTTCACGTAGTAGATATACAAGTACAGATTTCATCGTAAGTTCACATAGTAGATACACAAGCAGATTTCATCGTAAGTTCACGTAGTAGATACACAAGTACAGATTTACTCGTGTTCACGTAGTAGATAAGCAAGTACATATTTCATCGTAATTTCACGTAGTAGATATACAAGTACATATTTCATCGTAAGTTCACGTGTAGTAGATATACAAGTACAGATTTCATCGTAAGTTCACATAGTAGATATACAAGTACATATTTCATCGTAATTCAATGTAGTAGATATACAAGTACATATTTCATCGTAAGTTCACGTAGTAGATATACGTATACAGATTACCAAGTTCACGTAGTAGATATACAAGTACATATTTCATCGTAAGTTCACGTAGTAGATATACAAGTACATATTTCATCTTAAGTTCACGTAGTAGATATACAAGTACGATTTTATCGTAAGTTCACGTAGTAGATATACAAGTACATATTTCATCGTAAGTTCACGTAGTAGATATACAAGTACAGATTTCATCGTAAGTTCACGTAGTAGATATACAAGTACAGATTTCATCGTAATTTCAATGTAGTAGATATACAAGTACATATTTCATCGTAAGTTCACGTAGTAGATATACAAGTACAGATTTACTGTAAGTTCACATAGTAGATACACAAGTACAGATTTCCATCGTAAGTTCACGTAGTAGATATACAAGTACAGATTTCATCGTAAGTTCATAGTAGATACACAAGTACATATTTCATCGTAAGTTCACGTAGTAGATACACAAGTACAGATTTCATCGTGTTCACGTAGTAGATATACAAGTACATATTTCATCGTAATTTCACGTAGTAGATATACAAGTACATATTTCATCGTAAGTTCACGTAGTAGATATACAAGTACAGATTTCATCGTGTCTACATAGTAGATATACAAGTACATATTTCATCGTAAATTCACGTAGTAGATATACAAGTACATATTTCATCGTAAATTCATGGTAGATATACAAGTACAGATTTCATCGTAAGTTCACGTAGTAGATACATAAGTACATATTTCATCAAGTTCACGGTAGATATGCTATTGTGATTTCATCGTAAGTTCACGTAGTATATACAAGTACAGATTTATCAAGTTCACGTAGTAGATATACAAGTACATATTTCATCGTAAGTTCACGTAGTAGATATACAAGTACAGATTTCATAGTAAGTTCACGTAGATATATAAGTACAGATTTCATCGTAATTTCACGTAGTAGATATACAAGTACATATTTCATCGTAAGTTCACGTAGTAGATATACAAGTACATATTTCATCGTAAGTTCACGTAGTAGATATACAAGTACAGATTTCATCGTAAGTTCACGTAGTAGATATACAAATACATATTTCATCGTAAGTTCACGTAGTAGATATACAAATACATATTTCATCGTAAGTTCACGTAGTAGATATACAAATACATATTTCATCGTAAGTTCACGTAGTAGATATACAAGTACATATTTCATCGTAAGTTCATGTAGTAGATATACAAGTACAGATTTCATCGTAAGTTCACGTAGTAGATATACAAGTACAGATTTCATCGTAAGTTCACGTAGTAGATATACAAGTACGTATGTTTGAATAACTGGTTTAAGAAAAAAAAAATGAATACTTCTTTGTCGATTTTTTCGATAATGTTAAATAAAATTCATATTTTATGTTTATAAAATTTCGAACTTGTTAGAACGCATTAAAAATCGTAATAAATATTTAAAAAATACTTTCATCATTCCTCTTAATTATAACATTAATATTTTGACGATAAAACTTTGTTTTTATTAAGTTTGGAGCCTTTTAACATCATGCTATTCTTTTTTTGAGATGGATTCAGCGAATGAACAAAGGTACCTAAGTGAAAGTACATACACTAGTTCTATACTGACATCAGTCAGTCAGTTAAGTGCCATACGTGAAACACGCTTGGGCGATCATGTCTCGAAAGAGACATGACTGACTGAGCAGAAGATTATCCCACAGTATGTTGCCATTGCTTTCTGCGGTGGACTGGTTGCCTGCCAAGGCTATAGAACCCAATCTGTCCTGTTATTTAACCCATAACTAGAGGGAAGAGACGGATTGATACCTTTCCCAAGAACATTTGCGCGTAAGTGAATGCAATGAATTCACTGGAATTTGAACTCGGCTCCCCGATTTCTCGTTCCGAGCCGATATCCACTGCACCACAACGCACATCCTGACATCACTATTCCCAATAACTGTTATATTTTTAATAACATAATAGGTTAGATGGAATGATGTATATATAAAGATATTTCGATAACTAAGAATATATTGTGCGTGTTTAGTAATATTACGTAAATGAAATTTAATATTACGTAAATGAAATTTAATATTACGTAAATGAAATTTAAAAAAAATTCAAAAGTACATTAGCTTTTCTCACTGAGTCTCGCAGAACTCCGGTTGAGAAACATTGTACTTAGGCTATTGTCCCGTAACAGCTTCAAACATTTCGTCTGCAGCCACTTTCCCATCGTCGAAATGTGGCCTCCCTCTGTCTCTTCTATAAATACTTTCATGGCTTCTGCTCGGATGAGCTTAAGTCACTGATGCCTCCTCAACAGGTGTTTACCCGTTCAACCAGACTGGCAACTGGGTCCCACCCATTCACAGTCAGGTTAGCCAAACGCAGACGACAATTCTACTCCTGCAGCTTCCTCTCTCGCACTTCCCGCCTGTGGAACTCACTCCCGTATTCTCGCTTTCCTGACGGCTACGACCTCCAGAAATTTAAAAGCAAAGTTAATACTCACCTACTAACCACTGGCCTCTAGCTCTCTCCCCTCCCCTGTATAACCTTCCCTTTCTCTCCGCCCATGTACCTGTCATTGCACCTGCTTTCTCAGCTTTCTATTGTTCCTTTCTAACTAGCTTGTACTCCTCACTCTTTTCTAATTAATCTTTCTACATTTATGTAACCCCTTGCACATCAGTGGCGTTTCTGCCTTGCTCGGGGTGAAATGATTAAAAAAAAAAAAAAAAAATATCTCTGATCCGCCTTTTTCAAACATTTGTGTCTTGCGATTCTCAAGCCCATGTTTCGACTTGAATATCAATGTAATTTCTCATCTTGAAACGGCTTAAGGCCATATCACGTTGAATACGCCGGTTCTCGCTCGATCACCGAAGTTAAGCAACGTTGAGCTGGTCAGTACTTAGGTGGGTGACCGCTTGGGAATACCAGGTGCTGTAAACGTTTAGTGACGGATGTACGTTGTGGTGCAGTGAATATCGGCTCGGAAAGAGAAATCGGTGAGCCGAGTTCGAATTCCAGTAGAATACCCTGCATTCACTTAAGCACTACTGGTAAGCTTGGGAAATGTATTAATCCGTCCCTTCTCTCCAGTTATAGGTTAAATAGTAAGGATAGGACTTGGGGACCCTGCCCTTAAAAATGAATCTTGAAAAAAGTATTGCCAGACACAAAACTTATAAAAATCAACAATAAATTGTTGAAAGAAAAAGGTATTACCAGCAATAAATAAATAAAATTTAGTTGGTAATAAATGACCCACCGAGGTTGATATGCCATAAAAACAAAACAACCAACAATCATCTTCACAAACTTTAAACAAATAACTCTTACCAATACTCTCCGAAAAGTGCTGCAGGTCTTGTGTCTATACTTCTGAGATAAGGTATTAATTATATTATTTACCATGTTCGAACATTTCATTTTTATTCCCATGTTTGCAAACGTTTCGGCCATTGTACTCTCCGGCCTTCTTCAGGTTCTAGGAATTTCGAATTGACCCCTTTATTTCGATTACTGCGGTATATAACCCTCATTCCATGTGCGATGCCACTTCCAAGTACCTTGTAGTTATCTCCTTTTAATTTTACTCTCTAAATTATTTGTTCACCACTGCTGTGGTGTCCTTGAGGAAAACGTACAATGGCCGAAACGTCCGTAACATGGTAATAAAAATGAGGACAACAGTCTGAAGAGCTTAAATAAAACACACACACACACACACACACACACACACATATATATATATATATATATATATATATATATTATTTGTTTGAGCAGAAAGTGCGAACTTAATCGGTTCAGTAGAATCTAATTCGAGTTAGTGATTATACACTCAAGCAAACAGAATAATAATAACAATAATAATAATAATAATAATAATTTTTTTTTAACAAAATACTCTAGTATTGATGTGTTGTTTCGTTGAGCCGTTGCTACGCCAAAGGTTTTTTTTTTTAACCAGCGTCTTTCTCCTTGAATTCCAATCGCGTCTATGTCAGATGTTGCTTGGCAGCCCATTTAGGAGAAGGAAAACTCCGAACAACAACCCGCAACTCAAGGTGTTAATCGTGCCGAGGAGTGAATGGCTACTGCGTTATGAGGTCACAAACGATCCCCTACAGGCTTCGGGGCCCTGTTTGTAAAAGACCGTTACCCAACGTGCCGGGCAACTTTGGGTGGACTTTTGGACCCGTGCGTCACTCGTGGGAAAAACATGAAAAATACAAATAGAAATAAAATGTCCAGTATGGCTCTTCCAGTGGATAAACAGGGAGCCCGTCCTTCAGGAGGGAACCTACCTGAGGTCGAAAAATCTGCCATAGGAACAAACTCCTACACAAAGAATGAATCTTCAGGTCCCCACAACCAGGATAATCCTAACGATGGTCCTGAAAATTCACCAGCTAGATCTACAACCGTATATTTAAAGAAAGAAAAAATAAAATGGTCTCGTGAGGAGTACAAAGTCGTTATGACTGCATTTCATGAAGCGTTACTCAAACCTCAAAAAAACGTGACTCGCCAAACATATGACATTTGGCGTGAAAAAGTTGGTCAAGCAAATAGAAAGTATATTGACGAAAATAAATTAGCCAATGTACGTAGGTACATTATTCGTAATAACCGACTGACAGAGGCTGAAATCAATGAAATTAAAAGAATTGTAACAAGAAGAGACGAATCAACAAAATATGAAAAGAAACCGGAATCAGAAATAAAAAGTAATAACATCAAACAAGCCACAGGTCATAATGTAGAAACCGTGAAACACGCAAATCACTGCGAAGATAATGCTGTAAGTTTAAAAGTGCTGGAAAGGTGTGATCTGAGTCAGTTAAAAGACAAAAATAAAACGAGTTCAGAACACATCGAAGATAATTATTTGACGGAAAATAAGAACAATATACAGGAAGCCAAGATAGAAATAAAAAACCATCTAAGTCAAATACAAAATATTACAATGGAGGAACGTGAACAGCTCCCAAAATTACAACCAACAAAACATAACCTCCGTACTATTAAACTCTACAATGCAGCACTGAAATCAATAGTGGATGAAGACCCTCATACAAATCTTAACGAAATAATATATGCATCAGCAATAGCAGCAACAAAAAAAATTGAATATCAAAATAAAAACAAGGCAGTCTCGTAGACGTGAAGATCCAACTTGGAAAGGAAAAATAGAAAAAGAAATCGAACAACTTAGAAGTGAATTATCAATACTGGATGAACTGAGTAGAGGAATGAATGTAAGAACTAGGAAAAGCAGAAGAGCCGAAAGAAAATATAACATCAGGAATGAAAATGAAGTCTTATCAAATAAAGAAAAAATAAAGCAAAAAATCCAACTGAAGGCTCAAAGAATAAGACGCTATGAGAAAAGAGCAAGATTTTACAGACAAAACAAGATTTTTCAGACTGATACAAAGAGATTTTACAGGGAAATAGGTAAAAAAAGAATTGAAGTGACAGTCACCCCCCCAGAATGGAAGAAGTCACACAGTTCTGGGAAAAGATATGGGCTTGCCCTAAAGAACTTAGCAAGGAAGTACATTGGATTACGCAAGAGATAGAACGAATAAAAAATAAACCCGAACAGACATGGTCTGGAATTACAGAAGATGATGTTAAATATGCACTACAAAAAGCACACAATTGGAAATTCCCAGGTATAGATAAAATTCCTAACTTTTGGCTATATTATTTAAATGCAGCACATAAAAACTAGCCAAAGAACTTCAAGAAATGGTTGACGATCCCACTAAAATTCCTGCATGGATGACCAAAGGAATTACATTTCTTCTACCCAAGAATGGTGACACAAACAACCCGAAAAACTACAGACCAATTACATGTCTTCCGACAACATATAAACTATTAACATCTATTTTAACAAAACAGACATATTTATTCTTAGAAAGAAATGACATGATACCGCTTGAACAAAAAGGGTGCAAACGTGGCTGTTATGGTTGTAAAGACCAATTGCTGATTAACAAAATGATCCTGGAAAACTGCTACAGTACAAAGAAAAATCTTAGTACAGCCTGGATAGACTATCGAAAGGCATTCGATAGTGTGCCACATGACTGGATTTTAAAGACTTTAAATATATACAAGATATCGCCCGTCATCATCAATTTCATCAAACAGTGCATGTCTATATGGAAAACAACCCTTTACCTCAATCATATAAATGGAACCTATAAGTCTGATGAAATAAACATCAAAAGAGGTATATTTCAAGGTGATTCTTTATTTCCCTTACTATTCTGCATATCATTAATAGCACTAACCAGTCAACTTAATAAGACAGAATGTGGTTATAAAATAGGACAAAAGAAAATAAGTCATCTATTTTACATGGATGACTTAAAGTTATATGCTAAGAATGATAATGAGCTGGAAGGTCTTCTGCAAACTGTAAAATGCTTCAGCGAAGACATTGGAATGAAATTTAATTTGAATAAATGTGCTAAAGCTACAGTTTTACGTGGATCAATACAAGAAACATCCTCAATTAGCCTAGACCCTGCTGTAACAATAAAAGAATTGAAACCAGAAGAAGCTTATAAATACCTAGGTGTAAATGAGAGTGAAAACATTCACCATAAAAAAATGAAAGAAATAGTGCGTAAAGAGTACTATAGAAGGCTACGAATGATATTAAAAACTGAATTAAATTCACAGAACAGAGTTATGGCCATTAATAGCCTTGCAATCCCAGTTGTCCAATATAGCTTTAACATCTTAAACTGGACTCTAAACGACATCAGGCGAATGGATGCTAAAACAAGAAAGCTTCTTTCTAAGCATAAGATGCATCATCCAAAGGCTGATGTAGACCGTCTATACATACCCCGTAAAGAAGGTGGAAGAGGTCTTATTCAGCTGGAATAGTCATACAAGACAACAACTATTGGCTTACTAACATACATAGAAACAACAAAGGATTGGATGATACAATTAGTAAGGCAACATGAAGAAAGAAAGAAAAAATATTCAATAATAAAAGAAGGCAGTAAATTCAAACAAGATTTACAGTTAGTAGATTCTGTAGAAAAGCAGAACGGAAGCCAAGAGCCGACTATTGCGGCAAAGAATATGAAAATGAAAGCCAAAGACAAATCTCTTGAACAGATGAAACAGCGCTGGCAAGACAAACCTCTGCATGGCCAATATCCAGTACGTGCCAATAAATCTAATGTTGACAAAGTTAATACTCATCGATGGTTACGTGCATCTGGATTAAAGTCCGAAACTGAAGGCTTTATTCTTGCAGCACAAGACCAAAGTCTTTTCACGAGAAACTTTCAGGCAAATATTATGCATAATAATATGGATCCAAAATGCAGGTTTTGTGATAAACACCAAGAAACAATAGACCACCTAATCTCAGGCTGTTCTGTGCTTGACCCAAATGAATATAAAAATCGCCACGATAGAGTTGGGCAATATTTACATTGGGCAATATGCAAACATTATGGAAAAGCTGTAGGCAAACACTGGTATGAACATCACCCAGCACCGGTTACAGAAATAGAAGATCTAACCATTCTATGGGATTACACCATCTACACAGACAGAAAAATTGAAGCAAACAGGCCAGACATTATTGTTAAAAACCAGAAGGAGAAAACTTGTCTATTAATTGATATGGCTTGTCCAGCGGATTTGAAAAACTGTCAAAATATAAAGACCTGGAAATTGAAATAGAAAAAATGTGGAAATTGAAAACAAGAGTTGTGCCAGTGATAGTAGGTGCACTTGGAATGATAAAAAATGGAACAAAACAACACATTGAAAGAATCCCTGGAAACCCCAGCTTAAGAGATATACAAAAAATTGTCTTATTAAGTACAGCCCACACACTAAGGAAAACTTTATCTATGTAATGCTGGAGATGATAGGGAAGATAGAAAAACATGAAATGGAGCCATAACAACATGCCACTACCTGCCTTAGGTCTCCCCGCAGACTTGGTTGGTAGTGAGACCAAAGCAGAAATCGAAATATGATGAAAAATGACATAATAATAACAATAAAAGATATTCAACTAAAGATAAAGTAAAAAAATAATTAAAAAGAAAAGGTACATATTTTGAACCCAACCCATAATTTGTCTATACTTCTGAGATGGCTTAGTATTTACATTATTTACATCTGCTCCCAATAGTAAAATAAAAAAGTGTAATAAAAATATGACTTTATTTAATTTGATAAGCTTTTAATTGCTTTAATATATAATAAATATTAAGGACATTATAGTCGAAAGAAATAATTGTCGATAAATAATATAATTTAAAAGATTTTTTTCATTTTTTTAATTATAATAATTTATGAAGTTTCAAAAATATTTTTAAAATGCTAGAAAGATTTGTTGTCTTTAGTTTATTAACTTATTAAGTGAAGATTATATTTACTGATCGAAAATTGAAAAGTTTAATACAAATCGTCGTGCCTTCGTATTTTTAAAATAATTTTTAATTTTTTGTGTGTATTTGAAGTTGTTTTTTGTGTTTGATAATTTCTAGATGTACATTAAAAGGTCATGCCTTTCAGGTTTCTTCCTTTTACAGGAAAAAATTGTACAATTATGCCACTTGTGATCGCCATACACTTATTTTATCTCGCATCTTTCAATTTTTAAATACAGTGGAAAGGTTAGAAAGTTCAAGAAGTTTAAGAAATAGTTTTATTCTAAATTTCATGCTATAAATAGGTAATACTTGTGCAAACCAGATTAATTTAACATCAAATTTGTTAATTTTTCAAAAAATAATGTGTCACATAGGTATATTTTATTTTTGCAAGAATTCTAAAACCGAGAATTAACTTTCCTTTCACGGATTCTGCTCCGACGAGCTTAGCTTCATGGTGCCACCCCTCTATGCGAATTTAGTTTACTAGACTAGCAACAAGGTCCCACCCTTTTACTGCGAAAACAATCAAGTGTAACCAAAACTTCTACTCCATCAGCTTCTTTTTTCGCAGTTCCGGCCTATAAAACTTCCTTTCGTATTCTTGTTTCCCTGATAGCTACGATCTCCAAATGGTTAAATACGTCAACTGTCGTCTCTTATCTCCTAGATTCCCATCCTTCTTCTCACTTTACACTTTACTCTCACGCAGCTCTCTTTACACCAATGTACCCGTCCTTCTCTTACCCATTCTACCACACCTGCTGTGACCTGTGCTTCTCTCTCTTCACTCTCCTATTATGTAACCCCCCTGTGCATCAGTGGCAGTCCTGCCTTGCTTGGAGTGTGATGATTATAAAAAAAATGTGTCGATTACTCAAAAATGGCCGAAAAATTGAAAGATTAAAACAAAAATTGAAAATTTAAGATTCCAATTAATATAATTTTCTGTCTGAAATACACCGGAGTATTTTGCTCACTGAAAATAGTAAATTTACTCATTTACCGGTGCTTACGTATTATCGGGAGGACCTTTAAAAAAACGACTCAAAAATTAAAGTAAATTATTTATTGAAACGGTTAAAACAATAAAATAACATTACATTTGTAATTCCGGAGGCCAGAACGTCGCAATTGCTTCCAAAAGTGACTCAAAGACATCAGTACAGGCAACATGCTTCCGCCACATGAATTCGGCCAAATACGACTCCAAATGGTGACGTGCAGTGCCACAGTGCTTCTTGTTTCGCCACTTTGTCGATCCCCATAGGCGTTCCACTGTCTGCGTATGAGCCCCGGTGTTCGAATCCACAAAGTTGTACTTGTGGTTGACGTTGAAGTGATGAAAGCCTGATTTTTCCAGTTCCTTGGTGTTATAAGCGGGGAAAAAAAAGAAAAAGTAAAAATCAAAGGTCCTCCCGATAATACGTAAGGACCCATTTACCTTTCAATTAAAACTAAAATGAAAGTTTCAAGGAAACTTTTTTAATTTTAAAAATTCAATTTAAAAGTTGGTTATCGAAAATGAGTGAAACTACCTAGTGCATAATCACGAATTCAAATTAGATTCTGCTGAACCAATTAAGTTAATCTGGACTTTTTGGTCAACCTAATATATATATATATATCGCCGACTGACGCCAATTCGGTTGGGTTTCAATCCTGGGTAAAAAGCAATCGGCTGTCTAACCGTACTGATGAGCTGTGATACGGCGAAAAAGACCTGTTTACGGATGACTATATATATATATATTATTTACATTTTTCGGACTGTTGTCTTCATCTTTATTACCATGTTTACTACGTTCCGGACGTTGCAATGTTCCGGCCGTTGTACGTTTTCCTCAAGGACACATGGCCACAGCAGTGGTGAACAAATAACTTAGTTGAATTAAAAGGAGATAGCTACATGGCATATAGTCCAGAGATCGAAATAAAGGGTTCGGTTCGAAATTCCTAGCACCTGAAGAAGGTTGGAGCGTACTACGACTGAAATACCGTAAACATGGCAATAAAGAAGAGCACAAAAGTTTGAACAATGCGAATAATGCTGCTACAGTCTTGCTATATTTTTTTCATTATTTTTCTGAAAATAATGGATCTTTGTTGATAGTTCTTTTTAATGTCGAAACAACTTTCGTGATGATAATCTCAAAAGCTTGAAAGATGCGAACATTTGTAGGAGATTGACAAGATATATTTTAATGTTGTCCAATGCATATTTTTTTCAATCACCCAAAGCAAAGCGGAACAGCCACTAGTGCTCATAGTCTTACATGAAGAAAAAAGGACTTGGTACAAGAGTTACTGAAGAAAGGATAAAGGATGAACGGGATTCAGGAAGAGTGTAATTCGCGCTGCATTTGAATTTTTGGTGATTATCAGGGAAGCAAGTAAACGGAAGAAAGTTCCACAGGCGAAAGATACGAGGAAACGAACAATTGAAGTAAATATAGCGGTTTCATTTAACTATTTCAACGGTAAAAGGGTGGGACCTATATGCCAACCTAGTCAGTCAGTTAAGTGCCATACGTGATACACGCTTGGGCGATCATGTCTCGAAAGAGACATGACTGACTGGGCAGAAGATTATCCCGAAGTAGGTTGCCATTGCTTTCTGCAGTAGAATGGTTGCCGACCAAAGCTATAGAACCCAATCTGTCCTGCTATTTAACCCATAACTGGAAGGAATAGACGGATTAATACCTTTCCCAAGGGTATTTGCGCGTAAGTGAATGCAATGACTTCGGCAGGAATTCGAACTCGGCTCCCCGATTTCTCGTTCCGAGCCGATATCCAATGCACCACAATGCACAACCTAGTAGCACGCTTAAATTCATATGGTCAGAGCACCAAGTAAAAAGCTGGTCAAAGCAGTTGACATGACAATATTTAAAGAAAAGATAGAAAGAAACCACGTCATGTCGGTGTGAAAGTGACTGAAGTCAAGATGCCTCATCAGGTTTGATTACATTGATCCCTTTTTTGAATTTTGTCGAGAACCTCGAGATAAATAGCACGATCACCTGACCAGATGTGGTGGCAGTATTCAATGCACGGACGAATCAGTCAGTTAAGTGCCATGCCTGATACATGCTTGGGCGATCATTTCTCGAAAGAGACATAACTTACTGGGCGATAGAACCCAATCTGTTCTGTTATTTAACCCATAACTTGAGGGAAGAGACGGCTTAATACCGTTCCCAAGAGTATTTGCGCGTAAGTGAATGCAAGGAATTCAACTGGAATTCGAACTCGGCTCCCCAATTTCTCGTTCCGAGCCGATATTCACTGTACTACAACGCACATCTTTGCACGGACAAATGGTAGGTTTATAAATGTGCAAAATGGATTCTGACAAGAAAAAAGGTTCGATTATACTATTGTTGCTCGTTTATTCTATGGATGTTATTCTTCCATTTAGTACTGATGATCAAAACATTTCCATAGAATTTACCCTATCTTCCAAAGTTATTAATTTCTGCTGCCTCACTCCGATGCTTATATCAAGTCCTTCTTTGATTTTCATATATGGAGACAACATACATCAATCTCATATATGTCGACTTCCAGAGCCAATGATTTCAAGAGTCTTCTAACATTAAATGTTCATATTGTAAATGTTTTAAATACACCTGGATTAATTTTAAATAAGAATTTGCTAAAATTTAATGGTTTACAACTGGAGAAAATCAAAGCGTATGAAATCTAAAAGAAATCGGCTAGGCTGTAGGTCTGGACATGTCGGACGCCAAAAATTTCGTTTATTTTTTTTCTTGCATATATATAATTCCATCAGTATGAACATTAATTTAGTACTGAAGAATGTCTCTGAAAGGTCAAAAAACGGTATATAGATTTTTCCCCATTTTTTAATTCAACTAAATAGCACATTTTAAGTTAATTGGTCCACTCATAAATGTACAAACAAAACAAAATGTAATAAAAAAAATGTGTAGTTTGGCATTCAGGAGACCTTTATCTACATACGACATTTCTCAGAATCAAAAACTATTGATTCTTTATCATATAGAAATGGAGGTCTTTTTCACAATATACTAGGTTGGCTAGAAATCCTGCCTTTTCATAAGAAACGGAAATAATACAACAAATCTTGATCTTTGTCTGGTGGAATTTCCAATGAGTACTGCATTTTGAGTTTGTTTCACATGGTCACGCAATCAACGCTAAACTGTATTGCCAGCAGCTAGTTCGCATGTAGGGCAGATTAAATAAAGAGTTTCCTGATTTGGTCAATCGATGTCGGGCTATGTTTCAGCAAGACAATGCAAGGCCACACACTGCCAGGTGGGCTAATGAAAAGTACAAACAGATAAATAGAGTTGAGATTTTTACAAATCCACCATTCAGTCCTGATGTTGCTCAGAGGGACTATGGCTTATTCCACTCAATGGCACACTTCCACCGCGACGTGATTCAACACTTTGATGAAATGAAGGAAGCTTGTTTACAATTTTTTAATTCAAAGCCAGTGAACTGGTTTCTCCGACAAATTCTGATGCTGGCTTATCGTTTACAGAAGATCGTCTAGAATGACTCTGTTTTGAAGAATATATGTTGGTGTTGTTTCATAAAATTTTGATGTTTTTTTCCGCTTCCAAAATGAGTCAGGATTTTCTGACAAAACTAATAATTACATTGTTAAATCGATACCTGTTTTGTTTTTCTTTTGTTTTTTTTTGTTTTTTGTGTTATTCTTTTTTTTTAAATTTAAGATATGTAGATGACCAGTATTAATAGCAGAAACAAAGATTAAACAGATTGAGTTCTATGTACTTGGTCGGCAACTAGTCTGACAATTGGAGTAATAAAAATCTTATGCTTCGACAGTCATGTCTCGAAAGAGACATGATCGCACAAGCGTGTATCACGTATGACAACTAACTGACGTTTACGGCAATTTAAATATCTGGGAAGTGTTTTAAAAGTGGATAGAAATTGATATCCGAAGGTGCATTAAGATAGAGAATGATGTCTTCCAAAATCTAAGTAAAGTATTAAAAAACGGGATAATTCTATGAGAAACAAAGAAAACAGTAATGAATTGTTATGTAATATCAGTTCTCATATATGGCTGTAAATGCTGGACAATCTTCTCACAGATGAAGAAGAGACTTGAAGCAAGAGAAACAAAGAAAAGAGTAATGAACTGTCATGTAATACCAGTCCTCTTATATAACAGTGAGTGCTGAAAAATCTCCTCACAAATGAAGAGACTTGAAGCAACAGAAATTTGGTTCTACTGATGTATACTGATGATATCATAAACCGAACATGTGAGCAACGACGAACTTTTAGAGAAAATTCAAACAAAATGTCACTTATCCTTTACATAAGAAAGAGACAGTTGAAATTTATTATAGCATGTAACGAGAAAAGAGGGCTTGGAAAATGTTATACTCACAGGACGAATTGAAGTCAATTGGGGCAGAAAAATAACACATAACTCAATTAGCTAGCTTGTGTAGATGTTTGGCAGAACAAGGATTCTTCTTCTTCTTTCATGTGCCATGTCTCTTCAGGAAGTAGGCGATCATAGCCTTCCACATCTCCCTATCCCTAGTGGCTCTTAGCACGCTTTCTTTTGTTAACCCACCCAAACACCACTCTGCTATAAATCTGCTCAAGTCCAGCAAGTATATTATGTGCTGCTTTTTCTTGTCTCTCTTTTCTTCTATTTGACCTGTGAGTATCAGGTTCTTCACGCCCTTCTTCCTCATTACATGTCCCAAGAATTTCAGCTGTCTTTTCCCGATTTTAAGTATTAATCTTCTTTCCGTTTCCATTCTCTCCAAAACCTCATCGTTGCTCACATTTTCGAGCCATGGTATCCTCAGCATCCTTCTGTAGAACCACATTTCGGTTGCTTCATGTCTCTCCTTCATCTTTGAGAAGATTGTCCAGTATTCACTGCCTTATTGAAGAATAGACATCATATCTAGTAAGCACTTCTTTGTTTTCCTGTCTCTCAACATTCTACTCAGCCTCTGGAATGCATTAGGGGAGATAATAAAAGACACTAGGTCCCACCCTTTTACAGTGAAACCGATAAAATGTAACCGCAATTTCTACTCCAACAGCTTCTTTTCTCGCAATTCCCGCCTGTGGAATTCCCTTCCGCGTGCTTGCTTCCCCAACAGCTACAATCTCCAGGAGTTTAAATGTAAGGTCAATAGACACCGCCTAACGCACTAACTCGCACCCATTCTCTCAAACACTCTTCCTATGTACCTCCTTATTCGTCTCTCACCCTCCTTCTGACATTTCCTATATCTAATCGCTCTCTCAGCACCTTCCCTTATGTAACCCCCTGCGCTATATTGGCAGTGGAATGCCTTGCTTGGGGTGAAATGATTTAAAAAAATTATTAAGAACTGAAAAGGAAAGAAATTGTGGAGAGTTGTCATTTACAACATTCTGAAGAAACACGGGACATGTGCTTGCTTTTATTTACAAATGTCAAGTTTGAAATTACGTTACAACATTAATAGTACGTCGTTATTATTGAAATAAACACAGTTTCAAACTTGACATTTGCAAATAAAAACAGAGTACCGATAACTCTTTAAAATATCAAGGGTTTATTAGATATTGTATTTATATTTGGAACAGAACCACATTTCTAAAATGTTGAAAAACCAATAATTCATTAATTTGACAAATGTCCTGTGTAAGATATCTGTAATAAAGGCTGATATACAAAGATTATTGCCCCTCCAAAAGAAATGTTCCCTTTTTTTAAGGGGATCACCTAACCTATGTAAAGAACACTTAAACTCTACTTTTTATTGACAAACTTTTTCAGGTGATAGTATGGGGTTAAATATTACTTAGAACTACGAAGGATAGGTAATTGTGGAGAACTATGGTCGAACACGTCCTAAAAAGACAGAAGGAAATATTGATTACCTTACATAACGAGCTTTTGTAAATTGGTGGCAGGGTATAAAGAATGTATAGTTTCGAGACAATCATTATTTAGATCTATAAACGAGAAGTAGTTACGAAGAGTTCACGTCCTAAAGGGACGTGACAATTAAAAGAGGAAAAATCTGTTAACCTCTTTGATAACCTTGACAGATTAAAAAAAACTAATACAGTTTCCGCGCAAAAGTATTTGTCCGTATCAATTTGCATGCGTATTTTTTATAACTTTTTCTTTTGTTTTGCGCACATGAATATTCAAAATTGATGCGTACTCGTTGTCCGGTCTGTCGTGTGCGAATTAATATTTCACAGCCGAAACTTGTGGCGGCTAGAAAAGCCGCCATTGAACAACTAACCAATGACCTATTCTTCTCAAGTGACTTTTCCTCGTCTCTTTTCCGATCTCGTGCCGGTAAAGAGTGCTTCATTTTGCGTTCGCTTATTATTCATAAAAATTCACGCTCAACTTGGCTTGAGAGGCTTATCCGGCCAAATCTACCGGAAGTCTATATGAAATTTAACGTGACGAGAGAGGATAGTTAAAAGACTTGTGCGCAGGCGCAGTTCCCTAGCTTGATTTGCCTGTAGCATGTTTCGTTGTTCACGAAAACGTTGTTCAGTTTTTGTTAAGGCGCTTAAGTACAGTTACTGCGTTCAAATATTTGAGAAGTTTTGGGTTTGCCTATTTTTTATTATTTCAGATAGCACGTGTAGAATAACTAAATTTCTGGGGCGCACTTTAAGTTTTAATAAAAAAAAAAATAATTATTCATTAAATTTGAAAATAAGAAAATAAAAGGTCCTGGGCATGACGGTAAAGTGCATCTGGCAGCAATGCCTCTGATTAGGAGGTTGTGAGGAGCACGGAACCACCTCTTAATTGCTGTTGTTCTCAGGTCCACCCTGACCCGGAGTGGTAGTACCTGTTAGGGTCCCAGCTATGGGCAAATAGTTAACCCACAAACTGGGGTCAAAACACTATGAAAGTATAAAAATACACATTTTTAAGGAAAAAATATTCTCAGCAAAACTAGAAGACATTTTCATACAAAACTAGAAGACATTTTCAGTTTTCTAAAATAAGAAAGAAAAAACAAAAAAAATCATTAAAATCTGACTAAATAGACGTTCTCACTATAACCAAACATTAAAAAACAACAACCTTAAAATCCCACATTTTTGGCATTAAAGAACCCACAGAGGTGTTGATATGCCGTTAAACAAGACTCAAACTCAAACTAAAGATCTCCTGAAATAATAATTTGTTTTAATAGATTACATAGCTTATTTAAGCAGGGCTTATGCGTAATACTCACGAAGCATTTGACTTAAGAAAGCCTAATTGCTGGTCCCGGGTAATGCTATGTGACCCTCGCTATCTTATTAACATTTACTGTTTTCTACCTACATTTATATACGTTATAATGTAAAGTAAGTACTGCTTACTGTTAAAGGACGAAAAATTATAGTAGATTTTGACGTCATTCTGGGTCTTTATTTTTTCATCTAATTCGCTTTGCTAATTTTGAATCTCGTAAAAACACGATGAAAAAAAATCTCTATTTTTATCAATAATACTGAACCTGTTAAAATTATTCTACTTTTTAGCAAGAAAATTGTCAAGATGATGCTATAAACTGCCGCCAAACATTGTTGATTTATTTAAAATGGAATGGTCTATAATGACATGTCTCGAATTTGGATTGAGATACATTGTAATTATTTTCAATTTTTTCCAGTTGAATTGTTCACTTATATTGCATATGATTCATTATCGTAAATAATTAGGTTTACAATAAAATTTGTATTTTATATGTATACTGCCTTATGAAAGTTGGGATATAGTAGAGTGGGGGCCTAGTATCTTAAAAGCACGAGACCCTTGAACGGTCGCTTGCATTTAAGTATCCTTGTGTGAAACCCGTTCTTAAAATGTTTTGATAATCTTTAAAATGTCAAGACTCATGTGTTAATCCCGTAGGGAAGACAAAAGGGAAAGGATTATCTACCCCTTCTAAAAGATTAAGGGATTTAGCATCCACTTTAGCATTTAAAATGACAAAGAGTTTACCTAGAAATCATTTACTTAGTGTCTCTAACTCTTTAAAAATAATGATTTTTAAATATAAAAATAATTAATAAATTCTTCTCTTAATTCTGGGCGCACCTGGAGACCTTTCAGGGCGGACTAAGTGCGCCCAGGCGCACTGGGAGAAACGCTTCTATTTCTTTCTTTTTTTTTTTTTTTTTTTGTATGAGGCTACTTATATTCTAGAAGAGGCGTTCTAAAACATTTTTCAACTGCGCACTCAGAGAACCCTAGAAGTCATGTCAGGATTCGTCATCGGCGGCCATAATCTGAACAATATAAGATATGCAGATGATACAATGCTGGTAACAGATACAGAAAGCAAAGTAGAAAGCCTCCTACAGAAGGTAACTGAAGAAAGCGGATAAAAAGGATCTACAAATAAACTACAAGAAAACTGAATGCATGGTCATCAGTAAAAAGAGGACTGCAAAATCCCACGTACAGGCGGTGTATACTAAAATCAGTAAGGTACAGAAATTTAAATACCTGGGAAGTTTTCTAACAGAAGACGGAAAGTGCGACAATGAGATCCGAAGGCGAATTGGCAAGTCAAATAGTGCATTGCTGATGCTGAGTGGAATGTTGAGAAATTTCACTAGAAAAAAAAAGAGATACTAGATTGTTATGCGAACCGCAGCGGAAGTATTTCATTCGAGATCTTGTATCGAACGAACGAAAAAAAAATCAGAAGTTTTTTCATATCTTTCTTTCAGTCCTTCATTCGTTCTCTTTGTCCTTCTTTCTTTCTCATCTTTCTCTTTTTTTCTTTTTCGTAAATTTTTCTTTGTTTTCTTTTTCTTTCTTTCTTGTCGTCCTTTCTTTCGTTTGATTTACTTTCCTCTGCTTTTTTTCTTTTTTTTTCTTTTGTCTCTTTTTAATTAGCTTTTTTTCTCATTTTTTTGTTTTTATCTATTTTCTTTTTTATCTTAATCTTAATTTTTATTTAACCTTAATTTTCCTACGGCATTAAATTTTTATTTAACTTAAATTAAATTTAAGAATTTAATATTTAAGTTAAATTAAATTAAATTAAATTTTTATTTTTAAATTAATTTTATTTTTAAATTAATTAAATTAATTAAATTAATTTTATTTTTAAATTAATTTTTAAATTAATATTTAAGAATTTAATATTTAAGTTAAATTAAATTAAATTAAATTTTTATTTTTAAATTAATTTTATTTTTAAATTAATTAAATTAATTAAATTAATTTTATTTTTAAATTAATTTTTAAATTAATATTTAAGAATTTAATATTTAAGTTAAATTAAATTAAATTAAATTTTTATTTTTAAATTAATTTTATTTTTAAATTAATTAAATTAATTAAATTAATTTTATTTTTAAATTAATTTTTAAATTAATATTTAAGAATTTAATATTTAAGTTAAATTAAATTAAATTAAATTTTTATTTTTAAATTAATTTTATTTTTAAATTAATTAAATTAATTAAATTAATTTTATTTTTAAATTAATTTTTAAATTAATATTTAAGAATTTAATATTTAACTTAAATTAAATTAAATTAAATTTTTATTTTTAAATTAATTTTATTTTTAAATTAATTAAATTAATTAAATTAATTTTATTTTTAAATTAATTTTTAAATTAATATTTAAGAATTTAATATTTAACTTAAATTAAATTAAATTAAATTTTTATTTAACCTTAATTTTCCTACGGCACTAAATCCTCGTAAGAACTCTTTAATCCTCTAGGCTCTTCTGTTAGACAATGCTGATAGTAGAATTTGGATCCTTAATCTAATCTGCCCGCTACCGTTGACTGCGTTCACTGACGCTACACATGTTCAGCGGAACGAGACCTATCTACTCGATGAGATGAAAAGAATGCTGCTCGAAATTCCCTAACCGGGATCATTTTGTTAGCTGCCATACGTAATACACGCTTGGGCGATCATGTCTCTTTCGATCCATGACTAACTAGGTAGAAAATTTTCCCGCAGTTGGTTACCATTTCTTTCTGCGGTATACTGGTTGCAAAACAAGGCTAAATAACCCAATCTGTCTCGCTATTCAAACTATAGCTGGAGAGAGAAGAGATAAAGACAGTTAACAGCCATACATGACTAACTAGGCAGAAGGTTTTCCCGCAGTAAGTTGCCATTTCTTTCTGTGGTAGACTGGTTGCAAAACAAGGCTAAATAACCCAATCTGTTCCGCTATTTAACTTATAGCTGGAGAGAGAAGAGATAAAGACAGTTAATTGCCATACGTGATAAATACTGGGGCGATCAAGTCTCTTTCGATCTATGACCGACTAGGAAGAAGATTTTCCCAGAGTCAGTTGCCATTTCTTTCGACGGTAGATTGGTTGCAAAACAAGGCTAAATAACCCAATCTGTTCCGCTATTTAACTTATAGCTGGAGAGAGAAGAGATAAAGACAGTTAATTGCCATACGTGATAAATACTGGGGCGATCAAGTCTCTTTCGATCTATGACCGACTAGGAAGAAGATTTTCCCAGAGTAAGTTGCCATTTCTTTCTGTGGTAGACTGGTTGCAAAACAAGGCTAAATAACCCAATCTGTTCCGCTATTTAACTTATGACTGGAGAGAGAAGAGATAAAGACAGTTAATTGCCATACGTGATAAATACTGGGGCGATCAAGTCTCTTTCGATCTATGACCGACTAGGAAGAAGATTTTCCCAGAGTCAGTTGCCATTTCTTTCTGTGGTAGACTGGTTGCAAAACAAGGCTAAATAACCCAATCTGTTCCGCTATTTAACTTATAGCTGGAGAGAGAAGAGATAAAGACAGTTAATTGCCATACGTGATAAATACTGGGGCGATCAAGTCTCTTTCGATCTATGACCGACTAGGAAGAAGATTTTCCCAGAGTCAGTTGCCATTTCTTTCTGTGGTAGACTGGTTGCAAAACAAGGCTAAATAACCCAATCTGTTCCGCTATTTAACTTATAGCTGGAGAGAGAAGAGATAAAGACAGTTAATTGCCATACGTGATAAATACTGGGGCGATCAAGTCTCTTTCGATCTATGACCGACTAGGAAGAAGATTTTCCCAGAGTAAGTTGCCATTTCTTTCTGTGGTAGACTGGTTGCAAAACAAGGCTAAATAACCCAATCTGTTCCGCTATTTAACTTATGACTGGAGAGAGAAGAGATAAAGACAGTTAATTGCCATACGTGATAAATACTGGGGCGATCAAGTCTCTTTCGATCTATGACCGACTAGGAAGAAGATTTTCCCAGAGTCAGTTGCCATTTCTTTCGACGGTAGACTGGTTGCAAAACAAGGCTAAATAACCCAATCTGTTCCGCTATTTAACTTATAGCTGGAGAGAGAAGAGATAAAGACAGTTAATTGCCATACGTGATAAATACTGGGGCGATCAAGTCTCTTTCGATCTATGACCGACTAGGAAGAAGATTTTCCCAGAGTCAGTTGCCATTTCTTTCTGTGGTAGACTGGTTGCAAAACAAGGCTAAATAACCCAATCTGTTCCGCTATTTAACTTATAGCTGGAGAGAGAAGAGATAAAGACAGTTAATTGCCATACGTGATAAATACTGGGGCGATCAAGTCTCTTTCGATCTATGACCGACTAGGAAGAAGATTTTCCCAGAGTCAGTTGCCATTTCTTTCTGTGGTAGACTGGTTGCAAAACAAGGCTAAATAACCCAATCTGTTCCGCTATTTAACTTATAGCTGGAGAGAGAAGAGATAAAGACAATTAATTGCCATACGTGATAAATACTGGGGCGATCAAGTCTCTTTCGATCTATGACCGACTAGGAAGAAGATTTTCCCAGAGTAAGTTGCCATTTCTTTCGACGGTAGACTGGTTGCAAAACAAGGCTAAATAACCCAATCTATTCCGCTATTTAACTTATAGCTGGAGAGAGAAGAGATAAAGACAGTTAATTGCCATACGTGATAAATACTGGGGCGATCAAGTCTCTTTCGATCTATGACCGACTAGGAAGAAGATATTCCCGCAGTACGTTGCCATTTCTTTCGACGGTAGACTGGTTTCCAATTAAGGCTTCTACTTGGCTCTGTGTCTTGTTGTTCTCAATATTTTTTTTCTCTTGGTAGCCACGCTCCACCATCTATTTGTTCAGACCTTATAAGTACGTCTCGCGCTGGTTTCCCCTGTCTATCTGTTATGGTGCTCTATCTACATTTGACTGAACTCTTCCTCCTTCATCAATAATAACTTGCGAGACTTGCTAGGGGAGGCAGTCGAGACACAGTTTAACTTGACAGTTCGGCTAGACACTTATATCTGCTGATTAATTACCCTTTTATTTTGTATATATGTTCTGTTATTCCAATACCCTAGTTCAAGCTACTTTCTTCTTTTTATGTCTTTCTTCCTGGCCCCAAGCGGCACAACACTATCCGTCCCTTTATCCGACCTGTGAGTATTAAATTCTCCAGGCCTTCCTTCTTCATTACGTGACCCAGAAACACATTAAATATGAGTTTTTTTCTCGTTTGCACCCGTTCCAACACCTGATCGTAGCACACGTGCTCCGTCCATGGTATCCCCAGCATCCGTCTGTAAACTACATTTCTCAAGCCTCTCCTTCATCCTTGATGGGATTGTCCAGCATTCACTTCCATACAGAAGGACAGATATCACATATCACATCCCGGCTGTGGAATTCCCTTTCGTTTATTTGCTTCCCCCACAGCTACAATTACCAAGAATTTAAATGTGAAGTCAATAGTCATCTTCTATCTCACTAACCTGCATCCTCTCTCTCATGCTCCTTTCTCCGTCCACTCCACACTTATCAGTATTCGTCCTTCACTTACCCACTTCCTGACATCCCCCTATAACCTGTTTCTCTTTCTCATAACTTTCCTACTATGTAACCCCCTGCACAACAGTGGCAGTAAAATGCCTCGCTTGGGGCGATATGATTATAAATAAAAGAACAAACATTTAAATACATTTACTAGGACAAATGGCGTTGACTTTTCAATAAATCAATTTTGATTGATTGATTCACTTTTTACGGCTTATCAACCCTTTGCACGCTATTTAAAGCCAGAAAATATTTTTAGATTCTAAGAATATTTTGTGTGAAATAATTTATTTTTTTATTTTTTATAAGCGTTTCACCCCGTGCAAAGCATGTCACTGCCACTACTGCGCAGGGGGCTACGTAGAGTGGAGAAAGGATGATTAAATATAGGAAATGTCAGAGGGTGGGTGATAGGCGTGTAAGGATACCGAGAATGAGGGTTGGGTAGATGAGAGTGTTCTGAGAATAATTGGGAGAGTGTGACAGGAGGTGTCTATTGACCCTACATTTAAACACCTGGAGATTGTAACTGTCGGGAAAGCAGGCTTGTGGAAGGGAGTTCCACAGGCGGGAAGCGCGAGAAAAGAAGCTGTTGGAGTAGAATTTACGGTTACATCTTATTTGTTTAACTGTAAAAGGGTGGATGTAGTTGCTAATCTAGTATCTCGTGTAAATTCGTGCTTAGGCGGCACCAGTGATCTAAGCTCATCGGAGCAGAAGCCATGAAAGTACTTGTAGAAGAGGCACAGGGAAGCCACATCACGCCGGTGAGAGAGCGGCTGCAGCCGGTCTGCCAAGTCAGTATCAACCACGTTACAGATCCTCCTTTGTATTTTGTCAAGAAGCCCAAGGAGAGCAGCAGGGGCACCCGACCAGATATGGCAGCAATATTCAATACACGGCCGGATGGTAGATTTGTATATGTGCAGAATAGATTCAGTTGGGAAAAACTTCCCAACCGACTTTCATAGCAGCAGATTTGGCAATGGATTCGATATAGTCATTCCATTTGAGGTCCGCCGAAAGTGTAAGGCCAAGGAGGCGTAGTATTTTACTCTCTGGGAGGCTAGCCTGTCCCATGCTAATGGGAGGTAGATGCGATTGTCTATGGTGGTTAGTTGATAGCAGCTTCGTTTTGGAGGCATTGAAATTTACCAGCCATTTCCTACCCCAGGCCACTACGGATTGGAGGTCCCTTTCAAGTACGGCAGCGAGGTTCACTTTGTCGTCCAGACCTGGTTTCTGATCGATGCGGGAGTAGATTGTTGTGTCATCGGCATACATGCCAACTTGGGATCTAATGGTGTCGGGGAGATCATTATGATTTAGTGATACAAGTCTTAATAATTAATCCATAACTGGGGGGAGAACAGTTAGAATCATACTTTTGCAAGGGTATTTGCGCGTAAGTGAGTATAACAAATCCAACGGGAATTAGAACATGGCTCTCCAATTAACAATTCTAAACAAATTTGCATTGCACCACTCACACATCGAAACTTACAGCCGCTGATATTCCCAAGTAGTCATTCATCTTGGTAGAAATCAGCCGAAACGTAATCTTAATTTTAATTTTTTCTTCTCCTTCATTTGCTATTTTTCCTTTTATTTTTCGTTTAATATTCATTTTCTTTTTTCTTTTCATAGATTTCAGTATTATTTCTACTTTTTGCATTCTTTGTCACCATTTTCTTTTTCTTTTTTTTTTCTTTTTTGCCGACCATTCTTTCATTTGGCTTACTTTCTTCTTCTGCTTCTTTATCTTTCTTAATCTTTCTTCTTTTAACATTTTCCTTCGTTTCTCATTCTTTTCTTTTATTTACATACTCTCCTTCCTTATATAATTATCTTTTGCTTATTTTTTCTTTCTTTTTTTTTACTTTTTCTCGTTTTTCTTTCTTTTGTCTTAGTTTATTCCGTCTTCTTTCGAACTTTTCATCCTTTGTCACCATTTTTGTTGTTTTTTTTCTCTTTTTCTTTTCGTCTTTCTTTTTTTTTGTCTTCAATTCTTTCTTTGGTTTACTTTCTTTTTCTGCTTTTTTCTTTTTTTTTTTAATTTTTTAGAATTTTTTTCTTTTTTACTTCCTCTCAATCTTCTTTTTCTTTCTTTCTTTAGTTTAATTTCCTTCGTTTTCTTTTGCCTTCTTGCTTTTTTTTTTACTCTCGTCCTTTTCATTTCCTTTTTCATTTCCCTTTTCTTTTTTCGTTTTGCATTAATTTCTTTATTTTTTAAATTTCTGTTTTCATTGTTTCTTATTCCTAACGTCAACCGTTTAAAGAGATTTCACTTTTTCTCGACCGCATTCTCTGTGATCTTTTCCTCTCCTTCACTGCATAAAGGTTCTTTCTTTCTTTCTTTCTTTCTTTCCTTCCTTTCTTCATTCTTTCCTTTTCTTTCATTTTTCTTTTTTTACTTCTTTTTATTTCTTTTTTCTTTCTATTTTTCTTACTTGCTTTCTTTTTTCTTTCTTGCTTTCGTTTTTCTTTCTTGCTTTCTTTTTTCTTTGTTTCTTTGTTCCTTTTTCTTTCTTTTCTTTCTTTATTGCGTTCTCTATCTCATTATTTCTCTCGATCTTTCTTTTGTTTTTTCTTCCACTAATTCATTCTTTTTTTCTTTCATTGTTTCGTCCGTTCTTTCCATCTTTCTGATGCCATGCTTTTTAGTCTTTGTTATTTGGCTTCCCTCGACTGCTCTACGGGTGGAACCTTTATTTTTCTTCCTAAAATAAAAAACCACATCAGAGAAAAAAAACAGAGGCAATGTGAATGTAAACCTCGGCTCTTCGGTACTGTGGCCGTTGCTTTGTTGTCGCGGAAACAAAAGAAGCCAATTTGTCCCTCATGACAGGTTTGTTAAATGAGCGTTGTGCCACTGACGCTAATATAGATATGAACAAAGTCAGCAGAAGATAGATAGATAGATAGATAGATAGATAGATAGATAGATAGATAGATAGATAGATATTGAGACTTAGGTATATCTATCTATTTATATATCTATCTATTTATCTGTCTATGTATATCTATCTATCTATCTATCTATCTATCTATCTATCTCTCTCTATATATATATCTGGTTCTATACATATGTACATGTATATAAGGAGAAAAATATAAATATTGAAAAACAGCGATAGATAGATAGATAGATAGATAGATAGATAGATAGATAGATAGATAGAGATATGATAGATAGATAGATAGAGATATGATTAAACTTAGATAGATAGATAGATAGATAGATAGATAGATAGATAGATATGATCAAACTTAGATAGATAGATAGATAGATAGATAGATAGATAGATAGATATTGAGACTTAGGTATATCTATCTATTTATATATCTATCTATTTATCTGTCTATGTATATCTATCTATCTATCTATCTATCTATCTATCTCTCTCTATATATATATATATCTGGTTCTATACATATGTACATGTATATAAGGAGAAAAATATAAATATTGAAAAACAGCGATAGATAGATAGATAGATAGATAGATAGATAGATAGATAGTGAGACTTACGTATATCTATCTATCTATCTATCTATCTATCTATCTATCTATACTATATATATATATATATATATATATATATTAGGTATCTAAATCTCTCTCTATATATACACATATATATAGAGAGAGATATAAATATAGATACATAGATAGATATTAATAAACAGAGATAGATAGATAGATAGATAGATAGATAGATAGATAGATAGATAGATATGGTAATTGAAAAATTACTATATTTTATGTACGAGTGGCAAGCGAGGAGTCCTGATTTAACAGCCTATAATATATTCTTTGGTTTTAGTTAAAAGAGCAAGTCTACTATACCATAGCAAGACTTTAGAAAAACCCGAAGAGCAAATGCAAGAAGTTATGTCTTCCATACTAAAAGAGTTTCTG
Organism: Ascarosepion bandense; assembly: GCA_037127315.1. Classification (NCBI taxonomy): domain Eukaryota; kingdom Metazoa; phylum Mollusca; class Cephalopoda; order Sepiida; family Sepiidae; genus Ascarosepion; species Ascarosepion bandense. Next base: position 4,491,512 of record JBBBDQ010000514.1, on the reverse strand, counting down.
GTGAAATCATTTGACGCGATTACTGGGCGTCTCATGAAGGTAATAGCGAAATCAGGTGCCCATATCGAACTTTAAATAAAAACCTTTTGCTTAACGCTTTCCTCTTATAAAAAATTTATTGTAAAAATTAAAGTTTAAATGGATGTGTTACTTTTCAATCAACTTGCATAAATAACTAAATATGTGCTGAGATACCTTTTAAATGACATCTCGACATTTCTAGAAACAGAGGACGTAACATTATTCGGCTATACGGACACAAAACGTAAAAGATTTATGTGATTATAAAAAAAGATTTGTCTTCTCAAAAACTGGTTTTTCATTGTCGTCCATTTAGAAATGAGACACCTAAAACCGACCCTCGATCCACACACGAGCTCGTCTTAACTTGTCCATACTGACCTTAACTAACACGTACTGCAATTAAGGATGGCAATTTAAAACCCATCATTTACGAGGCCTAAGTGTCAGCGGAGGCTTTGTATTCAGATACCGCCAAAACAATGAAAAGATTACGTTCACGTAGTATATACACGTATATATATATATATATATATATATATATATATATAGTAACAAGTGGAAGGAAAAAGGCTCCCTCGGCATGCAACTACTGACAGAAAGAGAGGTAGAGAGAGAACGAAACGTATAGAAGTAATGAATGAATGCGTTTTATTTTCTAACGTGCCAACCCTTAGCAAGAAATAAGAGGCATTTAGTGTCACTTCCGGTATCGTCATTAAGCGACACCATTGTCCACTTCCGGAATTGTAGTTATTAAAGATGAAAAGGTTTTCCTCCTCTGTATCAGCACTCCCTCTGACTCCACTATTCCCAATATATATATATATATATATATATATATATATATATATATATATATATATATAAAGTGTTTATAATGCATGTATGAAATTTATATATATATATATATATATATATATATATATATATAATCCGATAGTTTTATTACTTCAAAAAAGATAGTAAGATAGGAAAAGATTGTGATAGATAGATAGATAGATAGATAGATAGATAGATAGATAGATAGAAACAGACTGACGAAGATAGGATAGATTGATAATACAGAATTTGATAGAATGTAAGCTTTAGAACAATAAGGCGGAAGTGAGATTCAGTCGTATATACGCTTATCTTAACTCTCGTTTTGTCTCGTGAATATACATTGTGGTCTTCCGGAATAATCTTCTTTTTCTAAATCATCGATTGTGAGAAAAGTTAAACAAAATAACTTCACGTACGTCGATTACGTTTACCATTCACTTGGAATGTCAACCAACTATATTTTAATTAATAAAAAACGATTTAATAGATAATTTTATTATCTACTTTCCAAACACATTGACACACCGACCGACAGATAAATATACTTTTCTTTAAATATGGCGGGTTTTAAATAAAATAATTTTCATCTTATACTTTCTTTCTTTCTTTCTTTCTTTCTTTCTTCTTCTTCTTCTTCTTCTTCTTCTATATATATATATATATATATATATATATGAATTAATATAGTTTTAAGATGTGCTATATTTATAGGATAAGGTGCTCAATATCAGAGATAGAGCGTATGTAAATATAAAAGAGTGAATATTGAAGTCAAAACTCAGGGGCGACAGACTGTTTCATACTAAGCGCAATCATCAGGCTACACACACACACACACACACACACACACACACACACACACACATATATATATATATATATATATATATATATATATATATATATATATATAAATCTGTAATGAATCCAAGCCAAAAAATTGATAAGTAATCACAATGGATCCTAGTAATATTAGATTAAATATTAAAACTGATCCAACAGAGAGCTCGATATAAATTTATATCTGCATAGCAAATTCGAATATTACATATTAATGTAATGTGTAATATATTCACATGTAATATATATATATATATATATATATATATATATATATATATATATATGTATATATGAAATTAGTATTAAGAAATTATCAAAGATATACTAAAATAGAAAAAGTACTCAGTACTACACAAGTTGGTAGACCTAAATGCAATGAACATTTTGGTCGTTCCTGAAACCTGAAACCGGTTGCGACTCCAGTTTCATGCAATATATCGTTCATTCAGCAATGAATTAGAACACTCTCAGTTATTGGGCGTGTATAATGCTAATATACATGCTAAAATGTCTGCCTCCTTCCACCGAGAAGGAATCACCGACCGATGCCGACTCAGTCGGATTTCAGTCCTGGGTAAAAAGCAATCGGCTGTCTAACCATATTGATGAGCTGTGATACAGCGAAACAAATCTCTCTGCGGATGACTGTATATATATATATATATATATAAAGAATGCTACTGATATTAGTTAATAATACTGATACAGCCAGAGGGCTCAATGTAATTAAATTTATATACTTACAGGCCCAATATTTATTACATATAAAAATTCAGAATTTTTTATATCGAAATATAATATTCAATATAATATCCAATGCAAGAAAGTTAGAATATATACACTACCGGCTATAATTAGTAGGCCACTCCAGTTCTTTTTTTAAGGAAATTATCTATTTCATACTATTGTAAAATGTATAATTCTAAATGAAAACAGAATGGTTCTTTTGTTATCACTTTGCAAAATTTTACAAGACAAGGAAGCAAAGATGAACTCGTCCGAATCACCCTAAATTTTCTTCATTCTTTCATTGATGAAACTGCTATATAGGTAATTATTAAATATTTATAAATTTATTTGATGCATATGTTATTGTGTAGTATTAACAAAAGAATCATTTTATTTTCATTTACAATTATTCACTTGGCAATAAATACTAAGAAATAATATGAAATACATCATTTTTTAAGACACTGTGGTGGCCTAATATTTATGGCCGTTAGTATGTATATATATATAATTTTAAACTATTTTTAAAACTTTTAATCCCTTCTAACATATTCGAAATTTTAGCAGAAAATTTTGTTTTGATTTGAGTTAGCGGCTAAACAAAACGTTACGACTCTTTCTAATGGAAAACATAATGATTATATCGCCCACTTTTTGCCGGTGATAAACACATTAATTTGGTAATTCTCGCAAAAATTAAATAATTGTTGGATTTTAATTAATTTTTCAGCACTCATTCACAAATGAACAAAATTATTTTTTAAATCAATATTTTTTTTTTAAATATTGGTAAAAATATTTTTTTACCTCTGTTACCCCCCCCCTCCACGTATATCCATGAAACTTTAATAAATTTTACTTTGTTGCGGTCTATAGTTTCATTAGTTAAACGTAGGCTTCATTGGTGAAATATAAATCATCTTCTTTTTTTTTTAAATTTTACAACACTATACGAAAATCTGCTCCGAAGAGTAAAATTAAAAATGCAATAAAACTCTGATATAATTTAATTTGATAAGCTTTTAATTGCTTGAGTAAATAATAAAAATTAAGGACAGTATAGTCTGAAGAAAAGATATTTCGATTACTAATGAAATTTTAAAATAATTTTTTCAATATTTTTTTTTAATTATAATAATTTATAAAGTTTCTAAAATATTTTTTAAATACGACACATAGACGAAGAAGTATACACACACACACACACACACACACACACACACACACACACACATATATATATATATATTGAGAGATATAGAGATATAAAGATATAAAGTGATATAGAGAGAGATATAGAGATATAGAGAGATATAGAGATATAGAGAGACAGAGATATAGACAGAGATATAGAGAGAGATATAGTGATATAGAGTGATATAGAGTGATATATATATAGAGATATAGAAAGATATAGAGAGAGATATAGAGAGATAAATAGAGATATAGAGATATATAGACATATATATATATAGAGAGAGAGAGATAGATAGAGATAGTAACTCCCTATTTTAAAATACTTATACTTCATTTATTAACGATACTATTTATAACAACTTGGATATGAGAAGAAATTGTTCAGTATGACGTTTTATTTAATATTCATTATGACCACCAGATTTCGCTACCAGCCTCTCGAGCCGCCAAGGAATCGCATTAACTGGTTTCGTTTGCGACATTTCTGATACGACAAACGTAACTTCTATTAGCCTTTCAAGTTCTTCCATAGTCTTGGTTTGTCACACGGATATAAAAGACTCGGATATAAGAGAAACCCGGATATAAGATATATTTTATTTGGTCCCAAAATAGAGCCTGTGGTAATGTATATAAAATAGACCAAACCGGATATAAGAGAAAACTCGGATATAAGATAACTTTTATCCGGTCCCGACAACTCTCTTATACCAGGGTTACACTGTAGTAGACTTGCTCCTTGAACTAATCCCAAAGAAAAGGTTACTGGGTGTTAAGTCAGAATTACTGGTAAGCCACTTATACATAATATATGGAATTATTTTTTCATTCACACTGTATATAAAGGTATGCCTGTGTGTATTCATGCTTATAAATGAATAAGCAACACTTTTTACCCATTTCGACCGCCATTTCTACAAAAATTTCAAAGTGTATATTGCTTGTTATTTGTTCATAATTTTGCGTATATTTTGCAATCACTAATGACCCCCAATATTTTTTCCTTTACTTTGTTCTTTGCCGAGGGACGTTAACCGGTACCAGCAACACCCGAAAGAGCCCACTTTTATGAAGCCCCCACGCTCCCACTGCACACCGAGCGTCTAACAAGGCACATCATTTTTCACCAGCCTTCCGACGGTAACGGCCCTATCAGAAGGAAACATCAAAAGTGCCGCCCTGCTTTGAAGTGCCCGACTATAGAGATTCGCTCAGTGGCTTTGATATCATTTTATTCTGGCCAGACCGATCGTTTCGGTCCATTTAAATTATCGATCCATATTACACTGTGATCAGCAACAATACCAGAAATAAGGACCAGAAGATCCTCAGCCCTCACCCTAGAATTGCAACATTGATAACCGGAGCATTAACATAAAATATCTTTACAAGTTAAACAGCAAAAATTCAGAATTATATTTGCTGGACTACTTGTTGTGTATCATTGTTGTGATGTTTCGTGATATGCGATTTAATTTTATATAAGATAAATTGCACGTTAATCGTCGCAATAATGTAGTTGTTGTATAATCAATCTATGTGTGATTTTAATTATTATTATTTTTGGGAGTCATTCTCCATGAGGTAAGAGAGATTTGTAGACAACTTTGATTTGCTAAAGATTTATCGTTGGTGGTGACCATGTTGGTGGCATTTTTTTTTTATTTGTATTAAGTGTTTAATTTGTTATTTTTTCCCGTTTGGTGTCTTGTATCTATACAGGGTGAAGCAAAATTAAGTATACAATAAATATTATACGAGTATTCTTACTATTTATGCGAGGACGAATTCAGAAGAGGTTGAAGAGTCCACCATCGAATCTATATTGATTTCAAAGTCAGTGATGCAATTGGCGGGATCTCGTTGATCATGGCGGCGAGGTACTGGGAGAAGATTGTCGTAGTTTAGCATACAGCTCTGTTTAAGGCCACCGGTAATCCAAAACGGTCCGAGAGAACACCTCAGTGGTTTACCCGGCCCTCTATTCTGCTGTAAAGCATACGGATCCGAGACATGAAGCGATCCGAACAACCAAGCAGGCTGGAGTAGCCCACATTACTGGTCTTGGCACTTTGTTGAAGGCCTTTTGGAAATCCGAAATGAACATCAGGGTTTTTGCTGTTCACGGCTCTTCTCCTGGTGTTGTTGAATACTGAAGGTCATTAAGACTGTGCATCTCAGAAACAACATTGGGATGCTGAAAGAATTTCTTTTGCCACTGGGAAGAGTCGATTCAGTATTACTCGCACAAAGATCTTGCCAGCGATGCTTTCGAGGGAGATGCCAGGATAAAACTTTTGAAATTTTTTAAAAAAATGTTGCGATTTTTAAAATCATTCAGGACTATTTTATCTATTCAGGTTTCATGTACCCGGAGAATTAACCGGCTATTCAATTCGAGGACAGCGAGGGAGAAACGTTTCCAGTGTACATTGTTGGGGTCTTTTCCGGGTTTCATGAAGCGGGGTGATTCTTAGTCTTCACGGAATGTTTGCGGGGGTGACATGTAATGCCAGGCACGGACTTGAGAGAGTTTCGTAATATCAGACCAATGCTAAGTTTGTTCTATAATACAGTTTTTGGGTACGGTTTGGTTTTTGGTTTTTTAATGTATACCTACTTTTGCACACCCTGTATATTGAGTATCTCAAATTTTACTGTGTAACTTGTTTCTGTAGAATCATTTTGCATCATCACTGACTTTCATATAGAAAAAATTCCAGCTCCCACCTGTCTAGTAAATAGCCAACAAAAAAAAAAATAACAAAATTGTTTGGTAAAAGTTTGTTACTGGTTCATAAATTGATTTTATGATGTACTAAAAAATATCAAGGGGAGGTAACAAATAATGCTACTACCGTATTAAAGAACAAATAAAAGCAAAATGTTCCATTAAATATATATATATATATATAATTTTTATTTTGGTTACAGATAGTGTTGCAAGTATTGACAAAAAAAAATGAAAAGACTTTCTTCATTAAATCAAGTAAACTTCGTAAAATTTGTTTTTTAAATAGTGTAAACTGTAGAGGAATGTATTAAAGCATTACCAACTTCATTCATTGCTGCCTGTCAGACGAGTGAGTTAGGAAAGACAAACATAGTAACAAATGAGAATACCAGTTGACAAATCTTCTTCTTCTGCTATGTGCCCTGTCCTTTCAGGACGTAGGCGATCATGGTTCTCCACGTCTCCCTATCCTTTGTGGCTCCCAGTATGCTTGCTCCTGTTATTCCTGGCAACCCCCGTTCCGTCATCCACCTGATCAGGTCCTGCAAATATGTTATCCGCTGCCTTCCTCTGTCTCTCTTTCCTTCTATTTGGCCAGTCAGTATCAGGTTCTCCAGGCTTTCCTTCCTCATTGCATGTCCCAGGAACTTCAGTTTTCTCTTCTGATGCTCAGTATTAATTTCCTTTTCGTTGCCATTCTTTCCAACACCTCATGCTTGCATGCTCGGTCCACGATATCCGCAGCATCCTTCTGTAGAACCACATTTCTGCTGCTTCCAGTTTTGTCCCCATTTTCGATGATATTGTCCAGCATTCACTACCGTATTGAAGAACTGACTTCACATAGCAATCCAACACTCTTTTATTTGTTTCTAGTGAAATTTTCCTGTGTGTTAGTACTTTACTCAGCTTCTGGAACGTGTACTTTGCCATGCCAATTCGTCTTCGGATCTCTGTGTCGCACTTTCCATCTCCTGTTAGAACACTTCCTATGTATTTAAATTTTTGCACCTGCTTTATTCTGGTATCCCCCACCTGTATTTGGCATTTTGGGTTGGACCTTTTGCTGATGACCATGCATTCAGTTTTCTTAAAGTTTATTTGTAGTCTTTTTTGTCACTCTCCACCGCAACCCTCTGTAGGAGGTCTTGCAGTTTCCTTTCTGTGTCTGCAATCAGCACTGTATCATCTGCATACCTTATGTTGTTCAAGTTGTGGCCTCCAATACCAAATCCTGGCGTGTCATCTAGGGTCCTCAAAATATTCTCGCTGTACATGTTGAACAAATCCGCTGAAAAGACACATCTCTGTGTTACACCTCTTTCTATCTTTGTAAATCTACTGAGATCGTTGCCTGTCCGTATGCATGCCACTCAAATCTAATTGTTAGAAAAAAGTTCCATTTCAGAATCACGATTTCTGTTTCAAGTAGGCCATTCCATTCTTCTGTTTTCATGGAAAATAAGTCCCTCTAAATACTGTGTCTTCTTGATAATACTGGCTTGTAGAGATGTTCCTCGCATACCACAATGTTGGAAAATGTCTGGAAACAATACTGAGGATTGACTTGAACCTTATGAATGAAACTGTGTAGACAATGGTTGGTGTAGTACTAAGTCATGACTCATTGTGATTCAGGATTTGAGACTACAGGTCTTATTCATCTCCTAATTATATGCTCATTACCAGAAACTAACTAATCTCAATTCACTCAAGTCACAGCATAGACTACAATTTAGTTGTTTGGGTGTTGAGACCCAAATGTACACACTTGTGCAAATTAACTGAAACAATTACATTAGTTTCCTTTCTTTTATACAATTCAGTCAGTTTTAGATCCAATGGAGTGTCAGGGTGTAATCGATTTTTATTTTTTCTCAGTGTAGTTTGAAAAAAAAAAACTTACTTCATGGACGTCCGTGCGCAAACGAATCTTGTTGGGAAGCCATATTGCTTTTATGAAGACGAAGTGACGCAAAATCACGTCTACCACGAGAGTTGTGGAAATATAAATATGACTGACGAGAAGATCTCGGGGAGGTTATTTTTTTCTCGTGTGTTAGATTACCTACCCACGCTCTATTTGGACGAACTCGTGCTAAAATTGCGTTTCAAATCACTAACATACACTTTGATTTGGAAAGGACTATTTTGCATTCACAAGTTACACAACTACACTCAGATTAGGTCATTTGCAGTGGTGTGTAGTAATATGAATCTGTTTTCGGAGAGTATCATAAAATCAATTTGGCCTTGAAATTATCAACCCTAATTACATCAGATTTATATCACGCCCAGACACTATTGTTTCGACTGTAAATTATTTGTCCTACGGTCATTGTCTGCCATGGACGTTACTTCAAGGAAGGGTACGCAAATTATTCTTGGTGTCAGCCTTTCAACTGCTAGTCGTGTCATAAAGGTGAAGAATCAAACTGGATCCATAATTCCAAAACGTAAAGGAAAATGTGGTCAGTAGAAAAAAACAATGCCAAGAGACGACTTATACGTGATCAGGGAAAGTGTGTAAGGTCCTAGGAAGACATTATCCGTTTTGTTTCAATTAATTTGCACAAGAGTTTATCCCTGTTTATTATCTATCTATCTATCTATCTATCTATCTATCTATCTATCTATCTATCTAAGTCCTATGTGTGCGGGGAAAAGCAGTCGTAAGAGAAAAACAGGAGACGACGTATACTTGATCACGGAAAGTGTGAAAGATCCTAGGAAGATATTATTTATTTTCTTTGAATTAATTTGCATAAAGGTGGAATTAAATCTACCAAAGGGAGGTAACAAATAACACTAACTACTACCGTATTGAAGAATAAACAAATGCAGACTTGATCACTGTTTTGGTTAGAAATAGTCTTGTAAGTGTTTAAAATTATAACGTTTTGTTCATAATTATAAATAATACGAAGTGTATCTGAAAAGTAACAGAACTGGTTGCGCTGAGATGAAATAGTATTTACATTATTTACATTTATGCTTTCGACATATGTTCCCAGTGGATGTAGACGTTGGTTAATTCCAGTGACTTGACCGAAAGAGTTGTGAGTTCAATACCAGGCTACAGCAGTGGTGAACAAAAAAACTCAGTGAGTTAAGTTAAAGGGAGATAACGACTTGGCTACCAGAAGTGGCGTCGCGCATGTAATGAAAATGATATATCCCAGTGATCGAATTAAAGGTGTCGGTTCGAAATTCTCAGCATCTGAAGAAGGCCGGAGCGTACAACGGCCGAAACGTCGTAAACATTGAAATAAAGATAAGGATATTAGTTCGAAGAATGTAAATAACGAGGATTGTGTTATCCCCTAATATGATATCTTGGGAGTATATAACATTAATCTTAGCTTGGATTTTTTTTACATGCTTTTTTTGGAGTGACATCTGTGGCTGCTTTACCTACCGCGACAATGCAACTGCCAACAACGCCCTGAGCAACCTGGTCACGAAGAACCACACCGTACTGGAATAGCCTTCCTATTCAAATGATCTTGCTTCATGTGACTTCTTTCTTTCTCAAGCTGATTGTAGATCATCAGAGTGACCTGAGGGCATGGATGCCACCGAGAAGACTATAATGACGGAGCTAAGGGACATCCAAGAAGAATTCATCCAGCAGAGCATGGAAACGCGACAGAGGTTGTTCTTCGTGATCAGGCGTACGTGCGGATTTCGGTCTTCCCCGATCCATAGTTTGTGGTGCCACGGATCCTGGAGATTTACCCTACTCTCCCACTGGAGCGAGTTGTGACATAAGGTCAGTCATCAACCTGGGTACAAAGCCGGTCATTGCTTATCAAAGCTGGTCAAAAGCTAGTCTTAGCTGACCATAGCTTCAACCCGGCCGGCAGAAAGTGAGTATCTAAGAACAGATACTGCACTTTGATCCTGCCCGGCGGTGCCACGGATCAGGAATTTACCCCACTCCCCCACTGGAGTGAGTTGTGACACAAGGTCAGCTTTTAACGTGGGGAATCAGAGTGCGTACGCTCAGCCCATTGGTCAAAGATTATCCAATTCCTGCTTGGTCTTAGCTGCCCATGCTTGTCAAAGCCGGTCATTGCTTGCTAAGCAAAGCTGGTCAAAAGCTAGTCTTAGTTTGTCATTGCTTCAACCTGGCCGGCGGGCAGAAAGTGAGTATCTGAGAACACATACTACACTTGATATTTACCCTACTCCCCAACTGGAGCGAGTTGTGACACAAGGTCAGTTTTTAATGTGGGGAACCTGAGCGCGTACGCTCAGGCCATTGGTCAAAGATTACCCAGCCCCCGCTTATGCGGTAACTGGGTACAAAGCTGGTCTTAGCTGGTCGTAGCTTGTCAAAGTTGGTCATTGCTTGTCAAAAGCTAGTCTTAGCTGGTCATTGCTTCCTGGCCGGCGGGCAGGAAGTGAGTATCTATGAACAGATACTACACTTTGATCATGCCCGACGGTGCCATGATAAACAACACCAAATTTGGGTGACTTGGCTACCTGCTACATCCGCGCAGCCTGATGTTCATTACCTTTCGTGCGGCCTTATGTAAAAATCATATCTACCTTAAAACGGAACACTTCACAGTTAACTCACATTGAATGACAAATGTAACCTAGTCTAATATCAACACAGCACGACCTACCATACACTTTCTTTAAACTTAACTAAAAAACGAAGGATTTGCGGACATATTTTTAAGTGGAATTTGTCCTTGTTTTGGTGTGAGGAAACTTCCCCAAAATTGGTTAAAATATTTTGATACGCCGTCTATATATTTGCTTATTTCAAATTCACGATGTTTCGGACGTCATACATACCGGCCTTCTTCAGAATCTGTTTATATTTCTGAGATGTGCTATTGTAGATATATACACTATTTACATTGTACGGACTGTTGTCCTCATCTTTGTCATATTCACAATGTTTCAGCCGTCATACGTACCAGGATTTATCTCTCTTTTTGAGATGGGGTATTGTAATTATTTACATTATTTACATTATAGGGACTGTTGTCCTCATCTTTGTTGTCATATTCACGATGTTTCGGCAGTCATACGAACCAGCCTTCTTTAGGATCTGTTTTTATTTCTAAGATGAGATATTTTAATTATTTACACTATTTACATTGTTCGGACTGTTGTCCTCATCTTTGTTGTCATATTCAAGATGTTTCGGTCGTCATACGCACCAGCCTTCTTCAGGATCTGTCTATATTTCTAAGATGAGGTATTGTAATTATTTAGATAATTTACATTGTAGGGACTGTTGTCCTCGTCTTTGTTGTCATATTCACGATGTTTCAGCCGTCATACGTACCAGCATTCTTCAGGATCTGCCTATATTTTTGGCATGAGGTATTGTAATTATTTACATTATTTCCATTGTAGGGAGTCTTGTCCTCATCTTTGTTGTCATATTCACAATGTTTCGGCCGTCATACGAACCGGCCTTCTCTAGGATCTGTCTATATTTCTGAGACGAGTATTGTAATTATTTACACTATTTGCATTGTAGGAACTCCTCAGCTTTGTTGTCTTGTTCATGATGTTTCTGCCGTTGTACGCACCGGCCTTCTTTAAGATCTGTCTATATTTCTGAGATGAGGTATTGTAATTATTTACGCTATTTACATTGTTGTCATCACCTTTGTTGCCGTATTCAAAAAGGTTGCGTGCCCAAGCCTTCCTTATTCAGAACTGAACCCTTTTATTTCATTGCTCTAGTTCTACGTGTCATGGCTCTTGCAGATATCTCATTATCATTTATCTCTCTTTAACTCAACTCACGGAGTTTTTTGCTCACCTCTGCTGTAGTCGGGTATTGAACTCACAACTCTTTACGTCAAGTCACTGGATTCAACCAACGCTTTTATTCACTGGACATAAGTGTATAAACAGTTTATACTTACAAACCTAATGTTTCAATAATCATTTTACCAGGACTCATATTACACTTTTCATGATCGTTCACTGCTTGAAGCGATACACGACATAGAAGAAGAATATCCTGAAAAACTGAAACTTATGAACATAATTTGAACCTATTTTTATCATATTCAGTTTTCGAAATCATAACTTTAACCCGATCTCTTTTATACAGGCTTCATTAAAAATGACACACGAAGTATTATCATTAAGCTTTTAATATAATTTTTCATGTATTGTATATATATATTTTTTTCTTTTCGGAACTCAAATTATATAAGAATTGTTCCGTAAAACAAGTTTTTTTTTTCTGAAAGACTCTAGTATTAATTTCTTTATATATATATATTGTATGTATTTTGGCAGCATTTTTTCATTAATGCAGGTTTCATTGAATAATATAGACAAGTTCTGTCTATTAATTTTGTGTAGGATCCGTTCATACTGTCTGATATACTTGATGGTGATATCGTTGAAAGACAACAAAAAATCACAGTAATTGTTGATTTTTTTATCGGGTCTAAGCTTTCGGCTCACATAAGCCATTATCAAAGAGTAAATATTAACACACGCTAAACATAGAACATTTAAGCTATTAACAATAAAGAGAATTAAATTGAAAATATAAGTCCATCCCTACCGTGGCGGATGGCCGAAGACAGTGACAAAATAGTGGCGTTGTGGTCCCTGATCTGATTACAGGCATTTGAGTACGTTATTGGAAATATCAAAATTGATTGTATTCAAACCAGGTTTAAATTGTTTAACTGAAGTGCCTTTTGTTGATCCAAACAACACTATATATATACAACCATGTGTTGGGATCGGATCAACTTTGTTTTAAATATTCTTAAAAGTAAGTCATTTTTTGCTTAATTTTAAACTTTTCATGCTTAATTGAACGATTGGTTTTCTTATTTAAATTTCTTTAACTGGTGGACTTAAAACTTAGCAATTCACCACCCTATGTTTTTTCTTTCTATTTTTTATTAATTGGAGTAGATAGACCAAACTATCGCCTGGTTCACACTCAACCTTCGTCTATTGAACAGGTGAAGAGGCTCATCCCTTGTTTCCTGTTTAGGATGCGGTTTCCGGTTTTCTCTTTTCCAATCTTTTCACTCTCTTCTTTTATTTTTTTTTAATTGGAGTAGATAGACTAAACTTGTTAAAATACAGCACTTGAGTTTCTATACACCTCCGCCATCGATCGACAAGATTATTTATTCCTTGTTGATAAAAAGTTATTGATTGTGATGCAACGTACTCTTTGAAAGCTGATTTCACCTCTGGTTTGACCCTAAAAGTTTTATCGTTTAAAAATGTGCTTCAGTGCTTAAAAAGATCAGGAGAATATGGAGAATGTGGCAAACCCTCGTATCCCAAATCTGTGAGATTTGACAACGTCATTCTTGCAACACGTGGCCGCGCATTATGGTGGATCAGAATTGAACCACGTCGACTCACCAATGCAAGTCTCATATTTTTTTATTTTAAATTGGCGAATATGAATATTAATATATTCAATAATATTTTTTATTAGTTTTATGTATATATAATGTTGTCGCAAAAATAATGGCAGATTTTAGAAACAATTTTATTCATGAAAAGTTAACTGTAGAAATGTTGAAATTAGTCAAAATAGGAGCCTTGAGCCTCTATGTACTTCTGCTATCGATTGAGGAGATTATTTCTTCCTCGTCGATAAAAAGTTATTGGCTGTGATGCAACAAAATCGTTGAAAACTAATTCCATCCCCTGGTTTGGACCTAAAAGTTACGCCAATTAAAAATATGCTTAAAAAGATGATAATCAGTGGGTGAAAGATCGGGAGAATATGGAGGATGTGGTAAACACTCGTATCCCAAATCATTCCTGCAACATGTGGCCACGCATTATCGTGGAGCAGAATTGAAACACATTGATTCACCAATGCATTTTTGCGGGTGTGCTTGCATTTCAGTAAGTTGATCGCAGTAAAGTTCTCCATTAATATTACGTGATATACATCCTCCTATAATCCAATGAATGCTCCTCAGAGATAAAGAGACTTGAAGCGAGAGAAATGTGATTTTAATTCAAATTACAAATCAGAGATACCAAAATAAAATAAAAAATACAAAACTTTTAATATCCAAGAAGTGTTCTAACACAGAGTGGAATTTGTGATACTAAAATTCGAAGGCGTGCTGGGATGACCGAAGATGCATTCCATAAGCTGAGCAAAGTATTGAGAGACATGAAAATTTCGTTGAGAAACGAAGAAAAGAGTAATTGACTGTTACGTGATATCTGTCCTCCTGTATGGTAGCGAATACTGGACAATCTCCTCACAGATGAACAAGAGACTTGAAGCAAGAGAATCAAAGAAAAGAGTATTGAACTGTTGTGTAATATCAGTCCTCCTATATGGCAGTGAATGCTGGACAATCTCCTCACAGATGAAGAAGAGACTTGAAGCAAGAGAATCAAAGAAAAGAGTATTGAACTGTTGTGTAATATCAGTCCTCCTATATGGTAACGAATGCTGGACAATCTCCTCACAGATGAAAAAGAGACTTGAAGCAAGAGAATCAAAGACAAGAATATTGAACTGTTGAGTAATATCAGTCCTCCTATATGGTAGCGAATGCTGGACAATCTCCTCACAGATGAAGAAGAGACTTGAAGAAAGAGAAACAGAAAAATGTACTGAACTATTGCGTGATATGTGTCCTCCTATATGGCAGTGAATGCCGAACATTTTCTTTTAAAGTTGAAATATGATTCTATAGCAGGATACTATGGACGGAATATGTGAGCAATATATTAATATTATACTATTAGCTGTTATTTTGTTTGTATTAATGAGTGTTGTAAAGATTTGTTATTATTGTGAGAGAGCTTTACGGGTATTTATATTTAAGTATGCTCTAGTTCATTACAAAAATCATCCTATTTTGAAAATTATGATTGACTGATTTACCATCACCTATTAATTTATCTGTTTGGTGGAATTTTGCTTCATTATTAGGATTATGTTTGGTTGTTCAGAATTTAAGTGGTTTGGTTTTAGCGAAACATTCTACTTCATGTGTAGAAATAGCATTCGATTCTGTAATTCGTACTATACGGGATGGAAGCAGAATCAGGCGACAATAGGACAACAACAGTGCAGATTTGTCAAAGACACTGGAACCAAGAATGCAATATTTATATTTAGGATGCTATCAGAAAACGCTTACGGCCATATCACGTTGAATACACCGGTTCTCGCTCGATCACCGAAGTTCAGCAACGCTGAGCCTGGACAGTACTTAGATGGGTGACCCCTTTGGAATACCAGGTGCTGTGAGCGTATAGTGACGAATTTGCGTTGTGGTGCAGTGGATATCGGCTCGGAAAGAGAAATCGATGAGCCGAGTTCGAATGCCAGTTAAATACACTGCACTCACTTAAGCACTGGTACCCTTGGGAAAGTTATTAATCCGTCCCTTCCCTCCAGTTATGGGTTAAATAACAGGGTAGAACTTTGGGTCCCAGCCCTTAAAAACAAATCCCAATGAATCTTGATACTCGAAAAGAAAAAAGTATTACACACAAAACTTATATAAAAACAACAATAACTTTTTGAAAGTTAAAGGTATTACCAGCAATAAATGAATAAAAATTTAGTTGGCAATAAATGACCCGCCGAGGTTGATATGCTATAAAAACAAAACAGAACAAAAAAAAATCATGTCTCGACTGGGCAGAAGAATTTCCCGCAGTAGATTTCCATTACTTTCTGCGCAAGACCAGTTACCAACCAAGACTACAGAACCTAATCTGTCCTGCTATTTAACCCATAGCTAGAGAGAGAAGTGACGGATACCTTATAAAAACAACAATAAATTATTGAAAGATAAAGGTATTACCAGCAATAAATAAATAAAATTTAGTTAGCAATAAATGACCCATCGAGGTTGATATGCCATAAAACAACTAACGAACCAACTATCAGAAAAAGCGATACAAATGAAAATGGACGTTTACCTGTGTTTTGTAGGCTATGCGAATGCGTTCGACAAAGTACGCCACAAAGAATTGATAGAAACGCTGAGCAACCTCAACCTCTACTTGATAGAAATTGATAGAAATGCTGAGCAACCTCCACCTCTACTTGATAGAAATTGATAGAAATGCTGAGCAACCTCAACCTCTACTTGATAGAAATTGATAGAAATGCTGAGCAACCTCAACCTCTACTTGATAGAAATTGATAGAAATGCTGAGCAACCTCAACCTCTACTTGATAGAAATTGATAGAAATGCTGAGCAACCTCAACCTCTACTTGATAGAAATTGATAGAAATGCTGAGCAACCTCAACCTCTACTTGATAGAAATTGATAGAAATGCTGAGCAACCTCCACCTCTACTTGATAGAAATTGATAGAAATGCTGAGCAACCTCAACCTCTACTTGATAGAAATTGATAGAAATGCTGAGCAACCTCAACCTCTACTTGATAGAAATTGATAGAAATGCTGAGCAACCTCCACCTCTACTTGATAGAAATTGATAGAAATGCTGAGCAACCTCAACCTCTACTTGATAGAAATTGATAGAAATGCTGAGCAACCTCAACCTCTACTTGATAGAAATTGATAGAAATGCTGAGCAACCTCAACTTCTACTTGATAGTACCTCTAATTGATAGAAATGCTGAGTAACCTCAACATATTTTACTTCAATACAATAATTGCGACGATGAACATCATGAAATTGAAAAGGAGCAAATGTGTTTGCACTTCTAATAAAACAACAGATTAATACAAAAGGTACAAAAGTCTTTATTGTATATAGAAGATTTTACTAGCTCATCAAATATAGCGGTCGAGTCAGCAAAATAACGGCATGCAAACCATTTTAGTTTTTTATTTTGAAGTTATGAAAATGGAATGGTTTTCCAACCGAGACATTTTCTTTTCAAAATTCTCACATTGTCACGATTAAATAAATGCCTTGAAATAAATAAAGTAAGTAACGTAGTAAGACGAATCTCACATCTTTGAATGATGAAAGTTGTGTCCGGATACAACAATTTCCCTGTCGGCGATTTTCCTAGATGACATCAAATATTTCTTTCAAGTTGTAAATCTGAAATCTGAAATACAAAATACAATGGAGATGATATTTTGTTGAGTTTTTTTTTTTTAGTCATAGTGATCCAATATACAAAGAATCAAGTACAAAGAAGACTGTTTTACACACACACACACACACACACACACACACACACACACACACACACACACACACACACTAACTTACACCCACTCTCTCCAACTCTCCCTCTATGTACATCCTAAGTCGTCTATCACTTTCCTTCTGACATTTCCCATACCCAATCTCTCTATGTAACCCCCTGCGCTATAGTGGCAGTGGAATGCCTTGCTTGGGGTGACACGATATATATATATATATATATATATATATATTCAGATAAAATTTAGAGGGGTAATAGCCATTTTCAACATGTCAGTTTAAGACATGCATTGTCAACTCCGTTTAAACAAAAATGAGGAAAAATATTAATGCCGGGGGCTTGATCTAGGAAGGGGTTGGAGAATATTGGTTTTTATAGGGTTAAGCTAACGGAATCTTAGTAGTAATTTCTTCTATGGTAGTGGGAGGTATGTGACTTGACCATTGGGTTAGTAATGCCAAGTAGTAGGGAAATGGTAACTGCTAAGCCAAATTTTTAAAAGATTATTGTGACAACATGGATAAATAAGATAATTATTGCAATTTAAATTTCTATGACGCAACAATCAAACAATTGTCGGATTTTAATGAAACTTTCAGTACTCATTCACAAATGAATAAAATTAGTTTTGAAAATTTTTTTTTTAAATCTTGATAATTTGTTTTTACATCTCCACGTAAATCCATGAAATCTTAATAAATTTTACACTGATGGCTAACTTTTGTTTTATTAGTTCAACACAGGATTAGGGAATATAAATCATCTTTTTTTTAATTTTTAATTTGCAATCATTATCCGAAAACCTTCTCCGAAGAGTAAAATAAAAAATGCAATAAAACTCTGATATAATCTAATTTGATAAGCTTTTAATTGCTGGAATAAATAATAACTATTGGGGACATTATACTCTGAAGAAAAAAAATTCGATTGATAATAATATTTTAAAAGAATTGTTTTCATTTGTTAAATTTTTTTTATTATTAAATAATTTGAAAATATATAAAATTTTAAAAATATTTTTAAAATCTCCAAATAATTAATTGCGAGTAGACTTTTTAGTTAAGAAGTGATGATTATATTGCCTATCTAAAATTGAAAAGGTTTATGAAAATCGTTTTGTAGAAATATTTTAAATTAATTAAAAAATTGTGTGTAAACACGTTCATCTTGATGATCCATTTCATTAAGTCCGATGTTTCACAGGAGTCACATGTTTCCATAAAAATTAAATTAGATATTTTTACCATGACGTAAACTTAATGATAAGTTATTAATAAATAACATAATATAACTTAGTTCGGTTATTTTAATTTCATTCTTTCATATTAAATTAAAATCATTTTAAAAGAAATTTAAATTTTTAAATTTTTATTTATTCAGAAAGCATATTCAAATGTCTGGCTATAAATCTAAACTAAAATTACTATAAATTTGAACCATTTTTGTTGATTTTATTAATAATTTTTTTATATAGTAATGCATTCTCCTAACAATATATATATATATATATATATATATATATATATATATATATATATATATATGACATAATGATGTATATTTTTATAGATCAAAACAATATGGGGGAAATATAAGACAAAGTAGAAAAAGTTTACTTGTGACACGTTTCGTCCTTTAAGACTTCTTCTGAATATGTTTATGTTGAACGAACGAGGAGTGCTGGATATTTCAGAATAATTTCAGTATATTTTTTCAATTTCTAGCCGAATTCACTTAGAGATTTTTTTCTTTTTCTTTCAATAGGAATGGTGAAATGTTGCTAGAGCCAAGGCGCAAATTTACTGTGGATGATGATTTTATGATCAAGACAACCTTTTCACTTCGTCGTAGTGAATTGCTTTCTTCTTTAATCAAAGTCGCATTTTTATGTCAAAACTGTGGCCAGTCTCGTTACTGTGGACATCCAACGTATTTGGCGTATTATTTTGTCAAATATCCCTTTTGTGTTCATATATAATCTTTTATTTATATCCCTTGAGTTTTCTCCTATGTATTTTTTATGACAATTATTACAAGAGATTCAGTAAACGACCTCCTTCCGGCACTATCTTATTGTTTTGTTTAGCCTGTTATTTTTTTTTTAAATTCAATAGCAACGAGTTTAGATAGATTTTTTTCGTTTGTAGGTGTTAGAATTAGTAGGAAAGACAATATTTTTTTATTCATTAAAAAAAACTTATTATTTTTCTATATTTCTAAGATGAGGTAGTATTTACAGTATTTACATTATTCGGACTATTGTTCTCGTCTTTGTTGCCATTTGTACGAGGTTTCGGCCGTTGTACGATCTGGCCTTCTTCAGGTACTAGGGATTTCGAACCGAACCCTTTATTACAATCACTGGGGTATATCATTTTCATCCCTTGCGTAATAATGCTTTAAGGACACATGGCGCAGTGGATATAGACGTTGGTTAGTTCCTGTGACTTGACCCAAAGAGTTGTGAGGCTACAGGAGAGTTAGAGGGAGATAACTCATGACTTCAAAAAGAGGCATTACTACGCAAGGGATGAGAATGATATACCCCAGTGATTTTATTTGGGTCATGAAGCGAGTTGCAAAAGCGGAAAGTGAGAAGAAAAAAAGAAACTTTTGAAATAAAAGTGATGGTTGCATCTAGCAGTTTCAGTAGTAAAATGGCGGGTCCTAGTTGCAGAGGATATGTTACAAAATTCATAAAAAAAATTCATGTAATTGAGTGTTGGCTATTTTAGTACTTCCGGGTTATCTCCCAGCCAATTTTGTACAAAAAATTTGAACTACCAAAAACTTTGTGAAGATTAAATATAAAGCAATAAAACATGAACACCACACAATTTGGGTATTTGGTGGAATGTGTAGTGAGACTAAAGAAGGTTTCTTGTACGCAATACCAGACGGGGGTGCAGCAACACTGACGCCTATAATCAAGTAGCCGGTTCGGCCTGGCTTAACAGTAATCACAGATGAGTAGAGGGGATGCAGTCAAGTGAGGAATGATTTTGCCCGTCTCGCAGTGAATCTTGAATATTATTGATCCACAAACTGGCGCCCATATGCAACCCATCGAACAAATGTGAAGGGCCGCCAAGTTCAGAAATAAGCTACAGAATTGCACCCACCGAACAATGCTGGACTTCTACCTCTGTTAGTTTAAGTGGTGGTAGAGGCTGCAAAGTGCTGATCACTTTCTTCGAATTCTTTCCGACATAAGCATTCATAAATAGAGGATTCAAATTTTTTGTAAAAAATTAGCGTGGAGATAACCCGGAACTACCCCAAAACCATCGTAATCACCATTAGACTCATCCAATTCTTTCCGTATCCTCTGCAAGGTCCTCACATTGACTTTTCACTTGTGTCCCTATTTTGGAAATTATAGATATCTCTAAAGATTTTGGTACAAAAAATTTGAAGTACCAAAAACTTAAATCATTTTGTTAAGATTAAATATAAAACAATAAAACATGAACACCACACAATTTGGGTATTTGGTGGAATGTGTCGTGAGACTAAAAAATGTTTCTTGTACGCAATACCAGACCGGAGTGCAGCAACACTGACGACTATAACCAAGCAGTCGGTTCGGCCGGGCTCCACAGTAATCACAGGTGAGTGGAGGGAATACAGTCAAGTGAGGAATGATTTTGTCCATCTCACAGTGAATCACAGCTTGAATTTTATCGATCCACAAACTGGCGCCCACACGCAACACATCGAACGAATGTGGAGGGCCGCCAACTTCTGGAATAAGCGACAGAACGGTACTCCTACCTCTGGGATTTTATGTATCGTCAGATGCTGCAAGGTGCTGATGTCTTTCTTTGAATTCTTTTCGACATCGCTCAGTTTTGGCCTCCCAAATGACTGTTTTTGCTTAATGGACACTTGTTACGTGTTGTACAAAATTGGCAGGGAAGATAACCCGGAAGTACCGTTATATCTTTTCTATTATTAATAATATCTTTTTCATCGTTCAGTTAGCATTCATGTAAATACACACGGTAACCTACTGAACTCCGCCCGCTACAAACTTGTAGAAAATACGACCATATTAGCATCATCCACACGTAAAAGAAAACGGCTGAAAATAACGGAAGCATTATTAATAAAAAGAAAGAAAATCAACACTCAACAATATCAACTATGAACACGGCCACAATGTGCTGACCGTGTTTGAAAAAACATTCTCCTCAATATAGATATACATATCCAAAATTTACATATTCAGTTAAAAAAGGTCACCTTCTTAAGATAAGTCTACAAGAACACCGCAAGGCCGTAACACGAGGGATAATAAAAAAAATCATACATAGCTGACCATATATGGATGGAAAAGGAGTAAGATGAAGTTGAAATAATAGATAGAAAACGCGGTTAGAAAATACGAAAACTTAAGGAATCAGCGCATATGCTACGCCACAATAATCTTATAAGTCGACTAATCATAGAAATGAATACAATATAGGAATCAGTAATACCAGTGATAGAGAAAAACAATTACAAACATCAAGATTGTAATATGAGGTCTGGTTAAAAAACGATTATTGAGACATTAATTCCCAAAAATCCATGCGCTGATGTCCTCAAAGAGATATGGCTCAGTGGATAATGGTGTTGGTTGGATCCAGTGATTTTTCCCAAAGAGTTGTGATTTCAAAAATTGATGAACCCTTATTAATAGAACAAATAACAAAAATATATGTTAAGTCTTTGAATATTTTACATTTTAATATAATGACCCTTCTTCTCATTAACAACCAGTAATTCATTATCAGTTGATTTTGTTATTTAAAAATATTTGTTTTTATTTCAGTATGATAACATGATAGTTTTAACTGCTAACATGATAGTTTTAACTGCTAACATGATAGTTTTAACTGCTAACATGATAGTTTTAACTGCTAACATGATAGTTTTAACTGCTAACATGATAGTTTTAACTACTAACATGATAGTTTTAACTGCTAACATGATAGTTTTAACTGATAGTTTTAATTGCTTCCAATAGCTCTGCTATTGTTTGCCACGTTCATATTCATCTTCACAATTGACCATAAATTTTCAATCGGATTCGGATCAGGACTTGATGGGAGCTATTCCATTTTCTTTTCTCCTGTAAACTGTTTATGCTCAAAGACCCACCACTAAACTTAGATCCATGAGAAGGGACATTGACATGCATAAATACACACTTCCCTTTGAAACTGCGACACTGGGAATTCTACCATACAAAGAAATTCTTCAGTATTTGTCTATATTTCTGAGATGATTATTTACATCTTTATTGCAATACTTACGACGTTTCGGACGTTGTATGTTGCGGATTTTTCAGGTGCTAGGAATTTTGAACCGAACCCTTTATTTCGATCATTGGGGTATATTCCATATGCGATGCCACTTCTATGCTATGTAGTTATCTCCCTTTAACTCAACTCTCTAATTTATTTGTTCACCACTACCGTAGCCAGGTACTGAACACGCAACCCTTTGGGTCAAGTCCCTGGAACGAACCAACGCTTATATCCACTGGGCCATGTATCTTTGAGGATATCAGTGTATGCACTTGAAGAAGGCCAGAGCATACATTGGCAGAAACGTCGTAAATATGGACACAAACATGAGGACAATAATTCGAAAAATGTAAACAATGTAAAGAAGTTCTTGTTCGTAAAATCGCAAGAATTAGCACTGTTCACTTTAACGTTTTTATCGACTTCTACCAATAATGGTTCAGTCGACAATTCTAGCCCATATAACACTCCTGTCTTTGTGCTACCATTTTTTTTAACAACAGGAACCTCTGATTTGGATATAAAACAACCTTTCGCCCATCTGTTAGTTTTGTCACATGTTACTCGGGATTACTTTAAAAAAAGTCAATTTTCATGTTTTTTCCTCCAATTTTGACTCTTTAGAATATTAGCTTTAGTGAGAGGAGGTTGCCTCGGAGACTTTTTACAGATCCCAATTAATAATCTATTCTACACTTTTTCCAAATACCATCAAAATTTTTGGAAGCATTATTAATAAAAAGGAAAAAGCAAACACTCAATAATATGAACTGTGAACAGGGCCACAATGTGCTGACCGTGTTTAGAAAATAAAACATTCCTATAACTCTATAGGTCTACTGCTATATCGTGTTGAATACACCGGTTTCCGTCCGATCACGGAAGTTAAGCAACATCGAGCCTGGTCAGTACTTTAATGGGTGACCATTTGGGAATACCAGGTGCTGTAAACGTCAGGACCAAGAATGGTCCACCGGTCCTTCAGGTTTGGGAGTTGGGTGCAGAGCTAACAAACCTGCCCCGTAAAAAACAGTTTGTTACACAAACAGCAACAAAAAGTTGCTGCCCTATGCACCATCTGGGTGTGATGGATAAATGATGATAACTCTAGAGACATATAAAACAATCCATTTGTTCAGGTAAAAGTAAAATAAAATTCATCCTTGTGAATGGCTAAAAGTATACCCGAAAGCACTTGGATAAATAAAATATTCAGAAAGTTTTTATATCATTTATGCTCTGAAAAGAAAAAAAAAATTAAGATCATATAAAAAATTATGTAATAATTCTTCAGTATTCTTGTTTGTCATTTTTTAACAAAACTTGCACAAAAGAGAGACTGCGGAGAGGGAGAAGCAGGGTAGAGCAATGAATTCTTCTTCTTCTTCTTCCATGTGCCTTGTCATTTCAAGACGTAGGCGATCCATGTCTCTCTATCCCTGTTGGCTCTTAGCACGCCTTCTCCTGCTACACCACACAACCCCCGTTCTGCTATCCACCTGCTCAGGCCCGTCAAGCATGTTATCAGCTGCTTTCCCCTGTCTGCCCTTCCTGGCCTATTAGTATCAGGTTCTCCTAGCCCTCCTTCCTCATTGAATGTTCCAGGAATCGTAGCTGTTTCTTCCTGATTCTCAGTATGAATTTCGCTTCCATCCTTTCCAAAACCTCATCATTGCTCACATGCTCAATCCATGATATTCGCAGCATCCTTCTGTAGAACCACATTTCAGTTGCTCCAAGTTTTTCCTTTATCTTTGTTGAGATTTTCCAGCATTCACTGCCATATTGAAGGACATAGGAATCCAGTACTCTTTTCTTTGTTTCTAGCGAAATTTTACTGTTTCTTAATACTCTACTCAACTTATAGAACGCGTCCTTCCATTTGCCTTAGGATCTCTGTGTCGCATTTTCCGTCTTCTGTTATACCAGGTATTTAAATTTTTGTGCCTAATTCCAGTCGAGATAATTACAATAAATTACGTGCTAATACCGTTGGGGAAGGTATGAAAGGTATTACTTAGGGGAAAGGGATTGGAAAGAGTGGTTAGATATAGGAAATGTCAGAAGGAGGGTGATAGACTGGTAAGGATACCGAGGCTGAGGGTTGGGTAGATGGGAAAGGTGTTTGAGAGAATGGATGCGAGTTAGTGTGTTAGGAGGTGTCTATTGACCTTACATTTAAACTCCTGGAGATTGTAGCTGTCGGGGAAGCAAGTGTATGGAAGGGAATTCCACAGGCGAGAAGTGCGAGGAAAGAAGCTGTTGGAGTAGAAATTGAGGTTATATCTTATCTGCTTCACAGTAAAAGGGTGGGACTTAGTAGCTAATCTAGTATCTCGTGCAAATTCATACCTATGGGGCACCAGTGATCTAAGTTCATCGGAGTAGATGCCGTGAAAGTATTTATAGTAGAGGCACAGGGAAGCCACGTCACGCCAGTGAGCGAGTGACTGCAGGCGGTCTGCCAAGTCGGTATCGATCACATTAGAGATTCTCCGTTGTATTTTGTCAATAACCCCGAGGAGAATAGCAGGGGCACCTGATCAGATGTGGCAGCAGTATTCAATACATGGGCGAATGGTAAACTTAGAAATGTGCAGGATAGATTCAGGCGGGAAAAACTTACGGGCCCTTCGCAGAGAACCGACTTTCATAGCAGCGGATTTAGCGATGGATTCGATATAGTCATTCCATTTGAGGTCGGCTGAGAGTGTAGCAGGACAGATTAATTCTATAGCATTGGGTGGCAACCGGTCTA
This sequence comes from Ascarosepion bandense, assembly GCA_037127315.1. Lineage (NCBI taxonomy): Eukaryota > Metazoa > Mollusca > Cephalopoda > Sepiida > Sepiidae > Ascarosepion > Ascarosepion bandense. Next base: position 4,465,963 of record JBBBDQ010000514.1, on the reverse strand, counting down.
GAATAAAGAAAAATCCTGATTTCAAACCAGCCTGGAGGTGAATCTCGCCCGAAAGATAAACGGGTTTCTGTTGGGTTAACACGTCTACTTGTAAAAAATGAAATTTACAGAAACATCGATGGCAATGAAACAACCCGAAATATTAGAAACGATGGTCTATATACACCCTTATGCAAATGTGTACAGAGTTGTGCATGTAGAGTAATTCAGCTACAAGAACATACACCCTTGTGCAAATGTGTGCAGAGTTGTGCATGTAGAGTAATTCAGCTACAAGAACATACACCCTTGTGCAAATGTGTGCAGAGTTGTGCATGTAGCGTAATTTAGCTACAAGAACATACACCCTTGTGCAAATGTGTGCAGAGTTGTGCATGTAGCGTAATTTAGCTACAAGAACATACACCCTTGTGCAAATGTGTGCAGAGTTGTGCATGTAACGTAATTCAGCTACAAGAACATACACCCTTGTGCAAATGTGTGCAGAGTTGTGCATGTAACGTAATTCAGCTACAAGAACATACACCCTTGTGCAAATGTGTGCAGAGTTGTGCATGTAGCGTAATTTAGCTACAAGAACATACACCCTTGTGCAAATGTGTGCAGAGTTGTGCATGTAACGTAATTCAGCTACAAGAACATACACCCTTGTGCAAATGTGTGCAGAGTTGTGCATGTAACGTAATTTAGCTACAAGAACATACACCCTTGTGCAAATGTGTGCAGAGTTGTGCATGTAGCGTAATTCAGCTACAAGAACATACACCCTTGTGCAAATGTGTGCAGAGTTGTGCATGTAGCGTAATTTAGCTACAAGAACATACACCCTTGTGCAAATGTGTGCAGAGTTGTGCATGTAGAGTAATTCAGCTACAAGAACATACACCCTTGTGCAAATGTGTGCAGAGTTGTGCATGTAACGTAATTCCGCTACAAGAACATACTCCCTTGTGCAAATGTGTTCAGAGTTGTGCATGTAGCGTAGTTCAGCTACAAGAACATACACCCTTGTGCAAATATATTGAAACAACTGATTTAGTTTCCTTACTTTTAAGATACGGTCAGTCTTAGTCCAACTGGAGTGACAGGATCTCATTGAGTCTTATTTTTTCCCCTCAGATTAGGTCATTTTCAGTGGTGTGCAGTAATATAATGAAATATGTTTGGCATTGAAAAATATTCCGTCATCAGTGAATGCATCAGAATATTTATCACGCCCAGACACTATTGTCTCGTCTGTCGATTGGACGTTACTCCAATTTAGCATATGAAAATTGTAACGCTGCACGTACACACTAGCAAACCTTACAGAGAGATCGCGGATATTGTTGACTTTGAACTGTCAGTCGTGTGATCAAGCCGAAGAAACAAACTGAAACCATCAGTCCAAACCGTAAAGGAAAATGCGGTCGAAAGAGAAAAACAACACCAAGAGACGACATGATCAGGGAAAGTTTTAAAAATTCTAGGAAGACATTATTCAATTTGTTTCAGTTAATTTGCACAATGGTGTATGAGAATCAGATTCTCCAAGACCACCTTCCTTATTAAGTGTCCCAGAAACTGTTTCTTCTTGAGGTTAAATATGTTTTCTTTTCCTTTCTATTTTCTCCAATACTTCGTCGTTGCTCACATGTTTGGTTCATGGTATCCTCATCATCATCCTGTATAACTACATTTCTGTTCTTTCAAGTCTTTCTTTCATCTTTGAGGAAATTGATCAGCATTTCCTGCCAAAAAAGGACATATATCACATAACAGTTCAGCACTCTTTGTTTCTAACGAAATTTTCCTATTTCATAATACTTTGCTTAGCTTTTGGAAGGCACTCCGGTATTCCCTGTCATATAGAAAGAATGATATTGCATAACAATTCAATACTCTTTTCTTCGTTTCTAACGAAATTTTCCTATTTCTTAATACTTTGCTTAGCTTTTGGAAGGCATCTCCGGTATTCCCTGTCATATAGAAAGAATAATATTGCATAACAATTCAATATTCTTTTCTTCGTTTCTAACGAGATTTTCCTATTTCTTAATACTTTGCTTAGCTTTTGGAAGGCATCTCCGGTATTCCCTGTCATATAGAAAGAATGATATTGCATAACAATTCAATACTCTTTTCTTCGTTTCTAACGAGATTTTCCTATTTCTTAATACTTTGTTTAGCTTTTGGAAGACATCTCCGGTATTCACTGGCATATAGAAGGACTGATATCACATAACAATCTAGGACACTTTTCTTTGTTTCTAACGATATTTTTCTATTTCTTAATACTTTGCTTAAATAACATTCCAATACTTATTTCTTTGTTATTAACGAGATTTTCCTATTTCTTAATACTTTTCTTTGCTTTTGGAAGGCATCTTCGGTATTCCCTGCCATATAGAAAGAATATTATCACTTAACATTCAAAGTACTCTTTTTTAAAAATCATAACAATGTAACCTCTTTTAATTTATTCGGCTGCTCGCTGATGAAACTGTATTTTATAATATTTCAATATGACCTTTGAACAGTCGATGATACTGGAGAGATACGAGAAATGTGTAATTTGTGCGTCAATGATGCATTATTGAATTGATATCACATGACGCTAGTTGATAGAATAAATGTATAATCCATTAGGTACCTTGATGCATTTTGCCAGAAAACGCATAGTTTTTATGTACCTATTGATAGGAATTTTTTATTGACATTTTTAAAGTAATTCACCCGAAGCAAGGCTATAATAGCACTAGGATGCAGGGAACTGCATGAGGAAAATGAGAAGACTTTAATGAGAAGTAAAAGAGAGGTTTTAGCAAGACAGAGGATGGTGATTGACGTTACATTTAAATTTTTGAAGATTGTCGTTGGCAGGGAAGCATGAAATAGGAATGGATATCCATAGGCGAGATGCGCGAGAAAATAAACTATTAGAATAGAATTTTTGCTAGATGAAAAGTAAAAAATAGCGAGATACAGTTGCGAATCCAGTCAATTAAGTACCACATGTGATACACGCTTGGGTGATCATGTCTATTTCGAGACATGACAGACTGGGCAGAAGATTTTTCCGCAGTAGGTTGCCATTAGTTTCTGCGGTAGACTGCTTGATAACCAAGGCTACAGAATCCAATCTGTCTATTTAACCCATATCTGGAGGGAGAAGAAATAGATTAATTAATGCCATTCCCAATGGTAAGTGCATGCAAAGTATTTAACTGGAATTCGAATTGGTCTCCCCGATTTCTCGTTCCGAGCCGATATTCGAAAACTATGCACCAAAACGCACATCCCAATTCAGTAATGCTCTTAAATTTATGCAGTCGAGGCACTAAGGAGAAGGTTCAATAGAATAAGTGCCATAAAAATATTTATAAAAAAGACGGAGTGAAGCCACGTCACGTCGATAAGAATGTGACTTGTTGAAATGCTAGGCCAGATCTACATATTATAATTTGTGAGTATTTTGCTGGTGCCACAAACAAAACTGATTATTAAAATGGTGCTGGCAAAGTTCAATAAAATCGGACATTTTTTTTTTATCCTCGAACGCCTGCAAACTTTATTTGAATTTGTCAAATATTCCTGAAGTTCAATGCAATTGAAATACCTCTGAAATAAATGGGTCACTTGATATATATAAAGAGAGTAGATTTCTTTTTGTTTAGCTTTTCAACCAGATTTTTTTTTAAACTTGAGTTTGCGTCATTGCCTTTTCTCTGTCTGGACGAATGACTCAAAGGCCAACCGTATGCTTTCAGAACCACGCAATAACAGTCGAGATTTCGCAGCTGAATCGCACTTCCTGAACCCAGGTCCATATGCCCTCGGCACAAAAGTCTTTCTTTAGCCCGCATTGGTTCAAATAATGACATCAGATCTATACGATAAATTCCCAACTACAGGAACAACGTGAAACAAGCCAGCCAAAAGCAATGATGGGAACAATAGTCAATATATATATATATATATATATATATATATATATATATATATATATATATATATCCAAGTGAATAAGAAATGAAGTAAACATTAACAACGTTCAAAATATTAATTTAAAACAGTGCTCAATGTAGAAATTAATATTTTGAACATTGTTAATTTTTACTTCATTTCTTATTCACTTGGATATATATATATATATATATATATATATATATATATATATATATTGACTATTGTTCCCATCATTGCTGTTGGCTGGCTTGTTCATAGCTCTATTTAAAACAGTGCTCAATATAGAAATAGAGCTATGAATATTTATTAAAAATATAATTTACAACATGTACAAATTAGAAACTAATACAAAGTATACATTTTGTTTTGACATTGAAAGGACAATGTCTCATTAGGTAGTAAACGCTAGTTTTTGAAGGGAGATGGAAAATTCGTTTCGTTATATTGGTCAAAATTTGTGTGCGAGGTAAAGTGGGTAGGGAAAATGAGAAACCAAAATAGGGATTTGTAAAAGAGACATTGAGGAAATAAAGAACAAAAAGAGGAAAACGCGAGAGAAGGAGAGAACTAAAACCTCCTTTACCTCTCACACAAAAACTGACCAAGATAAGGAAACAAGTTTTCCATCTCCCTTCAAAATAGAGCGCTTACTACCTGAAGAGACTTTGTCTTTTCAATGTCAAAACAAAATGTACACTTTGTAGTAGTTTGTAATTTGTACATGTTCTAAATTATAATATATATATATATATATATATATATATATATATACTAAATAACCTAAAGAGCCAAAAAACCTACCAAGGTTTCACCTAACCGGATTTTCATAGAAGGTTGGTTTCCCTGAAGATCCTGTTAGGTGAAACCTTAGTAGGTTTGTTGGCTCTTTAGATTATTTATTTTATCTGCCCTGCTTACGTATTGAGCACTTTTTTGTTATAGATTACTCGTTTCAGGTTTTTTCTTTGGACTACGTACTTCGACTGATGTTTACGTGCTTAGCTCTTTCTTTTTTATAACCATTTTTTTCCTTCCGCGTATATACTCGGAGGATTTTTCGAAACGACCATAGTCATAAGTTCACAATTATATATATAATAAATTACATATATATATTTATTATAATACATATATATATATATGTATATGTATATATATATATATATATGTATATTATAATTTAGAACATGTACGAATGTAAACTTTGTAGTAGTTTGTAATTTGTACATGTTCCAAATTATAATATCTATCTATCTATCTATCTATATATATATATATATATATATATATATATATATTATAATTTAGAACAAATTACAAACAACTACAAAGTGTACATTTTGTGTGTGCGTATATATATATATATATATATATATGTATATATATATATATGTATATTATAATTTAGAACATGTACGAATGTAAACTTTGTAGTAGTTTGTAATTTGTACATGTTCCAAATTATAATATCTATCTATCTATCTATCTATCTATATATATATATATATATATATATATATATTATAATTTAGAACAAATTACAAACTACTACAAAGTGTACATTTTGTGTGTGCGTATATATATATATATATATATATATATATATATATATGTTTAAACATTATTTTTAATTTATATTCATAATTAAGTAGATGCTCTATTTTTTTTATTTTTCTAATTAAACAGTACATTTATTTACATTTACTAATCTGAATAATTGAGAGATCCTGTTAATAAAATATGCGTCTATTGCACGATTACTGCATTATTAAGGCCATTGGATTTAAATGAATATACTGCTTAATAATACAGTATTTACATTGTTAGAATTTTTGTCCTAATCTTTGTTGCCATTTGTACTACATTTAGATCTTTGTACGCTTCGGCCTTCTTCAGGTGCTAGGAATTTCAAATCAAGAATTTGTTGACAGGTTCTTGATTAGAGATAAAATGTATGCCGTTTATAAGTGACAAAAGTGCACAAATTTTTTTTCGGGTTAGGGAAGAAATTCTGACCTTTTAATTTGCACATAGAAATTACCATACACAAAAAAAAAACTTCAAATGCACTAAAACAAAAAATTAAATTATATTTAAAATATCGAGACAGAACGATTTTTTAAAATTTTCAATTTTCAATAGGCAATATAATCATCAATTTTTAGCTAAAAAATATAACTGCAACAGTTCATTAAAGATTTTTAAAATATTTTTGAAACTTTATAAATAATTATAATAACAAAAAAATGAAAACAATTCTTTTAAAATTTTATTAGTCATCAAATTTTTTTTCAGACTATAATGTCCCTCATTTTTATTATTTATTCAAGCAATTAAAAGCTTATCATATTAAATAATATCAGAGTTTTATTGCATGTTTTTTTTTACTCTTTGGAGCAGATTTTCGGATTCCGAGGCAAAATTTAAAAAAAAAACAGATGATTCATATTCCCCAATGAGTCCTGCGTTAACTAATAAAATTATAGACCGCAACACTTTCAAATTTATTAAAATTTCATTGATTTACGGGGATGGGGATGTAACAGAGGTAAAAAAAATATTTTTACCAAGATTTTTAAAAGTAATGATTTCAAAAATAATTTCATTCATGTGTGAATGAGTACTGAAAGTTTCATTAAAATCTAACAATTATTTGATTTTTGTGAGAGTTTTCAAATTAATGTGTTTCTTACCGGAAAGAAAGTGGGTGATGTAATAATTACGTTTTTCATTGTAAACAGAAGTAGTTTTGTTTAACCGCTAACTCAAATCAAAACAAGATTTTCTAGCTAAATTTTGAACATGTTAGAAGGAATTAATTTTTTTTTAAATAATTCAATATTACTTTGATCTTTCTTCTTAATAATAGCATAAACATTAAGGTTAAAAAAGTTCGTTTTTATTAACTTTGCGACATTTTCTCCACATACTATACTGTGCGTTGTGGTACAGTGGATATCGGCTCGGAACGAGAAACCGGGGAGCCGAGTTCGAATTTCAGTTGAATCCGTTGTATACACTTACGCGCAAATAACCTTGGGAAAGGTATTAATCCGTCTCTTCCTTCCAGTTGTGGGTTAAATAGCAGGACAGACTGTGTTCTATAGCTCTTGGTCGGCAACCAGTCTACCGCAGAAAGCAATGGCAACCTACTGCGGGATAATCTTCTGCCCAGTCAGTCATGTCTCTTTCGAGACATGATCGTCCACGCGTGTATCACGTATGGCACTTAACTGACTGACTATACTGTATATTTATTTAAATTTATTTCTTCCAGAAGATAGATATTTCCCATACAGGATTTCTCGAACATTTAGTTTAATTATAGAAAGAAAAACAGACTATCTACTCAAATACGAATATCCATAAAAAACGATGTTCAAACAAGTAAATTTTTCCATTTTCTTGACCAAATTTGGATAGAAAGCATGGAGGAAAAAGGTCTTAGGCGTTCGCCTGACTGCTCTATGACACTGTCAGCTCTCTGCCTTCGGGTAGACAGCACAAACCCAGTCGTGGTTCCGCCGAAGGGTAGAATCACGACTGGGGAAAAATAGACAGAGATTTTTTGGCCCGGCTATATGGCCGGGAATAACCACTATAAAATGACCATGTGTCACATCTGGCCTTGCGTGGGAAGGCTAGTAAATACGGAAAGCATGGAGCTGGATGAGAGTTTCACAGGTGGGTAGTTTGAAAGAAGAAACTTTTCGAATAAAACTTTCGGTTGCATCTAACTCAACTGTAAATTGATAAGATCTCGGCGCCAATGAAGTCAGTTAGTTCAGTGTCATACGTGATCGAAAATCAGTTCAGTGTCATACTTGATCGAAAGTCAGTTAGTTCAGTGTCATACGTGATCGAAAGTCAGTCAGTTCAGTGTCATACGTGATCGAAAGTCAGTCAGTTCAGTGTCATACGTGATCGGAAGTCAGTTAGTTCAGTGTCATACGTGATCGAAAGTCAGTTAGTTCAGTGTCATACGTGATCGAAAATCAGTTCAGTGTCATACGTGATCGAAAATCAGTTAGTTCAGTGTCATACGTGATCGAAAGTCAGTTAGTTCAGTGTCATACGTGATCGAAAGTCAGTCAGTTCAGTGTCATACGTGATCGAAAGTCAGATAGTTCAATGTCATACGTGATCGAAAGTCAGTTAGTTCCGTGTCATACGTGATCGAAAGTCAGTCAGTTCAGTGTCATACGTGATCGAAAGTCAGTTAGTTCAGTGTCATACGTGATCGAAAGTCAGTTAGTTCAGTGTCATACGTGATCGAAAGTCATTTAGTTCAGTGTCATACGTGATCGAAAGTCAGTTAGTTCATTGTCACACGTGATCGAAAGTCAGTTAGTTCAGTGTCATACGTGATCGAAAGTCAGTCAGTTCAGTGTCATACGTGATCGAAAGTCAGTTAGTTCAGTGTCATACGTGATCGAAAGTCAGTTAGTTCAGTGTCATACGTGATCGAAAGTCAGTTAGTTCAGTGTCATACGTGATCGAAAGTCAGTTAGTTCAGTGTCATACGTGATCGAAAATCAGTTCAGTGTCATACGTGATCGAAAATCAGTTAGTTCAGTGTCATACGTGATCGAAAGTCAGTTAGTTCAGTGTCATACGTGATCGAAAGTCAGTTAGTTCAGTGTCATACGTGATCGAAAGTCAGTCAGTTCAGTGTCATACGTGATCGAAAGTCAGTTCAATGTCATACGTGATCGAAAGTCAGTTAGTTCCGTGTCATACGTGATCGAAAGTCAGTCAGTTCAGTGTCATACGTGATCGAAAGTCATTTAGTTCAGTGTCATACGTGATCGAAAGTCAGTTAGTTCGGTGTCATACGTGATCGAAAGTCAGTTAGTTCGGTGTCATACGTGATCGAAAGTCAGTTAGTTCAGTGTCATACGTGATCGAAAGTCAGTTAGTTCAGTGTCATACGTGATCGAAAGTCATTTAGTTCAGTGTCATACGTGATCGAAAGTCAGTTAGTTCAGTGTCATACGTGATCGAAAGTCAGTCAGTTCAGTGTCATACGTGATCGAAAGTCAGTCAGTTCAGTGTCATACGTGATCGAAAGTCATTTAGCATTGTCAGTGTCATACGTGATCGAAAGTCCGTCAGTTCAGTGTCATACGTGATCGAAAGTCAGTTAGTTCAATGTCATACGTGATCGAAAGTCAGTTAGTTCGGTGTCATACGTGATCGAGAGTCAGTTAGTCCAGTGTCATACGTGATCGAAAGTCATTTAGTTCAGTGTCATACGTGATCGAAAGTCAGTTCAGTGTCATACGTGATCGAAAGTCAGTTAGTTCAGTGTCATACGTGATCGAAAGTCATTTAGTTCAGTGTCATACGTGATCGAAAGTCAGATAGTTCAGTGTCATACGTGATCGAAAATCAGTTAGTTCAGTGTCATACGTGATCGAAAGTCAGTCAGTTCAGTGTCATACGTGGTCGAAAGTCAGTTCAGTGTCATACGTGATCGAAAGTCAGTTAGTTCAGTGTCATACGTGATCGAAAGTCTGTTAGTTCAGTGTCATACGTGATCGAAAGTCAGATAGTTCAGTGTCATACGTGATGGAAAGTCAGTTAGTTCAGTGTCATACGTGATCGAAAGTCATTTAGTTCAGTGTCATACGTGATCGAAAGTCAGTTAGTTCAGTGTCATACGTGATCGAAAGTCATTTAGTTCAGTGTCATACGTGATCGAAAGTCAGTTAGTTCAGTGTCATACGTGATCGAAAATCAGTTCAGTGTCATACGTGATCGAAAATCAGTTAGTTCAGTGTCATACGTGATCGAAAGTCAGTTAGTTCAGTGTCATACGTGATCGAAAGTCAGTTCAGTGTCATACGTGATCGAAAGTCAGTTAGTTCAGTGTCATACGTGATCGAAAGTCAGTTAGTTCAGTGTCATACGTGATCGAAAGTCAGTTAGTTCAGTGTCATACGTGATCGAAATTCAGTTAGTTCAATGTCATACGTGATCGAAAGTCAGTTAGTTTGGTGTCATACGTGATCGAAAGTCAGTTAGTTCAGTGTCATACGTGATCGAAAGTCATTTAGTTCAGTGTCATACGTGATCGAAAGTCAGTTAGTTCAGTGTCATACGTGATTGAAAGTCAGTTAGTTCAGTGTCATACGTGATCGAAAGTCAGTTAGTTCAGTGTCATACGTGATCGAAAGTCAGTTAGTTCAGTGTCATACGTGATCGAAAGTCAGTTCAGTGTCATACGTGATCGAAAGTCAGTTAGTTCAGTGTCATACGTGATCGAAAGTCAGTTAGTTCAGTGTCATACGTGATCGAAAGTCAGTTAGTTCGGTGTCATACGTGATCGAAAGTCAGTTAGTTCAGTGTCATACGTGATCGAAAGTCAGTTAGTTCGGTGTCATACGTGATCGAAAGTCAGTTAGTTCAGTGTCATACGTGATCGAAAGTCAGTTAGTTCAGTGTCATACGTGATCGAAAGTCAGTTAGTTCGGTGTCATACGTGATCGAAAGTCAGTTAGTTCAGTGTCATACGTGATCGAAAGTCAGTTAGTTCAGTGTCATACGTGATCGAAAGTCATTTAGTTCAGTGTCATACGTGATTGAAAGTCAGTTAGTTCAGTGTCATACGTGATTGAAAGTCAGTTAGTTCAGTGTCATACGTGATCGAAAGTCATTTAGTTCAGTGTCATACGTGATCGAAACTCAGTTAGTTCAGTGTCATACGTGATCGAAAGTCAGTTATTTCAGTGTCACACGTGATCGAAAGTCAGTCAGTTCAGTGTCATACGTGATCGAAAGTCATTTAGTTCAGTGTTATACGTGATCGAAAGTCTGTTCAGTGTCATACGTGATCGAAAGTCAGTTAGTTCGTTGCCATACGTGATCATGACTGACTAGGCAGATTTTCCCGCAGTACGCTGCCATGACTTTCTGCGGTAGACGGATGCCGACCAATTCTGATAATTAACTTAACATATAATTTTTTCGACAGTCATGTCAAGAATTTGAACTTTGTTCACTTAATTCCAAGGTCGCTAACATCAAAACTACTTCCTGAAAGATTAATTATAGGTACCTCCACTCGTTTTTCTATACCTAAATTTAAATTGAAATTTTAATAATAAATAAGTTATCTTCAGGCTTTAAAATTAGCTTTAATTGAAAGCCAAGGGATTATATTTACTAATTCCAGTAAGCAAAATACCCTGGTGTATTTTAAACCGAAATTATATTGATCGAAATCAAAAATTTTCTAAATTTAAAAAAACATTTTTAAAACTTTAAATTTTCCGCTATTTTTTTTTCGATTGTAAACAGAAGCCAATTCTCGGTTTTAAAAAATCTTTAAAAAGTAAAATACATCTCGCTGACACATTATTTTATGAACATTACCGAATTTAAACTTACCTTAAAACAAGAATTATATGCTTATTGCTTGAAAAATGTTTCAAAAAGCATTCCTTAATTACGGTAGCCTTGTTATCACAGCTGTCAACAACACCTTATCAGCACCTTAGGAGCAGCCGACAACTGGTGATTTAGTATCCGGCCAAAAGTATAGAAGACGAATTTGGTATAAATCGTATTCATACAAATCGTTTTTTTTTTATTTTTAACTATGTTAAAATTAAAAATTAAACACAGTTTTCAGCAATTATCTAGTATTTGATGAAATTTTAGTTAGTTTAGCTTTGTAGGCTTACGTTTGAAGATGTTCTATCAAAAATAAAAATAAAAATAATATAAAAGTGACTTAAAAAATTTACAATTTAATAACAGAATAAAAATAACGGCAGACGTACCTCAATAATTTATTAAATGTTATGGTATTTATTAATTTTTATTTTTAATATATATTTTTCATATTATTTTTAGGATTCTCTAAAAATTGTGAATTTCGCAAATATTTTTTTTAACAAAATTAGAAAATTACGAATTAAAATGTAAAAGTTGCTTTAAATGTGCAAGGAATGACTTGCAAAACAGGCTGTTGAATTTTATAAACGTCTTGAAGAGACTTGAATCAGAATCAAATTGTGGTTTCTGTCGTTTTTTCATGTAAGGAGAATAATCCAAAACACTTGGAAACTTCTGAAATAAATACGACCCCTATGGAAACTTGTTATGACCCCTATGAAACATTGTAGTTAAATGAACATATGTATTTACACACACAAAAATAATTTTTAATTATTTTAAAAATATACGGGGTGAAAACTTTTTAATAAATTTTCTATTTTTGATAGGCAATATAATCATCAATTCTTAACTAAAAAAAAAGGAAAACAGAAAGATTTTTAAAATATTTTTAAAACTTTATGAATTATTATAATCATTAAAAAAATGAAAACAATTCTTTTAAAATTTTATTAGCAATCAAAATTTTTTTTTCTTCAGACTATAATGTCTTTAATTTTTATTATTTATTCCAGCAATTAAAATCTTATCAAATAAATTATATCATATTGCATTTTTTATTTTACTCTTCGGATCAGATTTTCGGATAGTGCCGAATAATTTTAAACAAAAAAATAGATGATTTATCTCCCCCCGGTGTGTTCTGCGTTTAACTAATAAAAAAATAATTTATAGAAATTAAAATTTATTAAAATTCATGAATTTACGTGCAGGGAGGGTAACAGAATTAAAAAAAAAATCTTTCTTCAATATTTAAAAAAATAATAATTTCAAAAATTATTGTATTCATTTGTGAATGAGTATTGAAAGTTTCATTAAAATCAGACAATTATTTGATTTTTGCAAGAATTTTCAAATTAATGTGTTTGTCAACGAAAAAGTGAGTTACATAAAAAATTTGATAATCGTAAACAGTCATAAGATTTTCTCAAATTTTCTGCAACGCTAACTCAAATCAAAACAAAAATTTCTGCCAAAAATTCGAACTTGTTAAAAGGGATTAAAAGATTTTATAAAATAAATAAAAATTACTTTGATCTTTCTTCTTAATAATATTATAAATATTTTGATAGAAAAAGTTCGTTTTATTAAGTTTTGAACCTTTTTAAATCATACTATTCTGGATTTTTGTGATGTGATGGAGGTACCTATTCTAATATCATGACAGTAATCTAAGCGTTTGAACTCCACCGAACAATCAGCTTAATGAGTCACTTAACAAAACTCGTCATCTAAATCCTGGTGAATAGAGCGTACAGCACAATCAAGCCAGAGATAAGACAAGAACAATGCGGTTTCGTCAAAGACACTGAAACAAGTAACGCGATATTTATGCTTAGAATGTTATCAGAAAAAGAAATACAAATGCAGAAGGACGTACACCTCTGTTTCGTAGATAGCGCAAAGACATTCGACAAAATACGTCACAAAGATTTGACAGAGACGCTCGGCAACCTAGACATATTAAGGAAAGACATTAGAGTGATCAAAAAACTCTATTGGCAGCGAACAACCTGCAAAAGGATAGGAAACGAGCTCAGCAGATATAGTTAGTTAAGTGCCATACGTGATACACGCTTGGGCGATCATGTCTCGAAAGAGACATGACTGATTGGGCAGAAGGTTATCTCGCAATAGGTTGCCATTGCTTTCTGCGGTAGACCGGTTGCCTGCCAAGGCTATAGAACCCAATCTGTCTTATTATTTAACCCATTAGAATAAAACTTTCGGTTACATCTAACACAAATGTAAATTGATAAGATCTCGACGCCAATCAAGTCAGTTAGTTCAGTGCCATACGTGATCGAAAGAGTCATGACTGACTGGTCAGAAAATTTTCCCGCAGTAGGTTGCCATGACTGAAAGGAAGAGACGGATTAATACCTTTCCCGAGGATATTTGTGCGTAAGTGAATGCAGGGAATTCAACTGGAATTCGAACTCGGCTAATCGATTTGTCGTTCCGAGTCGATATCCACTACACCACATCGCACATCGCTGCATCAAAATGCACATCGCAGAAATGCAAAAATAAAATACGAGTGTAAGACAAGGGTGTGTCTTCTCGCCGGATCAATTCAAACTTTACAGCGAGACAAAGAGAGATGGCACATAAAAGAAGAAGAAGAAGAAGAAGAAGAAGAAGAAGAAGAAGAAGAATCTAACCGATAAAGACGTATGCCATTTTGGAATATCACTTTTGACGCCAATAAAAATGGCAGGGATTGCAATTTATGACGCTCGTGTCCCAGATTCACAAATGCACAAATGAACTGTTACAAAGAATGTATGTCGCTAGTTCACACACTGGGTGTAAATATGAAATTATAAAGGTTAAAAAGCAAATACAAAACATGCAATTCAGCAATCAGAATAAAGGAACACAGCTGGAATATCAGGTGATTTCAAATCGCACATCTGCGGAAAGGGCAAGATTTCAGTTCTCTCGGCGTCAACGATGGGGAAAATGCATGAAATTTTATATTCTTCCCAGTATGAACAGACAAAAGGCATTATTTTTATAGATAGATAGATAGATAGATAGATAGATAGATAGATAGATAGATAGATAGATAGATAGATATGAATAAACTAAGACAGCTAGCTAGCTAGCTAGCTAGCTAGATATGAACATATTGTGATAGTTACATAGATACGAACAGATTGAAATAGATAGATAGATAGATAGATAGAGAGATTTATTGATTAACTGAGATACATACATAGGTATATATATATATATATATATATATATATATATATATATATATATAACATAATGCATTATACTGCACATGAAAAATTCTATTCGAATATGAAGAATAGCGAGTTGTAAATTTTTGTTATTTTTATGTATAATTTTTTTTTATTTTTGCGTTTTTCTTGTTATTAATCATTTTTTGTTAATAGATACGTTATTTTAAAAAAATTCATATAGTCGCTTTGCTTTAATAAAGCCAGATATTGAACTCACAACGCTTTCAGTGATTACAACCAATGCTTTTTCCATTGAGATATGAATCCTTGAGGACACATATATCGATAGAAAGATATGAAAAATAGACATAGACAGATCTATATATACATTCAGTTAGCTAGATAGATAGATAGATATGAACACATTTAGATAGATAGATAGATAGATAGATAGATAGATAGATAGATAGATAGATAGATAGATATTAACAGACTAGACAGATCGTTCGATATATAGATAGACAGGTATATATATATATATATATATGTGTGTGTGTGTGTGTGTGTGTGTGTGTGTGTGTGTGTGTGTGTGTGTGTGCATATATACATATATAAAGGCACTTAAATATATTTTAACAGATCGATAGCGAAAGCTTCAGATAATTTGATTGATGACGCATATATTAACTTAATCTGTACAAGGCCACTGAATCAGATTGTATTCCTTTATGTTTTTTTTTATTGTTTTGGTTTCTATGTATGTTTTTTCTATAAGATGTGTGAATATATATATATATATATATATATATATATATATATATATATATATATGGGTGGAATTCGTACCCCAGTGTATGATTCGTACCTCTT
Source organism: Ascarosepion bandense (assembly GCA_037127315.1). Taxonomy (NCBI): domain Eukaryota; kingdom Metazoa; phylum Mollusca; class Cephalopoda; order Sepiida; family Sepiidae; genus Ascarosepion; species Ascarosepion bandense. Next base: position 4,450,547 of record JBBBDQ010000514.1, on the reverse strand, counting down.
TATCGTTAATGACAAGACCGTTAATCATTTCGCCATCTTCCACTTTTTCCCCGTTCTTTGGTCTCCTTTTGATTCTAATATGGCCGGCTCCTTTCATTCATTGCCTACGTCTTTCTTTCATTTAACATCTCAAAGCAAATGAAAAGGATGAAACAGATTAAGGGCGGCAAAATATTCTTAATGTAAACATGTACATGTAAAAAAGTTTATATATATACTTATAGAAAAATAGAGTTTTGTTTTCTACATTACTTGCTTGAAAAAATCTCCATCTTGAATTTAAACTGATGACGTCACTTCCGGATGAAACCAGAGGAGTCCATCTCGTAAATTAATTATTATATTTTAGATATTTTTGCGATTTTCTTTTACTTTTGTTTTTAATTTTTCATGTATTTACCATTATCTTACTCATTGTGTGTGTAAGTGTTTTTTAGTTAATCAAAGTTAGCCTTTTTGTCGTCTATTGTTCTTTTGGAATTATTCTTTTTTAATTGGCCTTAATTATTGTAATTTTTCTGACAGCTGTTTTAATTTTTGGTGTCTTGTTTAATCACTAGTCTTCCACATGTGAATTAGTTCAGACGACATCCATGAAAAACGAGATACCAATTTTAGAGATGCAATTCAAAGTTACGTTTATGTATATATATATATAAATATTACTTTTTTAAAAATAATATATATATATATTACTTTTATAAAAATGATATATATATTACTCTTTTAAAAATAATATATATATATATTACTTTTTAAAAAATTATATATATATATTACTTTTTAAAAAATAATATATATATATTACTTTTTAAAAAATATTATATATACATTACTTTTTTTAAAATAATATCTATATTACTTTTTTAAAAATAATATATATATATATATTACTTTTATAAAAATAATATATATATATATTACTTTTTAAAAAATAATATATATATATATATATATATATATATTACTTTTGAAAATAATATATATATATATATATATATATATATATATATATATATATATATATATATATTATCTGCGGCTTCTTCTCTCGCACTTCCCGCCTGTGGAACTCGCTCCCATATTCTTGCTTTCCTGATGGCTACAATCTCCAAGAATTTAAATGCAATATCAATACTCATCTATTAACCACTGGATTCTAGTTCTCTCCCCACCCCGTATATCCTTCCCTTTCCCTCCACCTATGTAACTGTCATCACACCTACATTCTCATCTTTCTATTGCTCTTTTCTAACTGGTCTGTACTCCTCACTCTCTTCTAATTAATCTTTTTACGGTTATGTAGCCCCCTGCACATCAGTGGCATTTCCGCCTTGCTCTGGGTGAAATGATTAAAAATATATATATATATATATCTTTTTTTAAAATTACATATATATATATATATATATATATATATATATATATTACTTTTTAAAAATTAATTTTTATATTAAGCAAAATAGAGTGACACAAATAGATACAGGGTTGGTGAGGACTACACCCAAAACACCCGAACGGGAGTGATTTGGTTTAATACCCTTGCGTTCTTATCGACATTGGCTTTTATGTTGATGTTAAAATTTTCCGCCAAACATTGTTGATTTATTTAAGATTGGATGATCTATTATGACATGTCACTAATTTGTATTTAGGAACATTGTATTCATTTTCAAATTTTCTTGCTGAATTGTTCACCTGTATTGCATATGATCCATTATTGTACATAATTAGGTTTACAATCAAATGAAAATGTAGTAGAATTGGGGGTAGGAGTTAAATGCTATCAGAAATAGGAGAAATAATGAATCAGAGAGCTTTGTTCGAATCCCAATTGAATTCGTTGCATCACTTACGCACAAAGACCCTTCGGAAATGTATTAATTCATCTCTTCTCCCTCCAGTTATGGGTTGAATAGCAAGACAGATTTGGTTTTATAGCCTTGGTTGGCAACCAGTCTACCGCAGAAAACTTGGCAACCTACTGCCTAGTCGGTCATGAATCGAAAAGAATCATAGATCGAAAGAGACATGATCACCAATGTGTGTATCACGTATGGCACTTAACTGACTGAATACATTTATGTGTTGATATATATATATATATATATATATATATATATATATATATGAATTAAGGCGGGAACCTGTAGAAATATATACATGGATTAGTGTGCAAGTGCTTTGTCCAAGTAAATCTGTGGTACGTACTTAATAAAGGATACACATATGCGTGCACACACACACACACACACACACACACACACACACACACACACACACACACACAAACAAACACACACACACACATGCACATACACAGTAGTAGACATTAGTTTACCCCGTGAGACAATGTCGTTGTGGGTATGACGGTAAACTGCATCTGGCAGCAAGGCTTCTGATTGGGAAGTTGTGAGAAGCATGGAATCACCTCTTAACTGCTGTTGTTCCCAGGTCCCCCCTGACCCGGAGTGGTAGCACCTGTTAGGGTCCCAGCAATGGGCAAAAGGATAACCTCCAAACTGGGGTCAAAACACTATGAAAGTATAAAAATACACTTTTATATAAATATGTAAATTAAAATAACTTTTATAGAAAAATAAACATTTTTGAAAGAAAAATTTTACCCAAAATACATTGTTGAAGGAAAAAAAATTAGCATAACACACTTTTGAAGGAAAAAACATTACCAGCAATAAATTTTGAATGCATAACTAGAAGACATCTTCAGTTTTCTAAAATAAAAAGATAAAAAATTTTAATCCAAATGTGATTAAATCAACCTTTTCACTATAACCGAGCACTAAAAAAAATACCTTAAAACCCCACCTTTTTGGCATTACATAATTGATATGCCTTTAAACAAAACTGAAACTCGTAAGATAATATTAGCGCCCTGTTCAGTTAAATTTATGAATTTTGGTGTTTGTTCCAAATTTATCTTTCCAAAGTGAAGGCCTGAATGATGGTATACGTGCGCAGTGCGCTGTCGAAACCACACTATCTTCCTCTTGACCGTGTTGACATGATCCAAACGAATAAAGGGCATTATATTTGGAGTCGTTTTAGCAACTAGGAATTGCCGGAAGATTGTCACTGTTGACAGCCATCGGTGGTTCACTCTTGATTTTCAGTCTCAATTTATTTGACCATCTTCATGTTTGGATATAAACGCAAAGCAGCTGATATTTAAAATAAGAACTTTCTTTTGACATTGGAAATTTGCAGCCCAATCTGTCTGTCAAAAGCATGTTTGTCCAGTCATATGAGACCTCATAATAATAGCTGGCGTAATACTACTACATTTAACATTCAGAATGACTTCTCTTGTAATATCTTCGGGAAGCTGAGTAAAAATGCGAGAGGTCTAACTCGTCATTTTAAATCAAAGCACAAGAATTGACCAGTGGTATCTACCAGACTTACATATACTATCTGTGGGCTCAAATGTAAATTAATGCCGGAACTAACTGAAAAAAAAAATTGAGTCGTTTTAGACAACAGCAACGGGAGAATCGTAATGCACAAAATTTTTTATATCAAAGTCAGAATAGTCATGATTAGCCACGAGTGGACTTCCACTATATATATATAACAAGAACCCATTTATTACCTGGAATATCTTCACTAAAATCAGATCTTACAAATGGAAAAGGAGACAGGTGTAAATTATGCTTTTTAGAAAAACTTGTCATCTTAAATCATATAAATAACCCAAATCTACTTCACAATATAGTGAATTAATGACCACACGCTGCCACAGAAAAAATACTTACTTAAAATTTTTTATCCTGATTGAAAGAGATTCTTCTATATCTTTCTTTCTTTCTTTCTTTCTTTCTTTCTTTTCACTAAAAATATTACTATTAATAATTATGAATTACACCCCTTTGATTTAATCTCTCTGCATTTTAATAATATTTTTATTTTTATTTTTGATTTTGATTTTTTTATCACAAAGTATTTTTTGTCTATTTCAACGTTACTGTTGATAAATTGAAAAAATATTAGCCTAACATTATAATAAGAAACTCCCATGAACATCGAGTGAACTTAAATTGATATCTCTTAAACGGTCAGTTCGTAATATACATCTGTCGATTGCGTAATGCATGAAAATCCGAGTCGTGTCATCGCCGTATGATCATATATATATATATATATATATATATATATATATATATATATAATAGCTTTGTTTATACTACAGTGAACACAGTTAAATTTAGATCTGAATAATATTTTATATTTTTATATGTATATTAATTCAAATAACGATTATATATATATATATATAGTTATGTAGAATAATAAATATAAATATCAAAATACACACATGTTTAAAATATTATATATATATATATATATATATATATATATACAATGGTTGTGTGAAATAATAAATATACATATGAAAATACACACATGTATAAAATATTATATATATATATATATATATATATATATATACAATCGTTATGTGAAATAATAAATATACATATGAAAATACACACATGTATAATATATTATATATATTTAAAAATATATAAATATATATTTATATATATTATACTATATATTTATATATATACAATCGTTATGTGTAATAATATATATACATATGAAAATACACACATGTATAAAATATTATTCAGGTGTTAATACAACTGTGCTCAGTGTATTATAATATATATAATAGTTATATAATATATAATAGTTTTATATATATATATATATATATATATATATATATATATATATATATACTAATATATATATATATAATACTAATATATATATACATAAAACTTATATATATATATATATATATATATATATATATGAACCATAATTACATAATATATACATATATTTATTTATATGTGTAAATTCAGATATATCTAAACCATAATTAAATAGTTTACAGAAATAATCACACGCACATACACACACACACACACCCATATATATATATATATATATATATATATATATATATATTTCCCAGTCGTCCTCCTTTTTTTTATTGATTTCTCAACTTATTTTCTCATCCTTTTTAATATCTTTTTACCTTCTACAAAAAGAGTTCCAAAAATAAAAGGAAGTGTTTTTTTTAATTTTTTATTTTTTCATTAAAACGTTCTTTACCATTATTATTAACTACATGATGAGACATTGTTCTTTCAATGTCGAAACAAAATTTTAAATTTTGTAGTAGTTTGTAGTTTGTACAAGTAAAATTAATAATAAATATTCTTTGGTCTATTTTTATATTGAGCACTGTTTTAAATTAATGTTTTGAATGCTGCAATTATTTTCTTCGTTCCTTATACTTTTGTATATATATATATATATATATATATATATATATATATATATATATATATATTCCAATTAGTGAATAAAATTTGAATCAGAATTAAAAATGTTGATAAACCTCGTGAAGTAGATGATTCATTTAATTTATTTTATTAATTTTTTTGTTTTTTATTAATTTTTTTTTAAATTTTTGTTCAAATGCTACGAGCAACATTGTTATTATGAAGAACTGGTTGTTATCGGTGTGGTAGACAAGATTGTGTTGCCTGGAACTTACCATATTTTTTATCGTTATAATTCAAATATACGAATTTACCGTATAAAGGAAGGCGAGTGTAAAAAAGTTAGCCAGACCGAGACCACAAGAGAAAAATTATTTTCCCTTTTCTTTCTTTATTTTCACTTTTCCTTCTTTTTTAAATTTTATCTTCTCTTGTTATCTTTCTTTTTCCCCCTTCCTGCCATTTACTTATCTCTTTTTTCTTTGTTCCTTCAACTACCTTTCTGCCTTTTTTCTTTCTTTCTTCATTTATTTATTTATTTATTCCTTTTTATATTTCTGTTACAGTCATAGAGCCGCAGCGCGTTGAAACACCGATTTTCATACTGTCATCAAAGTTAAGCAACGTCGATCGTGGTCAGTCCTTAGATTAGTCACCGTGCGTGAATATGTAGCGGATAAGAAATTAATTAAAATCAACCTTCTTCTTCAATTTTACAAAAGTTCACAAATTCACAATGACGTGTGAAATCCTGGTTTTCCCAAATAGAAGACGGATTATCCATGTGCTTAAAGAAACCAAATTTCGCAAGTAGGTGTTAAAATGATTTTGACGATTTTGCAGGATCAAAAAGGACTTCGCGAGTAAGTGCGAAAAATTTGGATTACAATAAAAGGACATCATCAACATCAGTCAGACAGAGAGTCACATGGAAGCCGCGTGACGAAACATCTAAAATGTAGCTTCAACTTCAAGCGACTCGGACATTGTCCTATTTCTCTTTCTCCTTATCTCTTTCAACAATTCCTACTACGAACAATTTGGACGAAAATCTAGCCTTAACTTCTTAATAATGTTTCTAATTGCACATTGACTTCTACGACTTGTGTTAATCTTTCTTTTTAATAAATTTCTATTTGAAAATATAAAATGTATATTTTATTCTTACACTATTCCACACATCCCATCCTGCCGACAACCAACCTTCTGATAACGATGAAAACCTAATGAATTCTTCTGATGATTATAATTCTGCAAAAACTTGTAAGCTGTAGGGAGTTTAGTTAAGTGTGACACAAGGCCGAATCAAAGAAACATTAAGCATCTCTCTATAGTTACAAATACCAGGTCAGTCAGTCAGTTAAGTACCATGCGCAATACACGCTTTGGGCGATCATGTCTCGAAAGAGACATGACTGACTGGGCAGAAGATTATCCCGCAGTAGGTTGCCATTGCTTTCTGCGGTAGACTGGTTGCTATAGAACCCAATCTGTCCTATTATTTAACCCATAACTGGAGGGAAGAGACGGATTAATACCTTTCCCAAGAGTATTTGCGCGTAAGTGAATGCAAGGAATTCAACTGGAATTCGAACTCGGTTCCTCCGATTTCTTATTCCGAGCCGATATCCACTGCGCCACAACGCAAATACCAGGTGCTCTAACCAAATTCCACTTAGTTCATTATTTTCACTTACGCCCAAATACCCATGGGTAATCTATGAATCCACTTATTCCCCTTCATCACTATGTGATAATTAATCAGGCTTATTTGATTAAATCTTTATATATATATATATATATATATATATATATATATATATATATATATAACCAACGCTATGCTGAAAACTATATATATATAACTAAGTAAATTATCGAGTATTATTATTAGACCTTATCGTAAAAAGCACTGGACGCCCGTTTTGTCCTATATTTAGGACTCATCAGCAATGCACATACACTACCAGGAATTGAAACCCAGACAGTTACGTTATTATGCAAACATCATACCAACTGTACCACGGGGCCCCGGTGACGAAGCGGTAACGAATTAAACTGGATATAGCGCCGCTAATTCCCATATTCCGTGGAGTTACTCTGCTGAGCAACTTTTACCCCTAGGACTGTGCCTCCAAGAGCCACGACTACTATCACCACGCTGCTCACACTGGAGCATTATAAACCGGTTCAAACAACAATATACAGACGAGAAATCATATATTTATATATAAAGAAAATGAGAAAGATATACAGGGTGCTATGGACAAATTGTCTAAATTACACAAAAATGAAAATAACGCTTACATCCCATTTTAATAGCTATATTCATCTAAGTTACACAAGAATATCTTCAAATACTAAAGAGTAAATTTTTTCAGTAAAATCTCTATCGACTTCAACCACAGCCGCCAGGCGACTTCGGGGTCTCCTGCATCTCTTCTGGATGGTCTCCTTGTTTAAGTTGGTGAACGCTGCCATATTCCTTAATAATAAGGAATTTTGGGGTTTCTTGCCAAACTGCTCTACACACACCACTATCAAGAGGGTCGCAGTCAGGGGAGTTAAGTGGCCAGACGTAAGTGGCGATACGATTGGAAAAATTGTCTGACAACTCGCTTGTGTGATATAGTGCACAGTTCTGTTGTCATACTCAGGATCTTTCAGCAGCCACCCTCTTGTCCCTGGGAAGCACTACCGCTTTAAGTTGCTTGATGTGGTCCTCCGTGTTGAGTCTGAAACCCTGTGGAAAGATAAATGAAAGCATGCCTTTTCCAAATTTTTGTCAGAAGGAATTGCGTCATGGTGGTCTTTCTCTCACAGACAATGCCCAACATTTTACGATATATAATATATATGTATAAATGCAGTATACACTACTAATATATATCTATATATATATATATATATATATATATATATATATATATATATAAGAAAAACTACTAAAAATTTGTAAGATTAAAAATGTATTTTTTGACAGTATTTATTTATTTCTATTATTATATTTGATATTTCAGACCGTCTTCGGCCTTTCATCAGAAACAAGTGATTTTAAAATTTAAATTAGAAACCTTTTCGCGAGGAGCGTTCGTGGAGAGACTGTTTACATCACGTGACGCAGAAAGCGACAGATTTATATATATATATATATATATATATATATATAATTATTGAATCAGATATCGATCAGAATTAAAACCTTATGAAGTGGATGGATCATTCATTTTATTTTATTTTATTTTATTTTATTTTTATTTATTTTCTGAATTTTTTTTTTCGTTCAAGTACTTCGAGCAACACAGTTATTATCCAGAACTGGCTGTTATCTCACATATATAATATCTATCTATCTATCTATCTCTCTCTCTCTATATATATATATATATATATATATATATATATAAATCATATTTATTATAAATTATACTTTAGAACAATTACAAACTACAATCTACTACAAAAGACCTTTATAATAAATATTCATTGTTCTATTTTTATATTGATCACTGTTTTAAATTAATGTTTTGAACGTTGCAAATATCTTCTTCGTTCCTTATTCATTTGTATATATATATATATATATATATAAATATATATATCATATACATATATATGTGTGTGTGTGTGTGATACATATATATAAATATTTATATATATATATATATCATATATATATATCATTGTTATGATATATATATATATATATATATATATATATATATATATATGCGTACATAAAGAGAGAGGGAGATCTAAAGAAATAATCAAATCAGTTACATATACACATTTATGTATTGGGTTGTCACGAAAGTTCTTGTCAATTCTTTAGGGATATTAAAACAAAACTATAATTATTTTATTAAATATGTATTCCACTAAATATAAACCGTTTTGTTACAAAACCTTTCTCCATTTTTCTTTCAAAATAAAAATTTAAGTTTTCCATACATCATTTTGAGGTCAGTTATTATTTTGATGTGAAACGCCTTAGATGTTTGACAGTTCTGTGTTTTTTCTTGAAATGATGCCTTTAATTCGTCTAGTTGCGAACAGTGCTTTTCAGATGCAATTGACTAGTAGCTTGGCAGAATCTTCTAGGACAGGGCCACGTTCCAATACCACCAGGTGCACAGCAAGATTTTCTTTGGGAGTCAATCCGCTTTTGGGGTAACTCTGAACAACATAAGATATGCGGACGATACAGTGCTGATTGCGGACACAGAAAGGAAACTACAAGACCTCATACAGAAAGTAGCAGTGGAGAGTGACAAGAAGGGACTACAAATAAACTTTAAGAAAACTGAGTGCCTGGTCATCAGCAAAAGATACAACCCAAAATGCCAAATACAGGTGGAGGATAATAGAATCACACAAGTACAAGAATTTAAGTACCTAGGAAGTGTTCTAACAGGAGATGGAAAGTGCGACACGGAAATCCGAAGGCGAATTGGCATGAAAAAGGACGCGTTCCAGAAGATGAGCAAAATACTAACACACAGGAAAATCTCAATAGAAACGAAGAAAAGAGTTCTAGACTGCTACGTGATGTCAGTTCTTCAACACGGCTGTGAATGCTGGACAATATCATCGAAAATGAGGACAAAATTGGAAGCGGCCGAAATGTGGTTCTACAGAAGGATGCTACGGATATCGTGGACTGAGCATACAAGCAACGACGAGGTGTTAGAAAGAATGGCAACAAAAAGGAAATTGATGCTGAGCATCAGGAAGAGACAACTGAAGTTCCTGGGACACGCAATGAGGAAGGAGAGCCTGGAGAACCTGATACTGACTGGACAGATAGGAAGGAAGGAGAGACAGAGGAAGGCAGCGGATAACATATTTGCGGGGACTGATCAGGTGGATGACGGAACGGGGGTTGCCAGGAGCAACAGGAGCAAACATACTAAGAGCCACAAGGAATAGGGAGACGTGGAGAGCCATGATCGCCTACGTCTTGAAGGGACAGGGCACATAGAAGAAGAAAGTTACGCTTACTCATGTCGCTTACTTTTGGATTTTTTGCTGAACATTATTACAAATGATCCATTTCTCATTACCCGTCACAATTTGCTTAAAAAAAAAGATGTATTTTCGTTACGTTTATACAGAATCTCACAGAAATATGATGTAAATTATTCTTTTCTTTCAGTTCTTATAGTCCCCAAACATAACCATCTGAGTAACCAAGCTTCATGAAGTGTTCATGGATGGTGGATGTTGATAAATTTAGTGTTTTTGCCTATTTCCGTGTTGCTTTGACGCGGGTTATTCTCAGTCAAAGTTTTTATTTAGTCGTCATCTGTACTGAAGAGGTCTGCCTGAGTGTACTTCATCAATAAAGCTACAATCACCAACTCTAAAATTATTGAAACACTTCCGTACATTTCTCTCAGCTAAAACACTTTCACCAAACATAGTACATTCAACTGGAGTAGATATACTAAACTATCGCCCGGTTCACACTCCACCCACGTCTATTGAACAGGTGAAGAGGCTCATCCCTTGTGCACTGTTTAGGATTTGGTTTCCGGTTTTTCTTATTTCCAATCTTTTCACTTTTCTTTTTTTTTTTTTTCAATTGGAGTAGACAGATTAAATTATCGCCCGGTTCACACTCCACCCACGTCTATTGAACAGGTGTAGAGGCTCATCCCTTGTGCACTGTTTAGGATGTAGTTTCCGCTTTTCTCTTTTCCAATCTTTTCACTTTTCTTTTTTTTTTTTCAATTGGAGTAGATAGACTAAACTATCGCCCGGTTCACACTCCACCCACGTCTAATGAACAGGTGTAGAGGCTCATCCCTTGTTCCCTGTTTAGGATGTGGTTTCCGGTTTTCTTTTCCTTTTCCAATCTTTTCAGTTTTCTTTTTTTTTCTTTTTCAATTGGAGTAGATAAACTAAACTATCGCCCGGTTCACACTCCACCCACGTCTATTGAATAGGTGTAGAGGCTCATCCCTTGTGCCCTGTTTAGGATGTGGTTTCCGGTTATCTCTTTTCCAATCTTTTCACTTTTCTTTTTTTTTTTCAATTGCAGTAGATAGATTAAACTATCGCCCGGTTCACACTCCACCCACGTCTATTGAACAGGTGAAGAGGCTCATCCCTTGTTTCCTGTTTAGGATGTGGTTTCCGGTTTTTCTCTTTTCCAATCTTTTCACTTTTCTTTTTCTTTTTTTTTTCAAGTGGAGTAGATAGACTAAACTATCGCCCGGTTCACACTCCACCCACGTCTATTGAACAGGTGAAGAGGCTCATCCCTTGTTCCCTGTTTAGGATGTGGTTTCCAACTTTCTCTTTTCCAATCTTTTCACTTTTCTTTTTCTTTTTTTTTTCAATTGAAGTAGATAGACTAAACTATCGCCCGGTTCACACTCCACCCACATCTATTGAACAGGTGATGAGGCTCATCCCTTGTTCCCTGTTTAGGATATGGTTTCCGGTTTTCTCTTTTCCAATCTTCTTACTCTTACGCAGCCCCCTGCGCCTCAGTGGCGTTACCGCCTTGCTCGGGGTGATATGATTTAAAAAAAATATCTTTTGTGTTGCTTACGAGGCATTTTTGCTTTTACAATAAGAAAAAAGTATCAAGTGACTAAAATACACTACATAAGCTTCCATTTTCATAGGGATGCAAAATTGACACAAATTAAGTCATTTTAAGCTTATTCAAGAGATAGTTTGAAGTGTGCTCTAATCAAAAGAAATGTAAGCATATCATATCTCAATAAATTTGACGTATTCTAAGGAATTGAAATATACCCAAATAGAAAAACGTCCCGGACAACACAATATTTATATATATGTAGTGAGAAAAAGTGGGGTAGATAAATCACGTACTTCTACTCATTTTCGATATCTAACTTTTAAAATAATCTTTTTAAAAAGAAAAAGTTTTCTTTAAACTTTTATTTTAGTTTTAAGTGAAAGCTAAATGATTAAATTTACTATTTCTAGTAAGTAAAATAGTCTCTGGTTTATTTCAAACGGAAATAATATTGATTGTAACATAAAAGTTTGAGATTTTTTTTTAAATTTTGCCGCTATTTGTTAACGATCAAAACATTTGTAAACAAAAGATAATTCTCGGTTTTAAAAATCTTGCAAAAATAAAATATACATCAGTGACACATTATTTTTGGAAAATTAGCAAATTTTATGTTATATTAATCAGATTTACACAAGCATTACTTCTTTATAGCGTAAAAATTGAACTTTTTGACCAGTTCGCCGTATATCAGAACGTGTTGACAGGTTCTTGATTGATAAGTTAAAAGTATATGGCGCTCACAAGTGACAAAATTTTATAAATTTTTTTCGACTCTGACTTTGCACATAGAAATTACCATACAAAAAAAAAAAATTCAAAGACCCACAAAAAATTTTTTGAAATTATTTTTAAAATATAAAGGCAAAAAGATTTGTATTAAACTTTTCAATTTTTGATAGGCAATATAATCTTCAATTATTGACTTAAAAATCTAACTGCAACAAATATTTGAATCATCTTTAAATATTTTTGGAACTTTATAAATTACTATAACTAAAAAGTAAAAAAATGAAAACAATTCTTTAATAATGTCATTAATAATCTAAAAAGATTTTTGCTCCAGACTATAATGTCCGTAATTTTTATTATTTATTCAAGCAATTATAAACTTATCAAATTAAATAATATCAGAGTTTTATTAGATTTTCATTTTACTATTCAGAGCATATTTTCGAAAACAGGAAAATTAAAAAAAGACATAGATGATTTATATTCCCCAATGAGTCATTCGTTTAACTAATAAGACCATTTACCGCAACAAATTAAAATCTATTAAAATTTCATGAATTTACGTGTAGGGGTAACAGATGTAAAAAAATATTTTTTACCAACATTTAAAAAAAAAACAATTTCAAAAATAATTTCATTCATTTGTGAATGAGTACTGAAAGTTTTATTAAGATTTTTGCGAAAATTTCCAAATTTATGCATATGTCACCGGAAATATATTGGTGATGTCATCATTACGTTTCCCATTGCAAACAGTCGTAAGGTTTTGGTAACCCGTTAAAATAAGATTTTACCGTATTTTAAATTGAAGAATTGAATTGTGAGAATTTAATATTAATTTCGATGGTAATAACAATTTCCTCAACATATAAATATAATCTTTTCGGTTTTCTGAAAATAATGTAATGTATAATGTATATGTATATATAAAAATTTTGGTAAGTACATGTATATATATATATATATATATATATATATATATATATATATATAGATAGATAGATAGATAGATATCCTCTTCACCTGGAATTATATATATATATATATATATATATATATTATATGTATGTATGTACATGTATAAGGTACGCAATTTCAATATATATACATATATGTACATGTATAAAGTACGCAATATATATATATATATATATATATATATATATGCATATATAAATACATACATATATATATATATATATATATATATATATGCATATATAAATACATACATATATATACGTAAATACACACACACACACATATATATATATATGTGTGTGTGTGTGTGTGTGTGTGTATTTGTTTACGTATATATATGTATGTATTTATATATGCATATATATATATATGTATGTATATATATATATATATATATATATATATATATATATATATATATGCGTACTTTATACATGAACGAAAGTATAATACATATATAATTTATATATATACATATAAATAATTTATATATATATAAATAATTTATATATAAATATATATATATATATATATATATATATATATATATATATATGGATATAGGTACCTCCACGCAATTGCCGAAAAAACTGCATAGCATGATGTTAAAAGGGCTCAAACTTAATAAAAACAATGTTTTATCAGCAAATATTTATTAAGAGGAAATATCTAATATTATTGTCATTATTTTTAATTTTTGAATCATTTCTAACACGTTCGAAATTTCAGTTAATTTTTTTCCTCGGCAATTCGCGCCATCTTTATGTAATGTGACGTCTATGGAAAACGTAATATTACGCAAGTTTGCGTTGAAAGATTTTAATTAAAAATTCTTGCAAAAATCATCCATTTGTCTCATTTTTATAAAACTTTCAGGACTTATTCACAAATTAATATAATTATTTATCAAATTATTATTTTTAGGAAATCTTGGTAAAAATATTTTTAACATCTATTACCCTCCCCTCGCCACGCCAATAAATTGCTTAAAACTTCTAGTAATACATTATCTATACCATTTTTTTTATTAGTTAAATGCAGGACTCATGAATGTAAATAATGTAATTTCTTTTTTTACTTACGAGAGTATTTTTCTGAAAATTTGCTCCGAATAGTAAAATCAAAAATGCATTAAGACTACTCTATTTTAATGTAGATAAAATTTAATTAATTTGATAATTAATATGATTTTAGGATATTATATTCTGAAGAAGAAAAAACTTCGATGATTAATAAATTTTTATAAGAATTGTTTTCATTTTTTCTTTGCTAATTAAAGTTTTAATCATCTTTTCAATTTCTTTCAATTACTTAGTGTCTACAGTTGTTAATTTATTAAATAAAGTCTTTATTTACACATCGAAAATCGAAAATTGAAAATTGACAAATCATTTAATGTTAAGATTTTAAAATAATTTTTAATTTTTTTATTTATGTTAAACTGTACATTTTCTTTTAATATAGAAACTTATAAGTGACTTATCATAAAAAGGTCACATGTTTCAAGTGTTGTTATACTTACGAAATTTTAAACTGGACTATGTCAATTTTTGGTCATCATAACGACAGGGGTTATCATCACCTACTTGAAAGGTCAACGAGTCGGATCTTTCTGGTTAAGAATACATTTATTCTAAATTTCATGCCATAAACAGATAATATATGTTTCAAATCAGATTAATATGACATTAATTTTGCTAATTTTTCGAAAATAACGCGAGAGATTTATATTTTATTTCTGCAAGATTTTTAAAAAAGAGAATTAACTTTTGCTTACAAATGTGTAGATCGAACCCCCCACCCACCAAAAAATCTCCAAATTTTAGATTCCAATGAACATAATTTCTGTTTAAAATACACCCGAGTATTTTGCTTACTAGAAATAGGAAAATTTAATTAAGCTAAGATTAACGTTTCAAAAAAAGTTTTTATTCTTAAAAATTCAATTTAAAACATAGGTATCGAAAATAGAGTGGAGGTATATATATATATATATATATATATATATATATATATATATATATGTGTGTGTGTGTGTGTGTGTGTGTGTGGATGAGAGAGAGAGAGAGAGAGAGAGAGTGCGGGTATGGAATTTAATTTTTAAATGTACATGTGGGTGTATATACATGTAATTATTTCCATAATCACACGCAAGCAAGTATGCAATAAAGATTTATATGCAAATAAGTATCTAATTTAAGTCCCTTAAAACGACCTTACAATATATTCATAATACTCATGTAATTCCCCGTTAAAGACTTTATATTGATAGTATTATTATTTTATTTTTTATTATTTAATTTTGTAATTATCATTATTATTATTATTATTATTAGTAGTAGTAGTAACAGTAGTATATTTTTAAGTATTATTAAAAATAATAATAATTATAATTATTATTTTTATTATTATGATTAATAATAATAATAATAATATTAGTTTTTTTTTTAATTATATGTTTTTATTTTTTTTATAATTTTTATCATCATTAACATTGTTATCATACTTGATAGTAATATTATTTTCAGAAAACCGAAAAGATTATATTTATATGATGAAGATATTATTGCCGTCGAAATTAATATAAAAATCTAACAATTCAATTCTTTTACTTAAAATACCGCCCCTAAATTTACTGTCCTGTATTTGAAAATGTTTAACCTAAAGTTCAATGCAAGGTCATCTTATCGTCTGGGATGAAATGCACCATTCTAAATATGACACCCTCGTTTAAAAATTAATATTGTATTTCTGACTCCGTCTTCGGGAGTCAGACGTACAATATTAATTTTTAACATCAATAAAATGTTTTTCTTTTTTTCCTTCTTCCCACTGTTTCTCTCGTCTGGATAAATCTCTCACCCATTTATTTTTGCAAAAAATTCGGTCTGAGGAGTTGAATATTTACAAAAAATATTCATTAAATAAATCGTCACAAGTTTAATCGTTGTACATTGTCAGTCGTATTTAATGAAAACATATGTATGTGTGTGTCTACATGTGTGTTCAGTTTTATTTAAGCCGCTAGAAAGTACAGCTAGGTACCTCCACTCATTTTCCATGCCTTACTTTTGAATTGAAGCTTTAAAATTAAAATTCAAAAATAATTTTTTTTCTAACTTGTATTTCAGTTTTAATTAAAAGCTAAATGATTAAATTTACTATTTCCAGTAAACAAAATACTCAAGTGTATTTCAAACAGAAATTATATTGATTCGAATCTAAAATTTTGAGATTTTAAATTTTTTTTCAATTTTTCGGCTATTTTTGAGCGATCGGCACATTTGTAAACAAACATTAATTCTTGGTTTTAAAAATCTTTCAAAAATAAAATGTATATCTGTGACACGTTATTTGCAGAAAATTAGCAAATTTAAAGTTAATTAATCTGATTTATACAGGTATTACTTATTTATAGCATTAAATTTTTAATAAACTATTTCTTAATCACGGAGTGTTGATCTTTCTGACCTTACCCGTATGCTTTAACATGTGATTACAGCCAGATCCGAGATAAGGTAAGTGTATTGTGACCAAAATTGTCATAATTGTTCAATTTGTTTTCCTTTCAGGGAAAGAAACCGTGAAACTATTGAACTTTTAATGTTTACACACAAACTACCATCCAAAAAAAAAAAAAAAAAAATTCAAATACACACACAAAAAAAATGAAAATAAAAATTATTTAAGAAATACAATTGCTTGACGATTTGTATTAAACTTTTTAATTTTCGAAGTGGATATCCACTCGGAACGACAAATCGGGGAGCCGATTTCGAATTCCAGTTCAATTCCTTTCATTCACTTACGCACAAATACCCTTGAGAAAGGTATTAATCCGTCTCTTCCCTCCAGTTATGATTTAAATAATAGGACAGATTTGGTTCTATAGCCTTGGCCGGCAACCAGTCTACCGCAGAAACTAATAGCAATCTACTGCGGGATAATCTTTTGCCTAGTTATTCATGTCTCTTTCGAGACATGATCGCCCAAAGTGTGTATCATGTATGGCACTTAACTGACTGAAATAACTTAATAACTACAAGACTTTGAAATATTTTTAAAATATTTTTGAAACTTTATAAATTATTATAATTAAAAAGATGAAAACAATTCTTTAAAATTTCATTATTAATCAACATTTTCTTCAGACTATAACTTCCTTAATTTATATTATTTATTAAATCAATTAAAATTAATTATGTAATTAAACGATGTCATAGTTTTATTGTACTTTTTTTGTTGCTGTTGTTTTTGTTTTTGTTTTTGTTTTTGTTTTTGTTTTTTTGTTTTTGTTGCTGTTGTTGTTTTTTTTTTGTTTTTTTTTTTGCTATTGCGAGCAGCTTTTCGGAATAAGGACCAAATGCTTGAAAAAATAATAAATGATTTACATTACCAGTGAGCAGTGACGATTCTACGGGGGCTGCAGAAGGGGTTAGTGCATCCCCACCTAATTTTGATTGGAGCCTCGGTTGGCCCTCCTTTTTTAAAAGCTTCAAAAATTTATGAAACTGAATTTTTCTTTCTGCGTTTTCTTTTTCATTTAGTTTTTTAAGGATATATACAGATACCAGTTTGAAAGAAAAAAATACATAATAAAACAACCAGATAGATGGAAACAGACATGTTGTTAGGGAGGGAAAGAGAATTGTCATATTTTCATATCTGAAGGAAGACGTTATTTAGAAATAATGTCCACAACTTGATATGCAGATACATAGGCCGTTAGTGATTTATGACCGAGCGAAAGAACTGGTCAGTAATTTTAGAAAAAGTAGATAGACTAAACTAATTGGAGTAGATAGACTAAACTATCGCCCGGTTCACACTCCACCCACGTCTATTGAACAGGTGTAGAGGCTCATCGCTTGTTCCCTGTTTAGGATGTGGTTTCCGGCTTTCTTTTTTCCAATTTTTTCTTTTTTATGTAGCCCCCTGCACATCAGTGGTGTTACCACCTTGCTCGAGGTGATATAATTAAAAAAAAAAGCAACCATTTCCCAGTCTTTTATTGAATCTGTCAGTCAGAACAGACTCAGCAGGGCCGTAGCTGATGCTAAAAAATCACCGGGCACAGAGAAAATTGACCGGATTTATTAGTTGACAATGTGATGACGTCATCAGTGTCATCCGTTTCTAGAAACTATGATTTTTGCGGATTTTTTCGGCTATTCCAATGGAAATTAGGCACAGAACGTGAACGAAAACAGGAAATCGGGTTCGGACTTTTTGAGTATAACCAGTCTTTTCTCCCAAAATTAATAAATAAACAAACAGATTTTTACTGCGTTCATTCGGATGTTTTCTTCGTTTTTCTTTCTTTCTTTCTTTCTTTCTTTCTTTCTTTCTTTCTTTCTTTCTTCGTGAATTGTTTAGTTTGATTTCTGACGAAGATATTTTTCCTCGCCCGGATTTTCACTATGAATGCACGGATCGGCTCGGACCCGTGCCCGGTGTGCCCGGTAGTCAGATACGGCCATGGAAGAGAGTAATAAAATATCAATTTCAGAAATAATCAGTCATCATTCACAAGTATCAGCTAAAATTCGAATACCAGCAGTCAAAGTAAGAAAAAAAAATCCTTTTACTCCTCCTTTTAAAAGCAAAATCTTAACGGTTAAAATATTTGGCAATAAAGAAGAAAACAAAGAAAAATATAAGAACTTACTTATTTTGCACCTCTCTTTTAAGTAACCCCACTAAATCGCTGTAAACAACAGCATAGTATGAAGAAACATGCCATAAACTTAATAAAAAAGAACTTTTTTCATCAAAATGTTTATGTTATTATTAACAGCAAAGATCAAAATATTTTTAATTATTTAAAATAAAAAATTAATCCTTTCTAACACGTTCGAAATTTTGTAAAAATCTTGTTTTGATTTTCATTAGCAGGTAACCATTGCGAATGTTTAAAAAGGAAAATGTAATATTATGTAACTCAGTTTTTTCCGATGAAAAACACATTAAATTGGAAATTCTTGCAAAAATCAAATAATTGTCGGATTTTAATGAAACTTTCAGAACTTATTCACAAATGAATGAAATTATTTTTTAAATTATTTTCTTTAAAAAATCTTGGTAAGAATGTATTTTTTTATTACATCTGTTACTCCTTTCGAAGTAAATTCATTAAATTTCAAGAAGTTAAATTTTGTAGGAAAAATTGATTTTATTGATTAAACGCAGAACTCATTGGCAATGGTGGGGGGGGCTTACGGACTGAGATTTTTTTTAGGAAGAGGAAACAAACTCAAGCTGTTTTTATACTACACCACTATCGTATACACAACTTAGGAATGAGTTTACGTATACGTATGTTACGTCACTAAATTAAACGGAATAACTTTTCATTCATAGTAGTAGAGTTCTAATCTATTCTTGCCCTCTTTTCCACTTTCAAGCAGTTGGAACACAAGACAGGTTAATTCAAAAATAAATACAAAGGTTTAATAATTACGTCAATACTAGCAGAACAATGCGTTTTTTCTGCTTTGATGTTTTCCCCTCTACAAACCTTTTTGAAGCACTAACGATTTGGTTATTCGCTAACGAAAATTAAAACAAAACTTTTCACCAAAATTTCGAAAGTATTAAAAAGTATTAAACTTTAAAAAGTAATAATTAAGTTATACTTCAAACTTTTCTTTTAATAACATGAACTTTTTGATAGAAAAAGTTCGTTTTTAGTAAGTTTTGGGCCTATTTCTTCATACTATTTTGTTTTTTCAGCGATTTAGTGGAGGTACCTAATACACCGATATAATTTAAATCAATAGTCTACATATATATTTATATCTTACAAAGTTACAAATATATTGTTACGTAATTTTTGTTCGGCCCAATTCGTAAAATAAGTAAACCTACCATAAATGCTAGCTTTAATGACGACATCTTCATTCAAACAAAATCCGATAATGACATTATAGAACTTTAAAAAATGTAAAAAACGCCTTAAAATTATTTATAAAGAAGGTACCTCCACTAAATCGTTAAAAAACAGCATAGTATGAATAAAAAAAAGGCTCCAAACTTCATAAAAACAAGCTTTTTCCATCAAAATGTTTATATTATTATTACGAAAAAAGATCAAAGTATTTTTTTTTAATTATTTTTTTTAATTTAATTTCTTCTAACACGTTCGAAATTTTGGTAAAAAAATCTTGTTTTGATTTGAGTTAGCGGATAACCAAATCGTTACGAGAGTTTGCAATGGAAAACGTAATCTTGCCACCGGAAAAATACTGTCTTAGTATTTTTCCGGTGGCAAACACATTAATTCTTGCAAAAATGAAACAATTGTCTGATTTTAATGAATCCTTCAGGACTTATTCACAAATGAATGAAATTATTTTTTAAATTATTATTTTTTAAATCTTGGTAAATTTTTTTTGCTTCTGTTACCCACCGTCCACGTAAATTCACGAAATTTTAAGAAATTAAATTTTATTGCGATAAATGATTTTATTATTTAAACGCAGGACTTATTGCAAAATGTAAATCATCTATTAATTTTTTGAAAAATCTTGCCTCTCTTTCCGAAAGAGTAAAATAAAAAATGCAATATAACTCTAATAAAACTCTAATATTATTTAATTTGATAAGTTTTTAATTGCTTGAATAAATAATAAAAATTAAGAACATATTATCTGAAGAAAAAAATTCGACTAATAATGAAATTTTAAAAGAATTGTTTTCTTTTTTTTTTAATTATATTAATTTGTAAAGTTTCAAAAATATTTTTAAAATACTTCAAAGATTTGTTGGGGTTAGTTTAAAAACTTATTCAGCGAAGATTATATTTAGTAATCGAAAATTAACAAGTTTAATACAAATCGTTTTGCCTCTATTTTTAAAATAATTAAATTCTTTTTTTCTGTATTTGAAGTTTTATGTTTGTATGGTAATTTCTATGTGTAAATTAAAAGGTCATGTTATTCAGAGTTTTCTTCCCTTACCCGAACAAAAATTTGTCATTTGTGATTGTCATCTCTCTAATCTGACAACCTCTCAACACATTTGATATATGGCGGACAGGTCAAAAAGTTCAACTATGGGATTAAGAAATAGTTTTATTCTAAATTTCATGCTATAAATAGATAATAAATCTGTAAATCAGATTAGTTTAACATAAAATTTGCTATTTTTCGAAAGATAATGTGTCATAAATGTGTATTTCATTTTTGCAAGATTTTCAAAACCGAGAATTAAGTTTTGTTTAGCTCGCTTAAAAATGGCCGAAAAATTGACAGATTAAATGAAAATTTCAAAAATTTAGATTCCAATCAACATAATTTTTGTTTGAAATACACCAGAGTATTTTGCTTACTAGAAATAGTTAATTTAACCATTTAGCTTTCAATTAAAACTAAAATAAAACTTTCAAGAAAATATTTTATTTTTAAAAATTCAATTTATAATTTAGATATCGAAAATGAATGAAGGTAGCTATTATAATGTAAATAACAATTAAAAAAATATTGTTGATAGTCTCATTGGCTTAACAGCGATAATTTTACCACATTTCCCTACTAAATGTGTACTAGTTTTAACTCAAGACTTCTAAACAACAACAAGGAATGTCCTGAAAAATATAAAATTGTTTTCTTTAATAACCTAATCGAAAGAGCTAAACTCGTTTCTTCATCCAAATTAATTTTCTTTAAAGAACTAAACGATATAAAACAGACATATCAATAATGGGCATCTTCATTACATAATCATCCAGCAAATAAAATTTTATTTTAAACAACAACAATTTAATAATATAAACCATAGTTATAAATATAATATCGTCGACAATTACGCTATTAACATATTTTACCAAAATCAAATGCACTGCAATTACATAAAAAGGTCAACCAACAATGAATAAAATAAAAAGTGGATATATAAAACCAGTCCCTTAAAATAATCTAATTTAATATTTACTGCAAAAATTCTAAGACACTAAACTTAGTTATGAAAAAGAATATATCCCAAACTACCACCCGACTATATAAACAGAAAATAAAATCTTCTCCACAAGAAAAATAAGACATTATTTAATTTGAAAAAAATTAATTGATTTTTATGTATAAAAAATGTGGACATTATTGCAGGTACTTTGACTGATTTGCTCAAGAAATAACAGAATATGTTGGAAAAATGCATCAAGCTTAATAAAAAAATGTTTATCGTCAAAATCTTTGTTATTACCAACAAGAAAGATGAAATAATCTTTTTATTAAGTTATATACTTAATCTATAATTTCGTCATGGTGGTCTTTTTTTTTTTAATGACAATGAACAAATGACTATACTACACTGTGCAGTTAACAAAATCAAAATAAACAAAGCATCTGCTCGAAATTACAAATTAAACATGGTATAAATTACAAATTAAACATGGTATAAATTACAAATTAAACATGGTATAAATTACAAACTAAACATGGTATAAATTACAAATTAAACATGGTATAAATTACAAATTAAACATGGTATGAATTACAAATTAAACATGGTATAAATTACAAATTAAACATGGTATAAATTACCCATTGCAGTCTGTTTAGGAACCTCTACTCCAATTTCGATACTTAAGTCATAAAATGAATTTTTAAAAATAAAAACTTTTTCTTGAAACTTTAATTTGAAAAATTGAAAGCTAAATGATTAAATTTACTATTTCTACTAAGCAAAATACTCGGTTGTATTTCAAACAGAAATTATATTCCTGGGAATCTAAAATTTTGAGATTTGTTTTTTTAGTCATTAATTTTTAGGCCATTTTTTGAGCAAATTAGACATTTGTAAACAAAATTTAATTCTCGGTTTTAAAAATCTTGCAAAAATAAAATATACATCTCTCACTCGTTATTTTTGGAATACTTATAAAATATAAAGTTAAATTAATCTGATTTGAAACGAATATTACTTGTTTAAGGCATGAAAATTAGAATAAAGGTATTTTTTAATCACAAAGCTCTGACTCGTTGACCTTTTAAGTAGACGATGACAGCACCTATCAATCAATCAATCAAGCAATCAGAACCTATGGTGACCAAAAGTTGATATAACCCAGTTTAGCATTTTGTAAGGAGAACAACCCTTAAAATATGTGACCTTTTAATGATTAGTCTCCTATAAATTTCCATAGTAAAAGAAAATGTGCAGTTTAACATAATAAAAAAAAAGAACTAGAAATTATTTTTAAAATCTCAATTCTAAATGATTTGTATTAAGCTTATGAATTTTTGATTTGTAAATAAAGTTTATTTTTAATGAATTAATAACCGAAGACACTGAGTAATTGAAATGAATTTAAAAAGATGTTTGAAACTTTAAATAGCAAAGAAAAAAAAATGAAAACAATTCTTACAAAGTTTCATTATTCATCAAAATTTCTTTCTTTTTCAGAATATGATGTCCTAAAATTATATTATTTATAAAATCGATTAAAAATTTATCTACATTAAAATTAGCGTAGTTTTAACGCATTTTTAATTTTACTATTCGGAGCAGATTTTCGGAAAAATGGTCTGATAATTAAAAAAATAAAATTATATCATTTACATACCCCAATGAGTCTAGCATTTAACTAATAAATAAAAAATTGGTATAGATAATGTATTTTTAGAAGTCTTATGCAATTAATTGAAGTGAGAAGGGGGGGGGTAACAGATATAATATATATATATATATATATATATATATATATATATTTGCCAAGATTTTGTAAAAATAATAATTGCATGAATAATTTCATTCATTTGTGAATAATTCCTTAAAAATTTATTAAAATCAGACAATTTGTTGATTTTTGCAAGAATTTTCAAATTAATGTCTTTCAACGCCAAAAAAGACTAGCGTTTTGCTTAATAGTCGTACTCGTGCTTAATTACGTACATCGCTGACGGAAAACAAGAAAAGAAATTTTAATTGACATTTAGCACATAAAAGAAAGGATTAAAACGTTTTAAAAAATAATGACAACATTTGATCTTTCCTTTTAAAAATAACAAAAAATTCATTGATAAAATATTGTTTTCATGATTTATTTACCCTTTTAACATCATGCTATGCTGTTTTTTCGGCAATTGTGTAGAGGTACCTAATGTAAACCATAATCATGAATAGAATATTGTCGACAATTACGCTATCTAAACTTATTTATAAATGCAACTTTGTGTGTGTGTGTGTGTGTGTGTGTGTGTGTGTGTGTGTGTGTGTATCCCTTACCTATAGACTCTGAAACGGCTGAACCGATTTTCTTGAAAATTTACACAA
This sequence comes from Ascarosepion bandense, assembly GCA_037127315.1. Taxonomy (NCBI): domain Eukaryota; kingdom Metazoa; phylum Mollusca; class Cephalopoda; order Sepiida; family Sepiidae; genus Ascarosepion; species Ascarosepion bandense. The sequence continues at coordinate 4,425,689 of JBBBDQ010000514.1, read as the reverse complement.
TTATACTATAAACGTCTGCGAGTGTTCTTAGCTAGATTTTGTGTCGAGGTACACCCGATAAATATCGAAAATCGATAATCGAAAACATCGGGTTATAAAAGGAATGGTCCGATTTTAATAAAATTTGATACACTCATAGGCAAAGACATTAGAAACGATATTCAGAAGTTTCAAGGTTGCAGTTCTTACAATAGTGCAGAAAATCGATAATATATATATATATATATATATATAAGGCAAGATCCCGGGTCTGTTTTTCAGCCTTTTATTTTAGTTTTTGCTTCGGCTTTGGCTCTAAGTAGGTATAATTGTCGTTCTTAGCCTCAGCCATGATACCATTTACTCAGAGAACTTATTTAGCCTTCAAAATTCAGTTTACGACGAAAAATACTTATTTGATATCGATACCAGGAAATCAAAATTTGACTTACATCCATTCATTTTTCTTTCAGTCTGCGGTTTCTCTTTAACTGGAAACAACTATTGCTTTTTAGTCTTTCGTGCCAACGTCCAAAGAGTCTGAGCTCCAGGACCATGGATTAGTTTTAAAGCTTTCATTACACTAGAGCAACGCCGGGCTATACTGCTAGTTAACATATATTACCAAAATCAAATGCACTACAATTACAAAAAAAAAAGGCTACCAAACAATGAATATAATCATACACGGATATATAAAACAAGTCGCTTAAAGTAAATACATCTGATTAATTATTTACTACAAAAATTATAACTTAGTTATGAGAAAGAATATATTCCAAACTACCACACGACTATATAAACAGAAAATAATATCAGGTCTGAATCGTAAAATAAAAATACAATAAAACAAAAACATTATTTAAGTTTTAAAACTGTTGATCGATTTTTTGTATAAAAATACTATGGACACTATTACAGATATTTAGGTAATCTTTGTTATTGTCAACAGGAAAGACGAAATAATTTAATAAAAACGTTATATCCTTAATCTATAATTTCGTCATGGTGGTCTATTTCTCACAAACGGTGCCCAACTGACATTACTAATATTATAAATATTTTATATATATGTATTAATTATATATATACATATATTAATTATATTTATTAATTTTGCGACATTGTTTATTATGTATGCTCATTTTATATATATGTATTAATTATAAACACGTATTTTAATCATATTTATTAATATACACACACACACACACACACACACACACACACACACATATATATATATATATATATATATATATAAGCTCTATGAGATTTTATTGAGCACTGTTTATAATTAAATAAATGCCGGGTTACTTAAAATAATAAAACCTTGAGTCCTCTTCACATGGATTTATATATATATATATGATTAATATATATATATATATATATATATATATATATATTAATCATATTTAGTAATATTGGGACATTGTTCATTATGTATGCTCATTTTTAAATGTTATATATATATATATATATATATATATATATATACTTTAATAGAATGTTTGAATTTTTATATACCGGCAATAATTATTAGGTGAACCCATTTTTTTTTTAAAAACTGATGTATTTCGTACTATTTTTAGTATTTATTGCCAATAGTTTTATGAAAATAGAATGGTTCTTTTGTTATTATTAATTTGTAAAATTTTACAAGGCAACCAGGAAGCCTTTGCTTCGGCCAGCCAATAAGAAGAAGAGACTAGCATGGGGAAGAGATCACAAAAACTGGACACTAAAACAGTTCATTTGATGCACATATTATTGCGCAGTATTAATAAAGAACCATTCTATTTCATTTAGAAATATCCACTTGGCAATACTTATTTAAAATAATATGAAATACATCATTTTCTTTATAAAACTAAGGTTACATAATAATTACGGCCGGTAGTGAATATTCATATAAAAATTCAAATATTCTCATAGAAAATGATAACTTATTCTTATCATATCTTATATTTTATATTCATAAATATAGGCTCCGTAAATAAATAAACTTAATTACATTGAACCCGCTGGCTAATATTAAATATTAACACTGATCCAGCCAAAAGGTTCAATGTAGAAAATTTACAGAGCCAATATATATTATATTTACAAATGAACATGCATGATGAGAAAACGATTAAAAATTCATAAAGACTTCATTAAAGACTTTATAAGAATAATTATATCCGAAGTTTAATGGACTTTAATATCCACTTTAATATTTGAATATGCTCTATCCCTGATACATAGACTTTCACCTGTAAATGTAGCATACCTTAAAGCTATATTTTATCATGTGTATAGATCTCTCTCTCCTTTCTCTCTCTCTCTCACGCACCCCCCCCCACACACACTATATATATATATATATATATATATATATATATATATATATATATATATATAACTTAGAGAAAATGTTCAAATTATAAATCTCTCTGCCTGCATCACTTTTTAATGTTAAAAATTTTTAATACTGATTAGGATCAGGTTCTTGGAATTTACCTTCCTACTCTTCCACTTTGGATTAAAGAAAAACAAACAAACAATATATATATATATATATATATATATATATATATATATATATATATATATATAAATCGGTATCACCCCAGGTAAAAAAGTAAAGCCACTTAGACACAAGGGGTTAAGCGATATGAAAGAATTAGTAACAGAAACATTAATAATGAGCGGGAAGAGGAAAGAGTAATCCGGAAGACAGTAGATTGCAATTGACATTGCATTTCGATCTTTATATATATATATATATATATATATATATATATATATATATATATATATTGTGTGTGTATTTTGGCAGCATTTTTTCATTAATGCAGGTTTCATTGAATAATATAGACAAGTTTTGTCTATTAATTTTGTGTAGGATCCGTTCATACCGTCTGATATACTTGATGGTGATGTCGTTGAAAGACAACAAAAAATCACAGTAATTGTTGATTTTTTTATCGGATCTAAGCTTTCGGCTCACATAAGCCATTATCAAAAGTAAATATTAATACACAGTAAACATAGAACATTTAAGTTATTAACAATAAAGAGAATTGAATTGAAAATATAAGTCCATCCCTACCGTGGCGGATGGCCGAAGACAGTGACAAAATAGTGGCATTGTGGTCCCTGGTCTGATTACAGACATTTGAGTACGTTATTGGAAGTATCATAATTGATTGTATTCAAACCAGGTTTAAATTGTTTAATGTAGATTGCTTCGAGGATTTTTAGTTTCTGTTTGTTATTTTCTTGCTTAAGTATGTACGTGTTATCAACAAGCGTTTTTCTCAGAAGTGTGCGTTGATAACCGTGTTGTTCTAAATGACGGAATATATTTGAATTTTCATTTAAGTGCAACGTCAGACGCCTTGAGAGCGATATATATATAGATGTGTGTGTATGAATGTGTGTGTATATATATATATATATATATATATATATAGAGAGAGAGAGAGAGAGAGAGAGATAGATAGATAGATAGATAGATAGATAGATAGATAGATAGATAGATAGATATAAAATGCAATTGACATTGCATTTCGATCTTTATGTATATATATAGATAGATAGATAGATAGATAGATAGATAGATGTGTGTATGAGTGTGTGTATAGATAGATAGATAGATAGATAGATAGATAGATAGATAGATAGATAGAAATATTATAAAAAATATATGTCCACTATGATACATAATATGAAAAAAAAAAATAATAACATTGAATATTTAGTTTCATTAATTATTTTAATAAACTGATTAACTGCTCCCAGCATAGACAATTTTATATTTATAAATTTATTTAGCATATATTGTTAGCATTTTTAACAAGTTATATTTTGCTAATAATCCAATATTCTTGTTTGGGTCATACCGAGCGTAATCATTGCGATAAATTTCGTGAACTTTTAAATATTTTTGATAACAATAATTATTTTTTTAGATTCTGATTTTGACTTTGCAATTGATTGATAAGATTCAATTTACATTTGCATTTATATAAGTTAAATTACATAAATTGTGCACAAATCAATAAGTATTATTATTATTATTATTATTATTATTATTATTATTATTATTATCATCATCATCATATTTCGATATCTGCTATAGTTACACAACCTTACAAGTTTGTGAGAAGACCTAACAGGTCGTAGTGTATTTGTTATGGCTACATTTCATGATTTGTTTTTCTATCTCCCATAACATCACTAGTGTTACATGGACGAAGTTCTTCCTAGTTTCTAAGTTGTACTTATCAAAATATTTGTTTAATTTTTTCTTACGCTGGGGTTTTTAGGGATGTTTTTCAGTGTGTTGTTTTGTTCGTTTTTTTATCATTCCAAGCGCATCTACTATCATTGACACTATTCTTGTTTTCAATTTCCACATTTTTTCCCTATTTCAATTTCCAGGTCTTTATACGTCTATGCGTTTCTGTTGTATAAATATTTCATTCAGGGTCCCAACTAGGAACCTACGATCAGAAATAGTTTCTAGTTTCATGACATTTTCCACTAATCATTTAAAAAAATGATCACCTGCATTTTACATAGATAAAGCTCTTGGTAAGGTGTGAGCTGTACTTGTGAGTACAATATTTGTATTTTTTTAAAAAATCATATCACCCCGAGCAAGGCGGTAACGCCACTGAAGCGCAGGGGCTACGTAAGAGTGAAAAGATTGGAAAAAAGGAAGCCGGAAACCACATCCTAAACAAGGAACAAGGGATGAGCCTCTTCACCTGTTCAATAGACGTGGATGGAGTGTGAACCGGGCGATAGTTTAGTCTATCTACTCCAATTAAATTTTCTTCAAGGCATAGGCTAACAGGTACCCTTTTAATCCCAGGACTCCAACTCCAACTGGAATTATTGATGTTCACATATACCAAACACAATTTTGAGATTTTCACTTTAAGATCTTCGTATTTTGATAGTTTTTTGAAGACCTACGAAACTATATCACAATCTGCAGGGACTGTCATTTGAATAAGAAAACACATTCTGTTTTCGTAGTCTTTGGTCACAATGTCTGGGCGATTAATTTTGATTGTCCCGTCTCTGTATATTGTAAAATCCCATATAATTGTTCCAGATCCTCTCTAACTAACAGGGTCGGGGTGATGTTCATATTATTATTATTATTATTATTATTATTATTATTATTATTATTACTAAAATTAAATCTGGATGTGACCAGATTAATATCTTCATTTCTCTTTCAAATCTAAAAAGTTAAACATCAGTCGTTTCTGCGGTTAACATGGTTAATAATATCGGTTTTAGCCAAAATAATGAATATAAGGGGACTTGTTTTATTTGTAAAATGCTTTCTGATATACTTACGTCGATTTTCACTTGTAAATTACATTATTGCTATTATCATATTTACATTATTTGGAATATTGTCCTCATCTTTGTCGCCATTTGTACGACGTTTCATCTTCAGGTGCTCGGAATTTTGAACAGAACTCTTTATTACAATCACTGGGGTATATGAACTCCATTCTTTGCGTAGTGCCTCTTTTGGAAGTCATGAGTTATCTCCCTCTAACCCTGTAAGTTACTTGTTCACCACTGCTGTAGCCTGGTATCGAATTCACAATTCTTGGGTCAAGTCACAGGAACTAACCATCGTCTGTATCCACTGGGCCTCTCAGAAATATTGACAAACACTATTATCATCATTATTACTATTATTGTCATTATTATTATTATTATTATTATCATTATTGAATGTATTTTGGTGATGTAGACTTCTTTTTATAAAACAATTTTCACCCTGTAGAAGGCCCAATAGCCACTCGAGGTAGAAGGTTACAGAGTAAGAGACACAGATTATGAGTATATGTCAGAGAAATACGATTAAAAGTAGACTTTAAGAAGTTCGGATTGTAAAGATTGGGAAAATATCATTAGGTGGTCTGGGCGAATAGCTTTGATTCTTCTGTCTGTGTGCATTGTAAAATCTTATAAAATTGTTACAGATTATTATTATGTTGTCATTTTTTATCATATTTCCATTTCTGCTATGGTCGCACTACTTACCAAGTCTGCGAGAAGACCTAAGGCAGGTCGTGGTGTGTTGTTATGGCTCCATTTAATGTTTTTTGTATCTACTCTAACACCCCTAGCGTTACATAGACAAAGTTCTCCCTAGTGTGTGGGCTGAACTTAACAAGAAAATTTTTTGTATATCTCTTAAGCTGGGGTTTCCAGGGATTCTTTCAATGTGTTGTCTTGTTCAATTTTTTATCATTCCAAGTGCACCTACTATCACTGGCACAACTCTTGTTTTCAATTTCCACATTTTTCTATTTCAATTTCCAGGTATTTATATTTTGGCAGTTTGACAAGCCATATCAATTATTAGGCAAGTTTTTCTTTCTGGTTTTTAACAATAATGTCCGGTCTACTTACTTCAATTTTTCTGTCTGTATAGATGGTTTAATTTCTTTGAATGGTGACATCTATTTTTGTAACCGGAACTGCGTGGGGTTCATACCAGTGTTTGTTTACAGATTTTTCATAGTGTTTGCACATTGTCAAATGTAAATATTGCCCCACTCTATCGTGACGATTTTTATATTCATTTGGGGCAAGTACAGAACATCCTGAGATTAGATGGTCTAATTTTCTTGGTATTTATCACAGAACGTGCATTTTGGATCCACATTATTATGTATAATATTTGCCTGAAAGTTCCTAGTGAAAAGACTTTGGTCTTGCGCTGCAAGAATAAAGCCTTCAGTGTCAGACTTTAATCCAGATGCACGTAACCATCGATGAGTATTAACTTATCAACATTGGATTTATTAGCACGTTCTGGATATTGGCCATGCAGAGGTTTGTCTTGCCAGCGTTGTTTCGTCTGTTCAAGAGCTTTATCCTTGGCTTTCTTTTTATATTTTTTACTGCGATAGTTGGATCTTGGCTTCTGCTATGCTTTTCTACAGAATCTACTAACTGTAATTCTTGTTTGTATTTACTGCCTTCTTTCATTATTGAATATTTTTTCTTTCTTTCTTCATGTTGCCTTACTAATTGTAACATCCAATCCTTTGTTGTTTCTATGTATGTTAGTAAGCCAATAGTTGTTGTCTTGTATGACAATTCCAGCTGAATAAGACCTCTTCCACCTTCTTTACGGGGTATGTATAGACGGTCTACATCAGCCTTTGGATGATGCATCTTATGCTTAGAAAGAAGCTTTCTTGTTTTAGCATCCATTCGCCTGATGTCGTTTAGAGTCCAGTTTAAGATGTTAAAGCTATATTGGACAACTGGGATTGCAAGGCTATTAATGGCCATAACTCTGTTCTGTGAATTTAATTCAGTTTTTAATATCATTCGTAGCCTTCTATAGTACTCTTTACGCACTATTTCTTTCATTTTTTTATGGTGAATGTTTTTTATGGTGAATGTTTTCGCTCTCATTTATTATTATTATTATTATTATTATTATTATTAATTTTTACCTGTGGAAATTTCACGGTTTTTTTATATTAACATTTTGATGAATCTTAATTCTACAGTTAACGACTGAATAAGCGTATAGCAAATTCAATGACAATAAAATATCCGTAGAAATTTCCCTATTGTATCATTAAATATTTGAATCTAACAACTTTAACAAAATATTGCAAAAACAATAATAAATATAAGGTTCCTTCTCTCTCTCTCATTCTCTCTCTCTCACTTCTTCTTCTTCTTCTTCTTCGTTCATATCATTACTCCTTGCTTTCATTCGTTTTTTCTTATATTTACAGATTGCTTGTCTCTCTTCTGCTCGTAATTGTTCTCGTCTTCTTCGCTGCCGTTCTCTTGTTGACCCATTTTGTTGTCTTGTTCTTTCTTCCCATTACAATGATGTATTTGCAAAATACATTTAATTTCATTCATTACAGCAAAAGCGTGATAAACGTAGGTACCTAGGCAGGTATTACTGTATTATTATATAAAAAACTACGACTTGCTATGTTATTCACAGCGAGAATTGAAGGACCGATTAGATAAAATAAACAAAAATAAACGAATGAACGGGATCTCTCTTAGTTGAAAGATATTTTATATTTTATATTTTCATTTGCTTTGAGTGTCAAAAACTTTCATAGACATGTTTCTGTTTTTTTTTTTTGTTAATAGGCTCATCAATACCTCGTTAAACAGTGTGCAAACTTTTTACGTTTCTGTCTTTGATAATAAGGTCTGGACGATTTTTAAAAATCGTTTCACACCCCACCATTGCAAGGTAGTAAAGCCACTAACACCCATTGGTTTAATGCGAAAGAAAAAGAAAAAAACTGTATAATTAAGGAGCGAGAACAGTAAAAGAAGAGAAGCGAAGAAGGCAACAGACAAAGAAAGACATTGCGTTTAAATGTTTGAAAGCAAAAAGATAATTCTACAATCCACCGAGAAAGAAACTACCATACGTCACCCTGTACTGGGAAGATGCAGTGACAAATCTCATATAAGGCGATTATCCCATGAACTTGGCGTCGTTCAGAACAGAAAATATCAGGTATTTAATTCACCAATGATAAATGTAAGCTGTTGTTTTGATTACAATTAATATGAATGTTTACTTATAATTTTGTGAATTATGGCAAGATCTAGCTTTTATTAATTTTTTTTTAATCATTTCACCCCGATCAAGGAGGAAACGCCACTAATGTGCTACATGAATGTAAAGAGATTAATTAGAAAAGAGTGAGGAGTACAAACTAGTTAGAAAGGAACAATAGAAAGCTGAGAAAGCAGGTGCGATAACAGATACATAGGTGGAGAGAAAGGGAAGGTTATACGGGGGTTAGTAGATGAGTATTGACTTTGCATTTAAATTTCTGGAGGTTGTAGCCGTCAGGAAAGCAAGAATATGGGAGCGAGTTCCACAGGCGGGAAGTGCGAGAGAAGAAGCTGCAGGAGTAGAATTGTCGTCTGCATTTGGCTAACCTGACTGTGAATGGGTGGGACCCAGTTGCCAGTCTGGTTGCACGAGTAAACACCTGTTGAGGAGGCATCAGTGACTTAAGTTCGACTGAGCAGAAGCCATGAAAGTATTAATAGAACAGACAAAGGGGGGCCACATTTCGACGATGGAGAAGTGGCTGCAGTCGAGCCGCCAGATCAGTACCTATCACATTACATACTCTCCTTTGGAGCCTGTCGAGAACACTGAGGAGAAAGGCAGGGGCGCCAGACCATAAATGGCAGCAGTACTCCATGCACGGACGGATGGTTGACTTGTATATATGTAGGATGGATTCAGGTCCAAAATGCATAGAGCTTAGTTTAATTTGTAACGTATAAAAATGTAGGGATAAGAAAAATAAACCTTGTTAAGAGCCATAAAGCAATGTCCAGTGCCCACAATCAGATATGCGCTCACCCGGATGAGGGGGGGGGGCGTCGGGGGTAGTACATACCGGTCCAGATTATTAGAGAGAGAGAGAGAGAGAGAGAGAGAGAGAGAAAATCTTTTCTTTCAGAGTGTGTGTTGTGGTTCAATGGATATCGACTCAGACCCACAAATCGGAGAGTCGCGTTCGAATTCCAGTTGAATTTCTTGCATTCACTTACGCACAAATACTTTTGGGAAAGGTATTAATCCGTCTCTTCCCTCAAGTCATGGGTTAAATAATAGGACAAATTGGGTTCTATAGCCGTGGCTAGCAACTAGTCTACCGCAGAAAACAATGGCAACCTACTGCTGGATAATCTTCTGCCCAGTCAGTCATGTCCCTTTCGAGACATGATCGCCCAATGCATGTATCACGTATGGCACTTAACTGAATTTGTAATAAATCTTATTCGTGAGTAATGTGTAACTAAAATTTTTATTGGGTTATGTGTAATAAATCTTTTGGTGGGTAATGTGTAATGAATCTTATTGTAACCTAAGAGGGCTTATTTAAAAAAAGGAGTAGGTGCTCGTGGGTGTGTGTGTGTGTGTGTGTGTGTGTGTGTGTGTGTGTGTGTGTGTGTGTGTGTGTGTGTGTGTCGCGCACAGAGTGATGTCGAAGGAGAAGTTTAGGGTGGGTTGATAGTAGAAATGGCTTACACTGAACAAAGCACATCGCACGTCACCAGCCGTAACCTTTATATATTTAACAAAATAAGTAGGAATCTTAGAAACTTCAATTCACACAAGAGATTTTCCGCTTCAGCCTGGGTGGTAATGTTTTTGGTCTAATTTTCTTCCAATTTAGTTTAATCACTGTTAGTAAAATAAGTTCAAACATCTCTATTACATGTGCACTTCGTCATATCATCTATGCATTTATAAACCTGTCATCTTCATTCATTTTTACAACGACTTGCATCAACAAATATTATTTTCATGCACACATGGCATATTCTTAAACCCATCGCTCTCAGTTGGGTATAGGCCACTGACGGCGCCTCACCATTGACAATTGTGTCGTCAATGGTTCTGTTACATTTTTTTTTTTTTGACAGCTAGGAGTAGTTGCCCCTTTATCCTCCGGGCGGAGTAATAGTCGGTACTACACGTGATATACGCTTGGGCGATCATGTCTCTTTGATCCATGACTGAATAGGCAGAGGATATTCTCACAGTAGCTTGCCATTTCTTTCTGTGGCAGTCTGGTTGTCAGACAAGGCGATAGAACCCAATCTGTCTAGCAATTTAACCCATAAAGAGGGTATCTGTGCGTAAATGAATGTAAAGAATTCAATTGGAATTCGTACACGGCTCTCTGATTTCCAATATTCCTTTCACCACAACGCACATCTCCTCTCCTGAATCAAATGAATTATATTCTTAACACTACCAGCTTGGAATGCGTAACACAGGGAATCGAACAATAGATGATATTATATTTGATGAAGGCCAGAGGTCACAACTCCCAAAATGTTGTAATAGCAACAGCAAACGTAGGGACAATAGTCCTCACGTCTCCATTTTTTGTGCCATGACCATTCAGGAAATTAAATTTAAACTTTAGTGCTTATTGGCTGAAACTCTTACTCTAGGTCCATTTCATAGCTTTTCTCGATGTCTTCAATGTGATGGTTAGATTTGGTGTTTACTGACTAAAGCACTTACTCGAGGTTCATTTAATATTTATTTCGATGTGTTCAATCTCTTGGTTGATTTTGTGCTTACTGGCTAAAGCTCTTCCTCTTGGTTCATTTGATAGCTTTTCTCAATGTCTTCAATGTGATGATTGACTTTGGGGTTACAGGTTAAAGCACTTCGTCTAGGTTTATTTCATAGTTTTCTCGATGTCTTCAAAGTGACAGTTGACTTTGTTTCTTACTGGTTAAATTTCTTTCTCTCCGTTCATTTAATAATTTTTCTCGATATCTTCAAAGTAATGGATGACTTTAATTCTTACTGGCTGAAGCTTTTACTCGAAGTTCGTGTGAAAGTTTTTCTCGATGCCTTCAATGTAATGATTGAATTTGGTGCTTACTGGCTAAAAAGTTTAATCTATATTCGTTTGATAGATTACTTGATATTTTTAATGTGATGCTTGACTTTGGTGCATACTGGCTAAACCTATTACTCTAGGTACATTTGAAAGTTTTTCTCGATGTCTTCACTATGGTGGTTGACTTTGGTGCTTAATGGCTAAAGCTCTTCCTCTAGGTTCATTTGATAATTTTTCACGATGACTTTAATGTGATGGTTAGCTTTGGTGTTTACTGACTAAAGATGTTACTCTAGGTTTATTTAATAGATTATCACAATGACTTCAATATGATGGAGGACTTTGGTACGTACTGGCTAAAGCGCTTCCTCTAGATTAATTTGATAGTTTTTCTCAATGTCTTCAATGTGATGATTGACTTTAGTGCTTACTGGCTAAAGCTTTTACTCTAAGTTCATTTAAGAGATTATCTCGATGTCTTCAATATAATGGTTGATGTTGGTGCTTACTGGCTAAGGCTAATAGACGAGGTTCATTTAATAGTTTTTCTCGATGTCTTCAATGTGATGGTTGACTTAGATGTTTACTGGCTAAAGCTTTTCTTCTAGGTTCATATAATCATTTCGATGTCTTCAATCTCTTGGTTGATTTTGTGCTTACTGACTAAAGCTCGTCCTCTGGGTTCATTTGATAATTTTTCTCGATGCCTTTAATGTGATGGACGACTTTGGTGCATATCGGGTAAAGCACTTCCTCAATGTACATTTGATAGTTTCCACGATGTTTTTAATGTAATTGTTGGCTTTGGTGCTGACTGGCTGAAGCCCATCTACTAGGTTCATTTGAGAGTTTTTCCCGATGTCTTCATTATGATGGTTGGCTTTGGTGCTGACTGGCTGAAGCCCATCTACTAGGTTCATTTGAGAGTTTTTCTCGATGTCTTCATTATGATGGTTGGCTTTGGTGCTGACTGGCTGAAGCCCATCTACTAGGTTCATTTGAGAGTTTTTCCCGATGTCTTCATTATGATGGTTGACTTTGGTGCTGACTGGCTGAAGCCCATCTACTAGGTTCATTTGAGAGTTTTTCCCGATGTCTTCATTATGATGGTTGGCTTTGGTGCTGACTGGCTGAAGCCCATCTACTAGGTTCATTTGAGAGTTTTTCCCGATGTCTTCATTATGATGGTTGGCTTTGGTGCTGACTGGCTGAAGCCCATCTACTAGGTTCATTTGAGAGTTTTTCCCGATGTCTTCATTATGATGGTTGACTTTGGTGCTGACTGGCTGAAGCCCATCTACTAGGTTCATTTGAGAGTTTTTCCCGATGTCTTCATTATGATGGTTGGCTTTGGTGCTGACTGGCTGAAGCCCATCTACTAGGTTCATTTGAGAGTTTTTCCCGATGTCTTCATTATGATGGTTGGCTTTGGTGCTGACTGGCTGAAGCCCATCTACTAGGTTCATTTGAGAGTTTTTCCCGATGTCTTCATTATGATGGTTGGCTTTGGTGCTGACTGGCTGAAGCCCATCTACTAGGTTCATTTGAGAGTTTTTCCCGATGTCTTCATTATGATGGTTGACTTTGGTGCTGACTGGCTGAAGCCCATCTACTAGGTTCATTTGAGAGTTTTTCCCGATGTCTTCATTATGATGGTTGACTTTGGTGCTGACTGGCTGAAGCCCATCTACTAGGTTCATTTGAGAGTTTTTCCCGATGTCTTCATTATGATGGTTGGCTTTGGTGCTGACTGGCTGAAGCCCATCTACTAGGTTCATTTGAGAGTTTTTCTCGATGTCTTCATTATGATGGTTGGCTTCGGTGCTGACTGGCTGAAGCCCATCTACTAGGTTCATTTGAGAGTTTTTCCCGATGTCTTCATTATGATGGTTGGCTTTGGTGCTGACTGGCTGAAGCCCATCTACTAGGTTCATTTGAGAGTTTTTCTCGATGTCTTCATTATGATGGTTGACTTTGGTGCTGACTGGCTGAAGCCCATCTACTAGGTTCATTTGAGAGTTTTTCCCGATGTCTTCATTATGATGGTTGACTTTGGTGCTGACTGGCTGAAGCCCATCTACTAGGTTCATTTGAGAGTTTTTCCCGATGTCTTCATTATGATGGTTGGCTTTGGTGCTGACTGGCTGAAGCCCATCTACTAGGTTCATTTGAGAGTTTTTCTCGATGTCTTCATTATGATGGTTGGCTTTGGTGCTGACTGGCTGAAGCCCATCTACTAGGTTCATTTGAGAGTTTTTCTCGATGTCTTCATTATGATGGTTGGCTTTGGTGCTGACTGGCTGAAGCCCATCTACTAGGTTCATTTGAGAGTTTTTCCTGATGTCTTCATTATGATGGTTGACTTTGGTGCTGACTGGCTGAAGCCCATCTACTAGGTTCATTTGAGAGTTTTTCTCGATGTCTTCATTATGATGGTTGGCTTTGGTGCTGACTGGCTGAAGCCCATCTACTAGGTTCATTTGAGAGTTTTTCCCGATGTCTTCATTATGATGGTTGGCTTTGGTGCTGACTGGTTGAAGCCCATCTACCAGGTCTATTTGAGAGTTTTTTCTGATGTCTTCATTATGATGGCTGGCTTTAAGCTGACTGGCTGAAGCCCATCTTACTTAGGTTCATTGGAGAGTTTTCCCCCTCATTCCTCACTGCAGATGGTTGGTTTTGGGCTGACTGGCTTGGAAATTGTCCACTGTGGGTTCATTTGGAGAAGCTCTTTCTCGATGTCTTCATTATGAGCAAGGTCATTTTGGTGCTGACCTGGTCAGGTCTGCATCCATTGGTCTGCTTCTGAGAGTTTTTCCTGATGTCTTCATTATGATTGGCTGGATTCTTGGTGTTGATCATTGAAGCCCATCTACTAGGGTCTTGGTTTGAGAGTTTTTCCTGATGTCTTCATTATGATGGTTGGCTTTGTGCTGATCAGCTCCATCTACTAGGTTCATTTGAGAGTTTTCCTGATGTCTTCATTATGATGGTTGGCTTTGGTGTTGATCGTCAGCTCCATCTACTATGGTCTATTTGAGAGTTTTTCTCGATGTCTTCATTATGACGTCATTTCTTGTTGACTCTGGCTTAAAGCCCATCTACCAGGTCTTGGTTTGAGAGTTTTTCTTGATGTCTTCATTGTTGACGTGCTTTGGTTTTGGTGCTGACTGTCAGCTCATCTACCAGGTCGATTTGAGAGTTTTCCTGATGTCCTTTCAGCCATGATATTGGCTTTCTTGGTGCTGACTGGCTGAAGCCCATCTACTAGGTTCAGCTTTCCTTGAGAAGAGTTTTTCCTGATGTCTTCATTATGATTGTTGACTTTGAAAGTGACCTGTCAGCTCCGTCCAGTTCAGCTCCAGTTTTTCCCGATGGTCTTCGTCGATGATATTGACTTTGTGCTGACTGGCTGAAGCCCATCTACTAGGTTCATTTGAGAGTTTTCCTGACATCTTCATTATGATGGTTGGCTTTGAGTTGATCGGCTGAAGCCCATCTACTAGGTTCGTCGGAGAGTTTCTGCATTGCTCCTGTCATGATGTTGGTTTGTTGATCATTGGGGTTTTCCATATCAGTTCATTTGAGAGTTTTTCTGGATGTCTTCATTATGATGCTCGTCTGAAGTTTGATCAGTTGAAGCCCATCTACTAGGTTCATTTGAGGAGCTTCTTCTTGATGTCTTTGTGGCTTGTCGATGGTTGGTTTCAAGTGCTGAGACTGTCAGCGTCCATCTACTTCTAATTGATTTGAGAGAGTTTTTCCTGATGTCTTTGTCAGTGATGGTTGACTTCTGAAAGTGACCTGGCTGGAAGCCCATCTACTAGGTTCATTTGAGAAAGTCTTTTCCTGATGTCTTCATTATGATGGTTGGCTTGGTGTTGACTGGCTGAAGCCCATCTACTAGGTTCATTTGAGAGTTTTTCTCTGATGTCTTCATTGTTAATGGTTGGTTTTGTGCTGACTGGCTGAAGGCCCATCTACTAGGTTCATTTTGGAGGTTTTTCCTGATGTCTTCATTACAGATGTTTAATTCTGAGAAGTTTAATTTATTGAAGCCCATCTACCAGTTTTATTTGAGAGTTCTTTTTCCTGATGTTCTCCTCATTATGATGTTGGCTTTAAGGCTGGACTTGGCTTTAAAGCCCATCTGTCATTCATTTGAGAGTTTTTCCTGATGTCTTCATTAATATGATGGTTGGCTTTGGTGCTGACAGGCTGAAGCCCATCTACTAGGTTCATTTGTTAGTTTTTCTGATGTCTTCATTATGATGGTTGGCTTTGAAAGGACTTCCTGGCTGTGCCCATCTACTAGGTTCATTTGAGAGTTTTTCCTGATGTCTTCATTATGATGGTTGACTTGCGCTGATCATTGAAGCCCATCTACTAGGTTCATTTTGAGTTTTTTTCCTGATGTCTTTCTTATGATGGTTGACTTTGGTGCTTACTGACTAAATCTCTTACTCTAGGTTCATTTGATATTTTTTCACGATATCTTGAATGTGACGGTTGACTCTGGTGATTACTGGCTGAAGCTGTTACTCTAGGTTCATTTGATAGATGAACTCAATGTGTTCAATATAATAGTTGAGACAGGTATTTACTGGATAGGGCTAATACTCTATGTTCATTTAATAGTTTTTCTTGATGTCTTCAATCTGATGGCTGACTTTTGTGCTTACGGGCTACAGCTCTTCCTCTAGGTTAATTTAATATTTAATATTTATTTCGATGTCTTTAATCTGATGGTTGATTTTGTGCTTACTGGCTCTATTACTGGGATCATTTGATAATTTGTCTCGATGGGATCTATGTGCTGGCTGAATTTGGTGCTCCATGAATAAATGTTACTCAACGTTCATTTCATAGATTTTCTCGATGTCTTTAATGTGGTAGTTTTCTGTGATGCTTACTGGTTAAAGCTATTACTTTAAATTCATTTGATAGATTTTCTCGATGTCTTTAATGTGATAGTTGACTTTGGTTGTTGTTTTGTTGGTTTGTTTTTATAGCAGATCAATCTCGGCAGGTCACTTATTGACAACTAAACTTTATTTTATTTATTGCAGGTAATACCTTTTTCTTTCAACAATTTATTGTTGTTTTATATAAGTTTTGTCTCTAAAAATACATTTTTCTTTTCAAGTATCAAGATTCATTGGGATGTATTTGTTCTTAAAGGCAGGGTCCCCAAGTCCTACTCTGTTATTTAGCCCATAACTGGCGGGAAGGGACGGATTAATACCTTTCCTAAGGGTACTACTGCTTAAGTGAATGCAGGGTATTCAACTGGAATTCGAACTCGGCTCACCTATTTCTCTTTCAGAGCCGATATCCACTGCACCACAACGCACATTCGTCACTAAACGCTTACAGCACCTTGTATTCCCAAGCGGTCACCCATCAAAGTACTGACCAGGCTCAACGTTGCTCAACTTCGGTGATCGAGCGAGAACCGGTGTATTCAACGTGATATGGCCATAAGCCAGTTGAGATTTTACTCTATATTCGTTTGATAGATTACTCGATATTTTCAATGTGATGCTTGACTTTGGTGCACACTGGCTAAACCTATTACTCTAGGTATATTTGTAAGTTTTTCTTGATCTCTTTATTTTGATGGTTGAATTTAGGGCTTACTGGCTAAATCTCTCACTCGAGGTTCATTTGACAACTTTTCTCGATGTCTTCAATCCAAAGGTTGACTTTGGTGCTCTCTGACTACTCGAATTTCATCTTCATTTTCAAAAAGTTTTTTCAAAAACAAAAAGAAGTTTTCTTAAATTTTCATTTAAAAAATAACCTTCATTACCATCATTATTAACTAACTGATGAGACATTGTTCTTTCAATGTCGAAACAAAATGTACAATTTTGTAATAGATTGTAGTTTGTACATGTACTAAAGTATAATAATTATATATAATATATAAAGAATTTATATATATATATATATATATATATATATATATATATATATATATATATATACTTTAGAACATGTACAAACTACAATCTATTACAAAATTATACATTTAAAATAAAATCAAAACAAATTGGGGAAAAATGTATATATATATATATATATATATATATATATATATATACAGAGATAAAAAATCTATGCAAGAACCAACAAACCTACCTAGGTTTCACCCTTCGGCTCGTCAGGTTAAATTGGCTAATTTACCCTGACGAGCCGTAGGGCAAAACCTGAGTAGGTCTGTTGGCTCTTGCATAGATTTTCTGTCTTTGTTGCTCTACTTTCGTATTGAGCGCTTTAGTGTTAGGGTTTTCGTCTTGGGTTTTTTTTTTCTTTCCTAAAAATATTTGACTTTTTGTTCATGTACTCCGTTTGTTTATTTTTTACTTCCCCTCCGTTTCCCTCCGAGTTCGTCCTTGGTGGGTTATTCAAGACGATATAAATTATAGTATAACTATTACTAGTATAGCAGAATTATTTCTGTTACCATTAATATTGTTATAGTTATTATCATTATTATATATATATATATATATATATATATATATATATATATCCTATTTTCACCAATTTCTTTTGTCTTTTTAGTCATTTATGTCTGTGGACTTATATGTCATTCCTATCTTTCTTTTTTATTTTGTGTAAGTATATATTATTTTCATTTTTATATAATTGTGTAATTGAGTACATGCATCCTGTCTGATCTCTCTTTTTTGCATATGTCGAATTTTTGTGTATGTATATATTATTTATAATTTGAGTTATGAAGAGAAAATATCAGAAGAACACATAAAAATATATGTATAAACTTCATGATAATACCTTGTCTGTCATTTTAAATGAAACCTGCATAAGAGAAAGATTACTGCGCAAATGCACAATATATATATATAATTATTTGTTTAAACCATTATTTTTTAGTAAATACTCGTATTTGAGTATACTAAAAATAATGTTCAAACAAGTAATAGCAATATGTCATTTGTTAAAACCATTTCGGTAATCTTGGGGATTTTCCGTAATATTATATATATATATATGTGTATATATATATAATACTTAATATATATATATATATGTATTTCTACCAGCCTGATTATCTACGATAAATTTCTGTTACGAAAATGTGTGTCATTCGGCAGGAATGGAACATTTTTTTTTAATCATATCAGCCCAAGCAAGGCGGTAATGCCACTGATGCGCAGGGGGCTACGTAAGAGTGAAAAGATTGGAAAAGAGAAAGCCAGAAACCACATCTTAAACAGGGAACAAGGGATAAGCCTCTTCACCTGTTGAATAGACGTAGGTGGAGTGTGAACCGGGCGATAGTTTAGTCTATCTACTCCAATTGAAAAAAAAAAGTAAAAAGATTGGAAAAGAGAAAGCCGGAAACCACATCCTAAACAGGGAACAAGGGATGAGCCTCTTAACCTGTTGAATAGATATGGGTGGAGTGTGAACCGGGCGATAGTTTAGTCTATCTACTCCAATTGAAAAAAAAAAAAAAAGAAAAGAGTGAAAAGATTGGAAAAGAGAAAGCCGAAAACCACATCCTAAACAGGGAACAAGGGATGAGCCTCTTCACCTGTTGAATAGATATGGGTGGAGTGTGAACCGAGCAATAGTTTAGTCGGGCGATAGTTTAGTCTATCTACTCCAATAAATTGCCAACAGAAAAAAAATAATCTGTAACTTACCAAAGTCGTAGATTGTCCTCCATTATCCAACATTGTAAGTTCTGTTCCACTGGCTACAATGACCTTAGTCTGCCTATCAATGTTTATTGTTACCCAACTGGTAATGGATGGCTGATAACCTGTGTACACAATCATAGTCACAATGAAAATAAAATGCACAAAAGAAATATTCAACTATGGATAAAATTGTAGGGCAGACTGAGCTCTCTAGTCTTAGTAGGGCAACTAGTCATCAAAAACAGAAAATGCCAAACCATGGAGAAGATAAATGGAAAAAACTTCATTACCTCATCCCAGGGACAGTCATTTTACAATTTACAGATAATAAAATAAAAATATATCATAAACTGTATCTCTAGTATTAGTAATGCTACAATTGGAAGTCATGAGTTATCTCCCTCTAACCCTGCAAGTTACTTGTTCACCACTGCTGTAGCCTGATACTGAACTCACAACTCTTTGGGTCAAGTAACAGGAACTAATGACTTCCAATTGTGGCATTACTACTAGGGAAGGAATGAGAATGACACACCCCAGTGATTGCAATAAATGGCTCGGTTTAAAATTCCTAGCACCTGAAGAAGACTGGAGTGTACAATGGCCGAAATGTCATAGAAATGGCAAACATAGATGAGGACAATAACCTCCTCCAGGTGCTAGGAATTTCAAACCGAACCCTTCACCACAATCACTGGGGCACATGATCCTCATTCCTTGCGCAGTAATGCCACGATTGGAAGTCTTGAGTTATCTCCCTTTAACCCTGCAATTTACTTGTTCACCACTGCTGTAGCCTGGTATTGAACTCACAACTCTTTAGGTCAATTCACAGGAACTAACCAACGTCTATATCTAATATGTCCTTAAGGTCAGAGCGTACAACAGCTGAAACATCGTACAAATGACAAGAAAGATGAGGACAATAGTCCGAATAATGTAAATACTACCTCATCTCAGAAATATAGACAAAAACAATAATTATTTATTTATTGCCATTGTTATTCACAATATTTTGGCTGTTGTATGCTTTGGCTTTCTTCAGGTGATTAGAATTTTGAAATGAACTTTTTATTTCATTCACTAGAGTAGATTGTTCCAGTTCCACGAGCCATGCCTCTTCCAGATGTCCTAGTATTAGCTATCTTCCTTCAACTCACGTTTTTGTTCACCACCGCTGCAGCCAGGCACTGAACTTACAACCCGTTGGTTTAAGTTACTGGATTCAACCAACACTTTCATCCACTAGGATATGTGTCCTCAAGGAATTGTGAGTTCAGTATCTGGCCACAGCAGAATTGAACAAAACTTTGAGAGTTGTGTTACAGGGAAATATCTGATAAGACATCTGGAAGAGGCATGGCCCGTGGAACCGGAACAATACTCCCTAGTGAACAAAAAGGGTTCAGTCTGAAATTATAATCACCTAAAGAAAGCTGCTACATACAATGTCCATAGTGAATATGGCAAAAAAGATGAAGACAACAGTCCAAACAATGTAAATAGTGTAAATAATTACAATACCTCATCTCAGAAATACAGACAAACATAATATTGAAATTTGTTTTTAATAAACTTATAATAAATACTGATTTAAAAAAAAAATTATACAGAAGTTTTTTTTGATAAACCAAGAATGAATATTGAATATTTTTAGCAAACCTATAATACTGAACATTTTTAATAAATTTTTACGCACAAAACTGTGAGAAGCTGTGAATATTTTGTTTAAAGTGTAGATTTATTGTTACTATTATTATAATTATTACTTGCTTTTTGAATGATATATTAATTGTCCATAATGGTATTCGTTTCGAGTTTAAAGTTTACTCTCTTCAGGTGAATAAACTTGCAACTTCACATGTTGAGATCCGTTTGCTTTTCTGATGGCCAAGATATCGTGTATAAATAGATAAGTCAAGTGGTAAGTAGGTCAGAAAGTTTACATGCGTGCGTGCGTGCGTGTTAGTTTTTTTTTCCAAACTCGAACGTTAAGTTTCTCCTGTCGCCTTCCTTGACCGTAATTTTTTTTTTCACTGACTACCGAAATTTGATTTCGTCTTTATACTTCGAAATTGTTTTCAGCGACTTTTATTCAATTCTACTGTACGGGTCATTTAATTCTTTTTATTGTTTTGGGGATACTATGTGGATTTAGTGTGTGTGTGTGTGTGTGTGTGTGTGTGTGTCTGTGTGTGTGTGTCTGTGTCTGTGTCTGTGTGCCTTTGTTTTTTTATCGCGTTTGAATTTCGTGTGTGCGTTAAGTTTTTCATGTTGTTTTGTTGAGGGATGGCTTGTAATTTTTTATAAATATTTCTTCATATATATAGATATATATTTCTTCTTTTATATATATATATATATATAGATAGATAGATAGATAGATAGATAGATAGATAGATAAGAATGATTTAATGTATATAAATACATCTTTCCGTAATCTGTTTAGGTTTCTTTCTCTCTCTCTCTCTCTCTCTCTCTCTATATATATATATATATATATATATATATATATATATATATATATATATATATATATATGTTTTAGAACATGTACATTAATTTTTAATATATGTCCCTGACAATCATATGTTTGTTTCAACGTTGAGTGCCCAACGTTTCTTCAGGAGGTAAAAACCTATATAAATATTCACAGCTCTATACATCATATATCGAGCATTGTTTTAAATTAATGCTTTGGACGGAAAAAAATTCTTTCTTCGTTCTGTACCCACTCGGATTTATATATATATATATATATATATATATATATATATATATATATATATATATATATTAAAAAAGGATTAATTGAAAGATGTTGAATGGCCATTTCGATATGAAAATCCCCACGGGGAACAACACATCACCTCAGCAACAGAAAAATCCTTTCAGAAACTGGCCATTCAACATCTTTCAATTAATCCTTTTTTAATATATATTTGCTCTGTAATATTTTATTACATGGAGCTCTCTTCCTGTATCATTTTTTAATATTAAAATAAAATTTTTAATATTAATTAGGATCGGGTCTTTTGGAATTTACCTTCCTGCTTTTTTCCCTTGGATTGAAGTATCTGAATTAATATATATATATATATATATATATATATATATATATATATATATATATATATATATATATATATCAGTTAATTCAACATTTTTGTCTGATATCCGTGCTTCAAACGTTGTCCTTATGTCAAACGGAGTGAGTGTTTCGTATTATCTTAAACATGATGAAGGTCGGAAATATCCTTTGTCAGAATGATTCATTAATAAAAAGCTCAATAAAGGATTAACAATTCGGAATGATTCGTCAAAATGGATTAAGGATATGTAATCGCGAATAATCAGATAATTAAAAAGTAAACTTCATTCCTTAATTAATGCAAACGCATAATTACATTAATTAAAGCATCGACTTGTGATGAGAATTATAATCGTCTATTTTATTTCCGTCTGGACCGGGGGTGAGCACTTTTGGCAGATGGAGCCCGTCCATGAAAGAGGAGCGACCGGACAGGGTTTTACCGATCGACAAAGTGAATCAATCAATCTCGGCGGTTAATTGTTGACGCCGTTCAGCTGTTATCATCAAACTGACGAAAGACAAATTCGTCTCTGACCTTAATTAAGAATCAACAATTGGCTAATAACCCGAAAATCTTTTTATATAATATTTTTAGTTGATACTTATATATATATATATATATATGTACATAGCGGACTATATATATATATATATATATATATATATATATTTAACAGAAAATATATATATACAGCAGACAATATATATATATATATATATATATATATATTTAACAGACACTATATATTTATATATATAAACAAAAAATATATTTATATATTTAACAGACAATATATATATATATATATATATATATATATAACAGGTAATATATATATACATAGCACACAATACATATATATATATATATATATATATATATATATAACAGATAATATATATATACATATATAATTAATAGAGAAAAATATATTTATATATATATAACCGACAATATATTTAGATATTTAACAGACAATATATATATATATATATATATATATATATATAACAGACAATATATATACATTTAACAGACACTATATATATATATATATATATATATATATATATGTATACATATATATATTTAACAGACAATATATATATATATATATATATATATATATAACAGACAATATATATATATATATAAGTAACAGATAATATATATATATATATAACAGACAATATATATATTCATTTAACAGACTATATATATATATATATATATAGTCATGAAAGAGAATATGTATATGTATATATATATATATATTTTTTTTTTTTTTCAGGCAATATATATATATGTATATATATGGGGATGTGCTTTGTGGTGCACTGAATATTGGCTCTGAATGAGAAATCGGTGAGCCGAGATCGAATTCCAGTTGAATTCGTTGCATTCACTTGCGTGGATATAGCCTGAGGAAAGCGGTGGTGTTAGGAGTGTGTTTGTGAGAGAGAAAAACAAAGATCGAATTTCATAAAAAATTGGACAACCATTTGTATTTTTGAAGTATTAACGTTGTAAATGCAAATAGTTTTTGTAATTGGTGTGATTTAAATCTAGAGACAATATTAATAATAATAATAATAATAATAATAATAATATATGTTTTATACCATCATCACGTACTACGATAACAATTCTGTTTTTTTTTCTTATTTTTAGTTAATTAACTAATTACTTATTATTAATAATAATAAATGAATCAATAAGTCAATAATTCATATTAAAAGATTATTTAGTTTTTTTTCTCAGACATGCTTGCAAATCTGAATTTTTTTTTCAGAAATTATATTTTTGTCATTTTGTAAAGTTTTGACGGAAAAATGTGATTTATAAAAATGAATCCAATTTTACAATAAAATCTACTGAAGGGTGTGTATAATTCCCCTAAACACAGAATAGAGACAATGTAAGTGAGCATTTATTTTTATTATTATTGTTATTACTGCTGTTGCCTCTTTTATTATTTAAAGTATAAATAACGAAAGCCCTTCATGCTATAAACTAACTATGCAAATCCCGTTCTTTTGCAACCCGGCTACAGTCACTCTCTCACCGGCGTGATGTGGCTTCCCTGTACCTCTTCTATAAATACTTTCACGGCTTCTACTCCGATGAACTTAGTTCACTGGTGCCCCCTTGTTATGAATTTGCAAGATCTACTAGTTTAGCAACTAGGTCCCACCCTTTTACAGTCAAACAGATAAAATGTAACCGCAATTTCTACTCTAATAGCTTCTTTTCTCGCACTTCCCGCCTGTGGAATTCCCTTCTATATACTTGCTTCGCCGACAAATACAATCTCCAGGAATTTAAATGTAAGGTCAATAGACATCTCCTATCACACTAACTCGCATCCATTCCCTCAAACGCTCTTCCCATCTACCCAACCCCCATCCTCGGTATCCTCGTCCATCTACCACCCTCCTTCCGACATTTCCTATTTCCCTGTGCCTCTTCTATAAATACCTTCATGGCTTCTGCTCTAATGAACTTAAAGGTGTGAGTTTGCACGAGATACTAGATTGGCAACTAGGTCCCACCCTTTTACAGTCAAACAGATAAAATGTAACCGCAATTTCTACTCCAACAGCTTCTTTTCTCGCACTTCCCGCCTGTAGAATTCCCTTCCGCATGCTTTCTTCCCCGACGGCTATAACCTCCAGGAGTTTAAATGTAAGGTCAATAGACACCTCCTAACACACTAACCCTCCCATTCTCTCCAACTCTCCCCCTATGTACATCCTAACTCGTCTATCGCCCTGTGTAACGACCTGCGCTATAGTGGCAGTGAAATGCCTTGATTGGGGTGACATGATTAAAAAACAAAAAACAAAAAAAACTAACCACTCTTTCTCATCATTTTCCCCTATGTAATCCCCTGCGCAATAGTGGCAGTGGAATGCCTTGCTTGGGGTGAAATGATTTTTAAAAAATCTACTTCGCTTCGTTTAAATTGTAGTGAACAAAACAAGTTCCAGATTTAAAAATTCAAATGCTAAGCACTGACTCATTGATTTTATTAGCGATAAACGAATTTTCTCGAATTTACGAACTTTGCTTAGCACACACAAAACTCGCGAAATTTCATACCTCGATGCGAAATGTTTGTCGTCCACTGCAAAGGCCAGAATCACATCCGGGAGTGAATTCCCAAATGACCTACAAACGATATAAAAGACGAGACAAGACGACCGTTAAAATGACGAGCGTAATTAACACATACCCTAGTCAAACGTCGAGCGTTCGTTATTATTATTGTCTCTATCTTTCTCTCTCACCTCTTACCTCCTTCTTTTTCACTATTCACCCTGAGCGATAACTACAAAGACACTCATACCCAACAAACGCTCATACATACATCCACGCAAGTTACTACAACGAACTCTTGATACCCTTAACTTCTTAATACTGTTTCTCATTGAACATTAACTTTCTTAATCCATCTTATTCTTTTTCATTAATAAATTTCTATTTAAACATGCAAAAGATATACATATATTCTTCCACACATTCCAATCTCCAATCTTCTGATGATAGTCCTAATAATAATCTTAAGTTGTAGGGAGTTCGGTTATGTATGACACATGGCCAATTTAATAAGCATTAACCATCTCCCTACTGCTTCACTGGTGAACCCCAACATCCAAAGAACACGCACCCTACGGCTTCAACATTATTCAGACTATTGTCGTCATCTTTGTTATCATTTGTAATCATTTATTTACATTAAGATTCAATGTGCGATATTTTATATATATATATATATATATATGTGTGTGTGTGTGTGTGTGTGTGTGTGTGTGTGTGTGTGTGTGTGTATCTTGTTGATTTCTCGAATATTCAGACCGGTGCATATTTAAAATGTGCTGTTTAATTATAGAAAAAAAGAAGACTATCCAATCAGATAGGAGTATCCACTAAAAATACTGTTCAAACCAATAAATTGAAATAAATATGTCTGTTAAAACAAATTACGTAAATTTCCGCATAGTTTCGTTATACATATACACTACCGGGCATAATTATTAGGCCACCCCAGTGTTTTAAAAAATGATGTATTTCATACTATTTTTTAGTATTTATTACCAAATAAATAATACTAAATGAAAATAGAATTGTTCTTTTGTTAATACTGTACAATAAAATGTGCATCAAATGAATTTGTAAATATTTAATAATTACCTATATTGCAGTTTCATCAATAAAAGAATGAAGAAAATTTTGGGTGATTCGGACGAGTTTATCTTTGCTTTCTTGCCTTGTCAAATTTTGCAAAGTAATAATAACAAAAGAACCTTTCGGATTTAATTTGACAATAACTACTAAAAAGTGTATGATATATATCATTTCTTTTAAACAAACAGTGGTGGCGTAATAATTGTGGCCGGTATATATATATATATATATATATATATATATATATATATATATATATATATATATACTACCGGCCACAAAAAACGTGCGTGCGTGAAATTTTTAAAAATATATAAAATGGTGACAATCTACCCATCGCACCATATACATTTTTTTTTTTTTCATGTCCTCTATTGTACATTATAGTAGGTTTGTTGGGCACCGCCTCTGAGAAAAAGAGCACGATGACGCTAATCAAATAAATTTAGAAACCTTAAGGTGTACTGCTCGGCATTCGTGCTGGAAACTCTAATACGAACATTTCAGAGTGTTTGGAGTGTCAATCTGAGAAAAGAACAGAGGATTCGGGAATGAGTTAGATAAGTTTAATGGTGATTACGAATGTACGGCAGCTCGGGAAACTCACTCTTATAGTTCTGATAAGGTACGTACACTCTCTAATACGAACTTTTCAGAGTATTTAGGTGTCAATCTGAGAAAAGAACTGAGGATTTGGGGAAGAATTAGATAAGTATAATGGTTATTACGAGGGTATGGCAGCTCGGGAAACTCACGGCTATAGTTCTGATAAGGTAGGTACTCTCGAATATTTTGGTGAGGGCCTCAGATTCAACACTGAGGCCTACGTTAAGTGCCTTGAGGTTGGCATTGGTTACGAGTGTGGCTGCTGGAAGACCTTATGTCTAGCAACAGGACTCTACACCATGCCACAGAAGCAGGAGAACATAGTATTGGCTGTCAGACAATTTTTGCGGTCAGATCACCCTTTACATCTGGCTACCAAACTCGCAAGACTGCAACATTTTTTTTTATTATGTGGGGAGCATCTGAGCAAGAGACAGACAAAAGTCTTTGTAAAACCAAAAACGAACTGAAGGCAAGGATTATGCCAACATTATACCAACTTAAACAAGAAGATCGCCCAGAAGAGACACAGAGGATTCCAAAGTCATCTGGAGGCGGTGATTGAAGCCAATGGTAATTTTCTTAAATAAATTTGCTGTTCAATATTTCAAGATATTTTTGTGTGATTTGGGAAAATATATTTGTTAAAATGAGACGTCAGTGTTGTTTTCATTTTTTTCGTAATTTAGTCCGCAATTTATTCATCGTAGTCTATATATATATATATATATATATATATATATATATATATATATATATATATATATTAACTGATTAATAAAGTATTTCTTTTCTGTCATATTGAGTAATAATAACACCAGTAATCGGCTTTCATTTTGTTTTGCAACATATATATATTATTCATCTACATACAAGCCTCTTTCGCTGTATCACAGCTCACCAGTGTGGATAGATACACCCACTTGCTTCTGGCCAGGTTTATATATATATAATATGCATCGAAAGAGGCTTGTATGTAGATGAATAATATATATATGTTGCAAAACAAAATGAAAGCCGATTACTGGTGTTATTATTACTCAATATGACAGAAAAGAAATACTTTATTAATCACTTAATATATATATATATATATATATATATATATATATATATATATATATATACCTGAATACGCGCTAAAATGACCAATTATGATAAAGAACATCTTCTTCTTTTATGTGCCCTGTCCTTTCAGGACGTAGGCGACCATAGCTTTCCATATCTCCCTATCCCTGGTGGCTCTTAGCACGCTTTCTCCTGTTGCACCACGCAACCCTCGTTCTGTCATCCACCTGATCAGGTCTTTCAAATAGGTCATCCGCTGCTTTCCCCTGTCTCTTTTGCCCTCTCTATCTCGCCTGATGGTATCAGGCTCTCGAAGCCCTCCTTCCTCATTGCATGTCCCAGGAACTTCAGCTGTTTCTTACTGATGCTCAGTATTAATTTCTTTTTCGTTTCCATCCCTTCCAAGACCTCATCATTGCTCACATGCTCGGTCCATGATATCCGTAGCATCTTTCAGTAGAACCACATTTTATACCAAACTTAATAAAAACTAAGTTTTAGAGTCAAAATCTTCTTGCTGTTAATAAGAGAAAATAATAAAGATTTCGTTTTTTATTTATAAATTATATTTTTAAATCCTTTTTTAGAATCTTCAAAATTTGGGCTATTTTTTTCTTGCGCCAGCAGGTGACCATAAACCAGGTGGAGAAATGTTAATGTCTCAGGACTTATTCGCAAATTAATAAATTTTTCGGTTTTTTTTGTTTTTTTTTTTTATAGAGTTTAATGGTTTATATGTTATAAGCAGAAGTCTTTCGAGAAGTTAATTCAACAATTTTAGGCGGTCAAACAAAACCTCCAGTTACAAATAATATGCACTGAATTGTAAAATAAAAATACACTCAAACTTAGATATTATTTAATTATAAAAGCTTTCAATTACTTTCATGAATAATATGTATTAGGGACGTCATTGTCTTCAGAAAAAAACCTTCCGATGAATAAAGAATTCTTACAAGAATTGTTTTAATTTTATTTTAATTAGAATAATTTGTAAACTTTTAAATCTTTTAAAATTCTATATCGTATCTGTCAAATGATATTGTTCTTAAGTAAAACTATATTTACTAACCATAAATGCAAAAACCCAAACCCAATATTTTATAAAGAATTTTGAAATGCTTTTGTGCTTATAAACGTGCCATTTTTTGTAAATATAGGCCTCCATACATTATCAGAAAATAAGAGCGATAACTAAAGTAAATTCAAGGCAATTATAGCTAAAATTCAATAAAATATTAGATTACTTAGAATATTTCCTAACTGTTTAAGATTACTGGGTAGTTGAAAAGTACAAACAAAAGACGCTCACGCTATATATTCTTCAAGTAAGTTTTTCTGATATTTTCCCATAGAAAAATTTTCACAAATCTCGATCGATATAGTTGTCAAAAAGACATTTCACCACTGTGTTAAAAAAAATGCTGACCTGCATTTTCTTGGGGAAACCGTCATTAGCTCTGGCGTGTTTAGACCCCTCGTATTGATTACGTTAGGATGAAAAACTGAGGAGACACGTCTATTTCAAAAATCAGAGAACAACTAGCGTTTAAAGGCACTATTCAGACTTTGCTTGACCATCGACCCAACTGCATCAAGGCCTCTCATTAGGAGAATGTGAGGAGCATGGAACTACCTCTTAATTGCTGTTGTTCCCAGGTCCACCTTGACCCGAGTTGATAGCACCTGTAAGGGTCCCAGCTATGAACAAATAGTTAACCCTCAAACTGGGGTCAAAACACTATGAAAGCATAAAAATACACTTTTGTAGAAATTTATACATAAAAATACACATTTATAGAAAAATATACATTTTTGAAGAAGAAATTATTACCATAACACATTTTTGAAGGAAAAAATATTCTCAGCAAAACATTTTTGAATACAAAACTAGAAGATATTTTCAGTTTTCTAAAATTAAAAAGAATAAAGACAAAATTTTTTTATTAGAATCTGACTAAATCAACCTTCTCACTATAACCGAACATTAAAAATACCTTAAATCCCCACCTTTTTAGAATTAAATAACCCACAGAAATAGATATACCATTAAACAAAACTCAAACTCAAACCATCGACCCACTTCATAGCCGAGAGGTCGAAGCATGCCACATCTAATGACAGTTTGCACATGGGGAACGCAAGATTGAACCGGAGAGCACATATATTTCTCTTATAATTTTCTTGAATATTCAAGCCGACAGAAGAAAATAAATAAAAATACTGTTTAACAAAAAAATTCTGTCGTATTGATAAATAAAAAAATCTATTCCTTTCTTTATAAATTACTTCGTTTAAGTTAGGATACGAAACTGGGCATATATATCTATTTCAGGAATCAGAGAAAGACCTGTGTTTAAAGGCACTATTCGGACTTTGCTTGACCATCGACGAACTCTGCCGCCGAGCGGACAAAGCATATAAATTCTAATGAGGGTTTCTCCTAGGGGAACGCTGGTTCGAATCCTATCGGAGAGCACATTTTTCTTTCATAAAATGTCTCGAAAATAAAAAAAAATTACTCGTTTTCGGACTGTTAGCTCAACCGGTCTAAACTCGTGTGAACATCAGCTTATATATTTCTGAATGAAACGCGGGAAAAAGAGGTTTCACGTGCGGTACTAATGTATAAGTATGTGCGTATATGTATGTGTACGTGCGTACATGGCGATATGTGTATAAGTATGTACATCCCTGTAGAAGTGATTCTACACTATCATTAGATCTGGTGAGTTTTATCATTCGACGACAGAAGATATTATGGCTGACAAAGTCTAGGAATAAAACTTAAATACATTTTTTTTAATCATTTCACCCCGAGCAAGGCAGAAACGCCACTGATATGCAGGGGGTTACATAAATGTAGAAAGATTAATTAGAAATGAGTGAGGAGTACAAGCTAGTTAGAAAGGAACAATAGAAAGCTGAGAAAGCAGGTGCAAAGACAGATACATGGGCGGAGAGAAAGTGAAGATTATACAGGGGAGGGGAGAGAGCTAGAGTCCAGTGGTTAGTAGGTGAGTATTAACTTTGCTTTTAAATTTCTGGAGGTCGTAGCCGTCAGGAAAGCAAGAATACGGGAGCGAGTTCCACAGGCGGGAAGTGCGAGAGAGGAAGCTGCAGGAGTAGAATTGTCGTCTGCATTTGGCTAACCTGACTGTGAATGGGTGGGACCCAGTTGCCAGTCTGGTTGCACGGGTAAACACCTGTTGAGGAGGCATCAGTGACTTAAGCTCATCCGAGCAGAAGCCATGAAAGTATTTATAGAAGAGACAGAGGGAGGCCACATTTCGA
The DNA here is from genome assembly GCA_037127315.1 of Ascarosepion bandense. NCBI lineage: Eukaryota > Metazoa > Mollusca > Cephalopoda > Sepiida > Sepiidae > Ascarosepion > Ascarosepion bandense. The sequence continues at coordinate 4,394,366 of JBBBDQ010000514.1, read as the reverse complement.
CGATGGGAAAGTGGCTGAGGTCGAGTCGCCAGATCAGTACCTATCACATTACAGACTCTCCTTTGGAGCTTGTCAAGAACACTGAGGAGAACGGCAGGGGCACCTGTCCATAAATGGCAGCAGTACTCCATATTCTCCTGATTTCATTTCCATCTATCTTTCAGCTCGGGATCGTATCCTAGTGTAAGCAAACTCAGCCGAAGACAATATTACGCAAATTTACGAAATTGGTATTAACTGACATATTTATTTAAATTTATTTATTTGAACATTATTTTTAAGGGGTACACATGTTTAAGTACATAATCTGTTTTTTTTTCTGTAATTAAATAGTACACTTTTTTTTAAATATCCACCGGCTTATATATTGAAAAAATTTTTTAAAAAAAAGTACTATTTAATTATAGAAAAAACAGACTATCCACTCAGATATCCTTAACAATAATATTCAAACAAATAAATTTAAATATATATATATATATTTATTTATTTACCTGTAAATTCAGATAAAATTTAGAAAGGAAATAGCCATTTTCAACATGTCAGTTTAAGACATGCATTGATATATATATATATATATATATATATATATATATATATATATATTAAAATACTTATAATTTTGTTATTAACTATAATTTTTACAAAACATGGATATAAGGGGAAAGCATTTAGCATGAGGTTTTATCTAAAATTCAATATGGGCAACAGATTTTGCTACTAGCTTCTCGATCTGCCCAGGAATCGCGTCAATTGATTTCACCAGGAACTCTTGACATAACTTCTTGTATTTGCCTTTCCAGTGCTTCCAAAGTCTTGGTTTGGTTTGGTTCTTTAACCATCTCCGAAGAAAAATGTCACAGGGTGTTAATTCAGAATTCCTGACTGGCCACACATAGATAAAATAAGGAGCTACTTTTCAATCATCTTATAGTAGATAGACTAAACTATCGCCCGGTTCACACTCAACCAACGTCTATTGAACAGGTGAAGAGGCTCATCTTTTGTTCCCTGTCTAGGATGTGGTTTCCGGCTTTCTCTTTTCCAATCTTTTCACTCTTAAGTAGCCCCCTGCACATCAGTGGCGTTACCGCCTTGCTCGGGGTGATATGATTAAAATATATATATATATATATATATATATATATATATATATATATATATATATATATATACGTGTGTGTATGTGTGTATTGAATGAGACAGACAGTGTAGAGGACGTGTGTTTGAGAAAGTGTAGCCGCCTTTTAAGATCTCCATCCAGATATTTATGTACAATTGAAGTTTCCGTCCCTACATTGATGTTATAGAATTTTCAAACAATGAGGTTAAATTTTCCGTTATAATGTATTTTTGTCCTGTGTTGAAGATCCAACATTTTCTTTTCTCGTTGTCCCTCTCTCATTTTTTTTTTAAGTCAACATTATGTTTGAAGTGATAAAAACATATGCGTTCAGTTCTGTACTCATTAACTCGCACGCCCCGGCCCCTTCTCGTCTAAAAATTACCAATTTGCCTCCTTCACAGCGCCCATTAAAATAGTAATATATCCTCTTTCTTCTTTTTGTCTTTCTAGACACAGACATGTTTCTTGGCGAACATTGGACCTGCCCTTTATATAGATAAAACCACCGGGAGTGTTTTAGAATAGGTGATATTATTAGCGTTGTGCGTTGTGTATATGAATATCGGATTGGAACGAGAAATCGGAGAACCGAGTTCGAACCCCAGTTGAAGTCGTTGAATTAACATACGCATAAATACCCTTAAGAAAGGTATGAATCCAACACTTCTCCCTCCAACTAAGGATTGAATGTCAGGACAGTTTGGCGATCAGTCTACCGAAGCAAGTAATGGCAACCTTCTGTGGGTAAATCTTCTGCCCAGTCAGTCATATCTTGAAAGAGACATGATCGCCTAAGTGTGTATCACGTATGGCACTTGACTGACTGACTGACTGACTGACATTGAATCCATGGCTGCATCTGCTACCGGGAAGGTTGGTTCACTGTGTCAGGCCAGGAAGTTTTCTCCTCAGAATCCATTTTGCACATTTATAAATCTACAGTTCGTCCGTGCATTGCCATTTCGTCCGTTGCCATTTATGGTCGGGTGCTCCTGCAATTCGTCTTAAGGTTCTCGACAAAATCAAAAAGAGAATCTGCAATATAATCGATCCTGACTTGGCTACCCGCCTTCAGTCACTTTCTCACCGACGTGATGTGGTTTCTCTCTGTCTTTTCTACAAATGTTTACATGACAACTGCCCTGACGAGCTTTTTTTCCTGGTTCCCTTGACCACATGTACTTACTCGTGCTACTAGATTGGCATCAAGGTCCCATCCTTTTACCGTCGAAATAGTTAACTGTAACCATCTCTTCTACTCTAACAGTTTCTTTTCTCTCAATACTTTGTCAAACCAAAAAAAGTGTTTAATTTTAATGATGATTCGTGCAAAATTTAATGTTTTTTTTATTAGTTTACTGTTAGAAAGGCATTTTAGGCAAGCAGGTTTTTTGTCATATAATGCTTGATATCAGGATAAGAATAGAGTGTTGATAGAATTAATGTGAAGAAATTTATCACTGAGCTGAGCGGTGTGATTTGAGTTATGCCTTTTTCACTGTTTAGGATCATTTGGTAATTCTGTTTTATATATATATATATATATATATATATATATATATATATATATATATATATATATATATATATATACATCGGAATCCGACAAGATGCTAGAATAAAGAAAATAAGAACAAATAGGAAACGTACCTTAATCTAGGATGTGCGTTGTGGTACAGTGAATATCGACTCGGAACGACAAATCGAGGAGCCGAGTTCAATTCCAGTTGAAATCCTTGCGTTTACTTAAACACTTGGGAAAAGTGTTAATTCGTCTCTTCCCTCCAGTTATGGGTAAAATATTAGGACAGACTGGGTTCTATAGCCTTGGTTGGCAACCAGTCTACCGCAGAAAACAATGGTAACCTACTGCGGGATAATCTGCCCAGTCAGTCATGTCTCTTTCTTCATGATCGTCTAAGCGTGTATCACGTATGGGACTTAACTGACTGACTTTAATCTAAAATGTTTCCCTTTTGTTAAAGCTTCTTCAAATATCGAGAGAAAAATGAAAAAAAAAAAACAGAATACTGGTATATTCTGATTCTGGGTTCGTTATTATTGATCAGTGTCAAGTGCAGAAAAGCCATAATAAATTTTTAAATATATGTGTGCAGAATATATTCGATGGTAAAGTGTGTGATAGTGAATGTGGGTGTTTGTGAAGAAGGCTTGTCTGTGTAAGTATATGTTGGACGGCAACGTTAATATCCTTTACTCAAGTTAATATATATGATCAAAAAAAATTTGAAATTAAAAGAAAACCGTTAACTCAACATATTTAATATTTTAAATGAATAAACACATAAATAGTTTATCTAAATAAAATAAAAAATTAAAATTTCAATAAAATAATACTTACAATAAAATAATATGAATTAATGTCAACAAAAATCATTAAACATATCAATAAATTAATAAATAATGATTTAAATGAAAAAATAAATAATAACTTCAAAAAATAATAATTTCATTAAAGATAAATAAAAAATTCAATAAAAATAAATAATAATTTCTATAAAAGAATAAATAATAAATAATAATTACAATAACAACGAACATTAGTTTCAATAATTAACGATTTCAAATAAGTAATAAACAAGCATTTCATTAAAAAATAAATAATTTCATTAAAATAATAAATTGTAATTTTTATAATATATATATATATATATATATATATATATATATATATATATATATATAAATGAATAAATAAGAATTCAGCATTTACTAACATTCGTTTATTACGCACCACATAGTGTCTTCCATAGTTTACCTTTCCTTACACAATTTGCTTTAAGAATATTTTAGAGCGTTCTCAAATATAAAATTTGAAAATGTAATGATATTTTCCGCCGCCTAAATTATATTTATAAATACAAGTTGCAAAAAAGGGAGCGAGACCCGATGGAAAAAAAATTTCTTTTGACTTACACAATGTATTCGTTTGAACGTTATTGTTAGTAGATACTCGTCTTTGATTTTAGTTAAACAGTATACAAACACACACACACACACACACACACACACACACATATATATATATATATATATATATATATAACTCTACCAGCCTGAATAAGTTTTTGAGAAATTTTGTGATGAAAATACGTGTTCTTCGGCAGGATTCGAACCTGCGTCCCCTAACAACATAGTGGGAGCCATCAGTTGGTCTGATGCGTCTTAACCACTCGATCACTAATGATTTCACACTCTAAATCCATTGTTCCCAAGCCTGGGGTAAATTACCTCAGTGGGGTAATGAGCCCATATTTTAGGAGTAATGGATGTTTGGTTTGGGAAGAGGCAATCAGCTTATAATTTCACATTCGACCAAATTATTAACGGCATTTTATGGAAGAATTCGCCCTACCCCAATAATTCCAACAATGAATGGGTAAGAAATCCATATCCTGTGAGTGAAGATATCATTCCTGATGAGGACTATCCAGCAAAAGAAGAATTTCTCACACTCAGGATAAACAATGCATGGAAGCTTTTGTTTGAGACCAAATCTGGTCAAGACACTTTTTGGATCTCTCGTCTGCAGGATATACCAACACTAGCCTCTAGAGCAGTATAAAATCTCATAGGATTTTCAACCACTTTTTTTCTACTGTCCTTGGAATGAAGACCAAGAAACGAAGCAGACTCAGCGTGGCAAACGATTCCCGAATAGTCCTTTCAGTCACAAAGCCAAGAATAAATAAACTGGCACAGGCAATACAAGCTCAACACTCACATTAACACGGCTAGGTTACGGCTACTATATCTCTGATTATTATAGATTGGTACTATTGTATTGAATAATTTCCATTAACTTTGTCTGCTTTTGATGTATGAAAATATAATTACTTTCTTTTCCTATATTACGGGTATTTGTTCATTGGGGTAATGGATAATAGTGAAATAGTATTTTGGGGTAATCGCAGCAAAAAGTTTGGGAACTTATGCTCTAAACTAAGCTGAATCAGGCTTTATAAACAGAAATCATTCATGATCGAGCGGTTAAGACACATCAGATCAGTTGATGGTTTTCCCTATTTCGTTAGGAGTCGCAGGTTCAAATCCTTTGTTTTCTTTTCCGGACATAAAGTGTGTAATAATTGTTCGAATGTTCTGCATATCCAAGCGATTTCGGCTATTCTTTTGGCCATTATTAAGGACGGTTATACATTTTATCGTGTTATTTTTAAAGGGTATGATTGTTGTTGAAAAATAGTATTTCTCAAAAAGTAGACCGATACGAATTGGTTCAAATACGAATTGAGAGGTTTATATGGTTTTATTTTGAAAAATTTTGCCATCGGTCAATATTATACATACAGAAAACAAATTAAAAAAATGCAGACTTGGTTTCGACCCATAGATGGAGGGAGAAGAGATAGGTTAATACTTTTTCCAAGGGTATTTGCACGTAAAGGAATGCAAGGAATTCAATAGGAATTTGAAATATGATTATATTCTATCACCGCCGATGAAACCCCGAACCATCATCAGTCACGGATGTCCCTTCGAGGAGGCACCACGCCTTGAGAGGATATTAGATCATAGAGTCTCACCCAACCCCGTGGAATTCCTATATACGTTCCCTCGCTAAAGATTCAAATAAAGCGATTTGCTCCCTATACGACCCCGGTAAGTACCTGACTCCTTAGCCTATAGTCTATCTTTATAAGAGCTAGATCTGACCGCATACGGAGTACCGTTGCCATATCTGGGAAGGAGCTACTCAAAAAGACGCTCCAAGCCTTTAATGTAGAAGAATTATTGATAATATTTCAAAAATAAAATTGAAAACGGGTTAACCGGTTTCGAACCTCGCTCAACAAAGCTAAATCGAGATTAATAAAGACATAATTATCTTTTTAAGAAAATAGACAAGATGTAGAGGGGATAAATTCTTAAAGATATTAGATATTTTGATGCTTTGTAATTTATAGTTTTTACCAATGTTTTTAACGAATAGCGTCACTTATCAGAATATTTGAATGTTTTTTTTTTGTTTTTTGTTTTTAACTCTTTACTTGGGAACTCATTATCTGTCTGTTTTTTTAGTACTCCTTATTTGTATACCAGCTATCTCTATAAATAGTTGTAGAAGTCATTCTCTAAGTTTAATTGGAGTAGATAGACTAAACTATCGCCCGGTTCACACTCCACCCACGTCTATTGAACAGGTGTAGAGGCTCATCCCTTGTTCCCTGTTTAGGATGTGGTTTCCGGTTTTCTCTTTTCCAATCTTACTCTTACGTAGCCCCCTGCACATCAGTGGCGTTACCGCCTTGCTTGGGGTGATATGATTTTAAAAAAATAGAAAATGAGTTGGAGGCCAAATATATGCTCCTTCTGTTTACACAGTGAGGGCTTTAAAGATTGAATACAGATGTCCTCCAACACTTTGAGGTAACAAGAGTGGGACGTAATTAAGATGGAAAATGCGTACACACTAAAATTAGCGAAACAATTATGGTTATTGATAAGATGTTCCTTATAAATAAACATAATTTATAAGATTTTCCTTATAAATAACCAATTATGGTTATTTATTGGGTGTTTACTCCCCTCTATATCTTGTCCATTTTTTAAAAACGATAATTATTTCTTGATTAACCTCGATTTAGCTCTGTGCGTTGTGGTACAGTGGATATCGGCTCGGAAGGAGAAACCGGGGTGCCGAGTTCGAATTCCAGTTGAATCCATTGTATTCACTTACGCGCAAATACCCTTGGGAAAGGTATTAATCCGTCTCTTCCTTCCAGTTATGGGTTAAATAGCAGGACAGATTGGGTTCTATAGCCTTGGTCGGCAACCAATCTACCGCAGAAAGCAATGGCAACCTACTGCGGGATATTCTTCTGCCCAGTCAGTCATGTCTCTTTCGAGACATGATCGCCCAAGCGTGTATCACGTATGGCACTTTAACTGACTGACTGAGCAAGGTTCGAAACCAGTTAGCTAGCCCGTTTTTCAATTTTATTTTTTAAATTCTATCATCATATGTGGTAATAATGAATATCTTTGCTTATTCATTTAAAGGTGTGGCGGTATAAAGAAAACGGAAATGTATTGAAATATGATGTACGTCAAACATATGTAGACGACATATTAGGTGATATATCAGTTGATTCGAATAAAATAATTATCAGAAGATGGGAGAATCAACATTTTTATGTTCAAAGAGGTAGGGCTCTGATGAGTACAAACAATTTGAACTGAAACACAACAGCTCTTGTGTTGCAGTCAATTATGTTTTATTATAAATACTTATAATAAACATATTACTCTCTCTCTCTCTCTCTCGCTCGCTCGCTCGCTCGCTCTCTCAGAAAAATAAAGAGTGTGTATGTGTGTGTTTGTGTGTATCTCTGTTTTCATCAGTATCTCGCATGTGTTTGTATGTCCACCGATTGGATTAAATGGCCAAAGTCGGCTTGATGGTATGCAGTTGATGATAGTCCAAGGAGGGAATTTGATCCCCACTGGATGCCTTGTACAAAATTCGAGATTAACCTGACCCAATAATTAATCAGCCAACCTTTAGATTATCGAATTCTGATATTAATATGATAGAAAATTAAAAGACCCGAAGCTTGATAAAAAAACAACAACAAAAACAAAAAACAAATTCGGTTATGTTTGATTAGTCCTGCACAAGATTTTCACGATACCAGAGGCGACTAGTCTCACAGTTTGAAGATATCAACTGCTAGATTTTCATGCGTCAAAATACAATGGTAGAGGCCATATATATATATATATATATATATATATATTTTAATCATTTCACCCCGAGCAAGGCGGAAACGCCACTGATGTGCAGGGGGTTACATAAATGTAAAAAGATTAATTAGAAAAGAGTGAGGAGTACAAGCTAGTTAGAAAGGAACAATAGAAAGCTGAGAAAGAAGGTGCGATGACAGATACATAGGAGGAGAGAAAGGGAAGGTTATACAGGGGAGGGGAGAGAGCTAGAGGCCAGTGGTTAGTAGATGAGTATTAACTTTGCATTTAAATTTCTGGAGGTTGTAGCCGTCAGGAAAGCAAGAATACGGGAGTGAGTTCCACAGGCGGGAAGTGCGAGAGAGGAAGCTGCAGGAGTAGAATTGTCGTCTGCATTTGGCTAACCTGGCTGTGAATGGGTGGGACCCAGTTGCCAGTCTGGTTGCACGGGTAAACACCTGTTGAGGAGGCATCATTGACTTAAGCTCATCCGAGCAGAAGCCATGAAAATATTTATAGAAGAGACAGAGGGAGGCCACATTTCGACGATGGGAAAGTGGCTGCAGTAAGGATCTTGAATAAGTTCTTACTGTTTTCCAATAGATGTCGTTCGCAGAAGTGTGTGCGAGTAGTTTCAGACAGTCAGTCAGTCAGTCAGTCAGTTAAGTGCCATACATGATACACGCTTTGGACGAACATGACTGGCTGGGCAAAAGATTATCCAGCAGTAGGTCGCCATTACTTTCTGGGGTAGACTGGTTGTCAGCTAAGGCCATAGAACCCAATCTATCCTATTATTTAACCCATAACTGGAGGGAAGAGACGGATTAATACCTTTCCCAAGGGTATTTGTGCGAAAGTGAATGCAACGAATTCAACTGAAATTCGAACTCGGCTCCCCGATTTGTCGTTCAGTACAATATGCCTTTTCTAAATTTCTGTTGCGTCACAGACGATGCCCAACTGTCTGTACTATACGGCGCACTCGACAATATATATATATATATATATATATATATATATTCTTCTAATATTGAGTCATGAATCTCTGTCCCTGCTCCTCTGTTTTTAAGTCTAGACAAATTTTAAATATTTTTTCTTTCTTTATACCCCCTCCATTCATTTTTTTTTTCTTTAAAAAACTTCCTGTGGGTGGTTAGATTTTTGGGGGCTTCTTCTGTATGTGAATGTTTGTACCATATTTGAATTTATAAATTAATAAGGTTTTGGATCATTCATGAAGAAGCGATAATTTTCTCGCTGAAATAGCTTTTCAACGAATATAGAATTTGTATCTTTTTATATTATATACATATTTCGCTCTGTAAATAGATAATACTATTTACATCGAGCCCTCCACCTGGATAATTTTTAATATTAACAGGATCTGGTTTTGGGGATTTTACCTCTATGCTCTTCCTTTTTTTTATTTACAATATATACATATATTACGAAAATTGTAAGAAATTGATTAAATCCGTTATATTTTTTATTTATTTATTTAAACATTATTTTTAATGGATACGCGTATTTGAGTAGATACTCTGTTTTTTATAATTAAGCAGTATATTTATATAAATCTACTGGCCTAAATATATCTACCGGAGGACACATGTTTTCCAAACAAAATTTTTCGATTATTCAGGCCGGTAGATATATATGAATATATTGTTTAATTATAAAAACAGAGCCTCCAATAAATAGGAGTAACCATTATAAATAATGTTTAAGAAAATCTAAACTTATTTATAAATGGAACTTTGTCTGGGTGTGTGTGTGTTTCTGTGTGTGTGCGTCTGTCCGTTACTTATAGACTCCGAAACGGCTGAACCGATTTTTTTGAAAATTTGAAAATTTACACAGTTGTACTATAAGCGTTTGCGAGTTTTCTTTGTGTCGAGGTACCCCCGATAAATATCGAAAATCGATAATCGAAAAAATCGGGTCATAGAAGGAGAGGTCTGATTTTAATCAAATTTGATACACTCATAGACAAAGACAGGACCATGGATTAGTTTTGAAGCTTTCATTACACCCCAGCAACGCCGGGCTATACTGCTAATAAATTATATATATATATATATATATATATATATATATATATATATATATATAATGTAAACAAAGTGTTTGTGCATGTGTATACATATATGAATATACATTCATATATATATATATATATATATATATATATATATATGATGTTTGTTAGTATATGTGCGTAAATGTGTGTAAGTATTAATTATACGCATGTGTCTAGTCTTCATAAGTGCGTATGTGAGTGTGTGAATGTGATATTTATATGTGGACATGGATGGATGCGTGCATATGTATGTATATATCTATGTGTAAGTATGTATATGTGTGTATATGTATATGTGTGTATGCCTATGTATTTTCATATATATGGATACGTATTCGTGTACATGTAATGGATTTATGGACACTCATTCTGCCTAATGAAGTTTTTCTCCCCTAATCTTGGTGAACCTTGCAAGATAAAGCTAAAGATTTTCATTCTGGATCATAATACTTGATTTCCATTTCGGTGAACTGTTTTTTGGATATTCTGGGAAAATATGTATACCAAATAAAACGTGGCTAAAGAGACGAACAAATTATAATTAATTCATGAAAATGGATTATAACCACTTTAGATGATGTGTTGAGTTTTCTTTATGTATATCATATTGCTCTGGATAATATCCATTGATCTCTCTATACAGATATATCGCTTAGTATTTTATATTAAATAGATCTTTTTGGATTATCCTCGCCGTTCACGAACTTGACATCATTATATATATATATATATATATATATATATATATATATATATATATATATATATGTCTGATTATGCTATTCCCAAACAAAAATGAACTATTGAATGAAAGAACGGAAATTATGACTAAGTGTAACAATATTAAAACAATGGATGAAAACGTTATAATTTCTTGTAATTTTAAAAATTGCGCGTTCAAAAATCTCACTGCTACGTGAGCCTTCAGAAAAAAAAAACACCGTTAAACCACCTTGAAAAAAAAACGGTAAACGGTAAAAGCAGTTATTGCAAATCGCTCGAAGACACCACTCATGGTAGAAACCTGGGTCACGTAATAACTCGTTTACAAATGGAAAATATTTAAAAGTTCTACAATATAATTGTATTGAACACTTTTAATTCAAATGTGCACTGGTCTAATTTTATTATGAGCTAAAATTAAGTGATTAAACAATCAATATATATATATATATATATATAGTCATCCGCAGACAGATCTGTTTCGCTGTATCACAGATCATCAGTACGGTTAGACTCCGATTGCTTTTAAAATGTACCGCCAAAATTTTTCTCAAAAAGACCATGCTATGATGAAAAAAGCGGCAAAATATTTATGTGAAAAACCAAAGTATTTATTTATTTTATTAATATTTTTAATCCTTTTTAACATGTTCGAAATTTTGGTTCGCAATTTTAACAATCTTGTTTTTCTTAGTCAGCGACTGGGCCAAAAATTAGTATGTCAGATCAAGCGTCTCTTTTGCTTTAAAAAAACAGATTGCTTTGGAAACTGTGGCAAAATCAGTTAATCGGAGTTTTATTAAATTTTCAGAGATTTTTCACAAATGAATAAAATTATTTGTGAATTATATTTTTCGAAAATATGGTATTTGTTTTTTTTTTGTTTGTTTGTTTTTTTTACAACTGTTAGCTCACTTATTTAGTTTTATGACATTTCGAGAAATTACAGTTCTACCTTCTTCATATTTATATTACTTAAAGTAGGACTCTTTGGAAAATTTAAATCATCAATTTGCTTTGTCAAACATAAACACCATTTACCTGATTTGAATAGTAAAATAAAAATTTAAAAAAACGTAATAAAACTATGACATGTTGTAATTAAAAATCTTTTAATTTATTTTGGAAATAAAATATATTAAGAATTCTACTGTCCCCAGAAAAAAAAATTATTTAGAAAATGTTTTAAACTTTTAAATCTTTTAAAATTCTATATTAATTTCAGCCTTTAAGGTGATAAAATTATTAAGTGAAAACCATATTTACTAATCATAAATGGAAAAGCTTGATATACATCACATTTTCAAACATTAATATTTAAAAAGAATTTTGATTTTTCTTTGTTTTTTTTTTTTGTTTTTTTTGCTTTTTTTTTTTTTGTATATACATGAACGTGTCGAATTTGTAAGTACTGGGGACCATACAGAACATTATCATAAACTAAGTGACAACTATCCTAAATTTAAAGCCAACATTTCTCAAATTCAGAAACACTATTTATCGAATAAGTGATTAAAAAAAAATGGAATAAAACTATGATAGTATCTGATTAAAAAGTTTTTAATTCATTTTAGAAATAACATATATTGAGAATTATACTATTTGAATAAAAAAAAAATTCTATGAATGATGAATTTTTACAAAATTTTTTTTCATTTTTTTATTTTAATTAGCAATTTTTTAAAGTTTTAAATCTTTTAAAATTCTATATTAATTTCAGCCTTTAAGATGATATTGTTAAGTGAAAACTATATTTATTAATCATAATTTTAAAAAAAGCCTGATACAAATTATCAGACATTTTTTTTTCTAAAAAGAAGTGGCACCTCGGCGTGGTGTAATTGTTAGCAAGCTAGAATCATTATAAGTGAGTTCGATCCTCACTGTGTGTCATGTCTAAGCTACGCTTAGAAAATCACCTTCCTCCAGGTTTGGGGGTTGGGCGCAGGGCTAAAAACCCTTCCCCATAAAAAACAGTTTGTTACGGAAACAGCAAGAACGCTGCCCTACACACGATTAGGTGTAAGGAAAAGGTTTTTTTATATAATGTTTTTAAAAGAATTTTTATTTATTTATTTATTTTTGTATGTGAATAAAAGTATTGAATTTGTAAGTATGGGAGACCGCACAGAACATTATAATAAAAGAGTGATAACTATACTAAATTTAAAGCCAACATTTTTTTAAATTCAATAAAATATTGAATAAGGAGAATATTTTAATAGATTACTAATTACTAAGAAATTATATTAGAAGAAAAAGCCTTTAATGTCATTTACTTAAATTATGTTTTACAGATAAAGTATCCCTTAGAACAGTCACCAGGCTATCAGTACGTCAACATAACTATTGTCGGGTTAAAAATGCATTTCTGTGATATTTTAAACTTTAAAGTAATTAATATTTGTTTCAAATCAGATAAATTATACTTTAAATCAGCTAATATTCTTTAAATAAATCATCAGAAAAGTATATTTTATTTCTGGAAGATTTTTATGAAGAAAATTACATTTTGATGAAACAACTAAAAAGAGTCTTAATAAGTTTCTTCTTCTTTTTCTTCTTCTTCTTCTACTTTTTCTTCTTTTTCTATGTGCCCTGTTCTTTTCAGGACGTAGGCGATCATGACCTTCCACTATCCTTAGTAGCTCTGAACACGCTTTCCCCTGTAACATCTCGCAACCCCTGTTCTGTCATCCACCTGGCCCTTCAAATATGTTATCCGCTGCTTTCCTCTGTCTCTTTTCCCCTGTATCTGGTCGGTTATTATCATGTTCTCAAAGTCCTCCTTCCTCATTGCATGTCCCAGGAACTTCGGTTGTCTCTTCCTGATGCTCAATATTAATTTCCTTTTCGTTTCCATTCTTTCCAACACTTCATCATTGCTCACATGCTCGGTCATGGTATCCACAGCATCCTTCTATAGAACCACACTTCATCTGCCTCAAGTTTTTCATTCATCTTTGATGATATTGTCCAACATTCATTGCCATATTGAAGAACTGACCTCACATAGCAATCTAGGAATCTCTTCTTTGTTTCTAGTGAAAATTTCCTGTGTCTTAATACTTTACTTAGCTTCTGGAACGCGTTCTTCGCCATGCCAATTCACCTTCGGATCTCTGTGTCACACTTTCCGTCTTCTGTTAGAACACTTCCCAGGTATTTAAATTTTTGTACCTGCTTGATTCTAATACCCCCTATCTGTATTTGGCATTTTGGGTTGCCCTTTTTGGTGAATACCATGCATTCGATTTTTTTTTTTGGCAACTTATTTTTAGTTCTTTTTTGTCACTCTCTTGAGCTATCTTCCGTAGGAGGTTTTGTAGTTTTCTTTCCGTGTCTGCAATCAGCACTGTATTATCTGCGTATCTTATGTTGTTCAAATTTTGGCCTCCGACAACAAATCCTGGCATAACATCTAGGGTCCTCAAAATAGTTTCGCTGTACAAGTTGAACAGATCCGGTGAAAAGACACATCCTTGTCTTACGCCCCATTCTATCTTTATAAATCTGCTGAATTCGTTACCTGTCCGTATGCAGGCAGTTTGTTGCCAGTAGAGATTCTTAATTACTCTAATATCTTTCCCAAAAATGTCGAGGCTGCTGAGCATCTCCATCAATTCTTTGTAGCGTATTTTGTCGAACGCCTTCGCATAATCGATAAAACATAGGTACAAGTCCTTCTTCATTTCTATTACCCTTTCGGAGAGCATCCTAATCATTTTAGCAAAAAAAAAGTCTCATTCCATTCAAATTAAATTAACTTATTTGATGGCATACAAGGTATACTTTTTTTTTTACTATAAAAATAATTTAAAAGTCGCCTCCATCTTATCTGCTACATGCTTGATTTTTGTTTCCTTGCCTTTGGATATGATAAGGATTTTAAAGGCTCGTGTTCTTTTTCCCTATTATGCTTGGTTTAATTGTAATCATGGTTTGTGTAACCAAAATCATACCTCATAAATATAGCCTAGGTTATGCCATTGACTGGATGTGCGTTGTGGTGCAGTGGATATTGGCTTGGAACGAGAAAACGGGGAGCCGAGTTCGAATTACAGTTGAATTCCCTGCATTCACTTATGCACAAATATCCTTGGGAAAGGTATTAATCCGTCTCTTTCCTCCAGCTATGAGTTAAATAACAGGACAGATTGGGTTCAATAGCCTTGGTTGGCAACCAATCTACCGCAGAAAGCAATGGCAACCTACTGCGGGATAATCTTCTACCCAGTCAGTCATGTCTCTTTCGAGACATGATCGCCCAAAATAGCACTTAGCTGACTGTAATTATGGCTTGTTAAACCAAAATCATACCTCATAAATATAGCCTAGGATTGACTATTAATTTTACTAATTACTAATTTTTTCTTAATTTGAAATTTAAATATTTATTTTAAAAACAGCAAAGAATTTTGCTTATTTTATCTATAAAATTTAACCTGTTAACTTGAAATTAAAACTAAAATACAAACTTCAAGAAAGACTTTTTATCTTTAAAAATTCATTTTAAATCTTAGATATTGCGTTTTTTGTGGAGCTTCCTATGTAATCGCGTTTTTTTTTAACGCTACAAAATTGAAAATAAATACGTGCGTGCGTGTGTTAGTTACAAAGTATATGGTGAATTTACGAGTATCTGTTGCCGACAGATCACAAATTCGCCATTGTTGGCATAATGTATCTAAAGTCCCTGCGGGAATCAATTTTTTACCTTTTCATGAGCCTTTCATCTCCTACGCCCAGTAAGGTTAATACTGACGTTATTCCGAGTATCTAAGTGATAAAAATATTTTTATTATAAATAGACAAGGGTTAAGATTACAGATATCTAAGGCTTGATTTCTGCACGCTGTGTGGTCACAACATCGACCTGAAAATATCTTACTAGTTAACAGAAGGCTCATCGGATTTTGCAAAGGATCAAAACATACCGACACCTTTTTCCTTCCTAGAGGCTCGACCGTAATGCAAATATTTGGGAATATTTTTTTCTCATAATTTTTTTTTTAAGTATACAACATTTAAAAAAAAATAAATTAAAACGTTATTTTTTTTAAATATAATTTATTTATGATCATTCACTACGTATCAATTCTATTTTCTTGAAATTAATTTCCAACCTACACCCTCTTTCCCATTGTCGAAAAGTTACAGGCCACTCGTTTCTCTATCGCCTTTTCATGCATACGATCCATTGCTAAAGATACAAGGAAAATGGTCACTTCCCTGTCAAACACCAGACACCTGACTACTCCTGCTACCCTCTACTTTTACAAGAGAAATGTAAAGCCTAAAATGGAGAACTGATCAGTCATTACGTATCAATTATATTTTCTTGAAATTATTTTCTAACCTACAACCTCTTTTCCACAGTCGAAAAGTTACAATTCAATCGCTTCTCTATTGCTATTTCATGCATACGATCCAACGCTAAGAATGCAAAGAACATAGTCGTCTCCCTCTACTACTGCAGTAAGTACCTTACTCCTTCTGTTATAGTTTATAAGAACAAAATCAGGCCTAAAATGGAAAACTGCCTCCATATATGGGTTGAGACATCATTGTGAGTGATGAATTCCCTTCCATTCTACATCTCCTTTCCCCACAGACAAAAGGTCTCAATCCTTTCGCCATTGCATCACTATTTCTATGGAAAGTGCTCAGAAGACCAACATTCCTTAGTTCCACCAGTTCTAACCTTCACGGCTAAGACCAGACATACTACGCACATTGTCGTGAACCATCCTCATTCTCTTTGTACTCCGTTAGTGTGATGTATGCAGCGACCTCCCATGAACCGCTGCTTTGTGAAATCTATTCCCAAGAGAGTGCTTCCTCTCTCACTACGATCTAAATCTAAATGTTACCTTCCCTCACCTATCCCTATATACTATGTCTCTTACTATATAACCCAACTACCTTGATTGGCTCTTGGGCCAATATACAGGCTGAACATTATTGTAATAATCAATCTAAATGGTGTAAAAATTACAATGCCATTATCATTGCTACTTTAACAATAGTTTTATGTACGTACCGCCACTAGTTTGTTAAAAATTAACATACTATGATGAAAAAAATTAGCATACTATGATGAAAAAAATTAGCATACAATGATGAAAAAATTAGCATACTATGATGAAAAAAAATTAGCATATTATGCGGTGGAAAACACGTTGAATTGGAAATTCTTGCAAAAATCAAATAATTTTCGGAATTTAATGAAACTTTCAGGAATTATTTTTAAAAATTATTTAAGATTAATTCAGAAATGTGTCTTTTCAACAAATCTTAGTAAAACATTTGTTTTATATCTATTACCGACCAAATTAATCGTTTCACCCCATGCAAAGCAGCACTTCCACTGCTACGCAGAGGGTTACATGAGAAAAACAAAATAAAGAGGAACAAGATACAGGAGGTCGCGTGGAAAGGATAAGAAAAAGAAGGAAATCAAGGAGATAAAAGATGGCAATTGATGTTGTACTTAAACTCTTGGAGAGTGTAGCTATCAGGGAGACAAGTATCCGAAACGGAATTCCATAGGGGGAAGTGCGAGAATAGAAAATAGAGTAGAAGTAGTGGCTACATTTTACTGTTTTGACTATAATGATGTGAGACCTAACTGCTAATCTAGTAGCTCGAGTAAATTCGTGTAGAAAGGACACCAAGGAAATAAGCTTGTCAGAGCAAAAGAGGGAAGCTATATCTCGTCGGTGAGAGAATGACTGATGTCAAGCAGCCAAGTCGAGATCGATTACATTGCAGATCTTCCTTTGAATTTTGTCGAGAACACCGAGATCAATAGCAGGTGAACCCGACCAGAAACGGCAACAGTAATCATTGCAAAGGCTTACTTAATTTTATGCAATTTTGAAAAATTTATTTTTATATCATTTAGTGTTT
The DNA here is from genome assembly GCA_037127315.1 of Ascarosepion bandense. NCBI lineage: Eukaryota > Metazoa > Mollusca > Cephalopoda > Sepiida > Sepiidae > Ascarosepion > Ascarosepion bandense. The sequence goes on along the minus strand of JBBBDQ010000514.1, from coordinate 4,376,796 downwards.
ATATTCGTTATACGCAGAAGAAGTTGGAGAATGTAGCTCGTCAATAACTTTTATAAAACATCACCCTCAGTTACAGAAAATCTGCTTTTTAAAATTACTGGGTTGATAAAACATTATATAAAAAAGGCGCTCACGTTATATTCGTCTAGTAATTTTTACAGATATATCCCCTGAGGAATAAAAATTCTAAATATATGTCTATCAAACATCAACAATCCCCCCAAAATTACCCATCTCCGTGTCAAGAATTACTTTTCTGCAATATTTTCAACTAAAATTAAGTTATATTTGTTTCATATCAGATTAACTAAATTTTAAATTTCCTAATCTTCCTTGCCTAAATTTTTAGAAAATTATCTTTTTTTTAAAGATTTTAATAAAGAGAATTACGTTGTGCTGTGAAATTTACAAATTTGGTTAAAATCATTCATTTTATAAAAAATAACTAATTCTAATCAATTGAAATTCGTTTTGAAATACTGCAAGGTATTTTACTTTTTGGAAATATCAAATTTAATCTATGACATTAAATTTAAAACTAAAATATAAGCAACAGTTTTCATTGTAAATTATTACTTTTAAACCTAGGGTATTGCTTTTCTTTTGAGGTTCCTACACACTTAGGAGGGTACAGTGTATTACAAGCTCCTTCCGTAAAATGCGGAGGGTGGAAAGTGCGACATTAAAATCGGAAGGCGTATTGATATAGACAAAGATGCATTATATAAGTTAAGCGGAGTATTAAGAGACAAAAGCTGTTATTAAAAACAAAGAATAGATTACTGAAATGTTACGTGAAATGCACCTTTGTGCAAATAATATTAAACGAAACGAATAATGTCTTCCTGGGATCTTTCACACTTTTTCTGATCAAGTATACGTCGTCATATGATGTTGTTTTTCTCTTCCGACTGCATTTTCCTTTACGTTTTAGACTGAGACAGATAGATAGATAGATAGATAGATAGATAGATAGATAGATAGATAGATAGATAGAAATAGATAGATAGATAATATTGAAATAGATAGATAGATATATAGATAGATAGATAGATAGATAGATAGATAGATAGATAGATAGATATGAGAATATTGAAATAGATAGATAGCTATGAGAATATTGAAATAGATAGATAGATAGATAGATAGATAGATAGATAGATAGATAGATATGAGAATATTGAAATAGATAGATAGCTATGAGAATATTGAAATAGATAGATAGATAGATAGATAGATAGATAGATAGATAGATATGAGAATATTGAAATAGATAGATAGATAGCTATGAGAATATTGAAATATGATAGATAGATAGATAGATAGATAGATAGATAGATAGATAGATAGATATGAGAAGACTGAGATAGATAGATAGATAGATAGATAGATAGATAGATAGATAGATAGAACCTTGTGCAAATAAATTGAAACAAAACTAATAATGTCTTTCTAGAATCTTTCACACTTTTCCTAATCACGTATACGTGGTGGTATTTCTCTCTTACGACTGCATTTCTCTGTATGTTTTGGACTGTTGGATCCAGTTTGTTTCTTTTTCTTGATGTCTCGACTGACAGTTTAAAGGCTGACACTAACAATATGCGCGATCTCTGTAAGGCTTGTCAGTGTGTTTGTGCATCGCTAAAATTTTCGTACGCTTTCTTGGGGTGAAGTCCATCGCAGACAATCACCGTAAGACAAATAATCGATAGTGTCTGGACGTGATCAAAATCTGATGAAATCACAGATGACGCAATATTATTCAAGGCTAAACTAATTTCATCATGCACTGAAAATAGATTTATATTACTGCAAACCACTGCAAATGACCTAATCTGAGAAAAAAAAAAACAGATATTGATTTCACCCTGTAACTCCAGTGGGCTTAAAACTGACCATATGGTGAAAGAAAGGAGACAAAGGCAGTCGTTTCAAGAAATTTGCACAAAAGTCTACTTTAGAAGATATTGGAAATCGTTCTGAAATGTTTTTGAGAATACTGGTACCGCATCACAAAAAATATATTACTGCAGAAGTACATTTAATATTTGCTACTTCTCCGGATATTTAATTTAACTATTATTATTTTATTACTTGTTTTTATTACATCTTATATTTGCTACTTTTCCGGATATTTAATAATTTAACTATTTTTATTTTATTACTTGTTTTTATTACTTGTTTTTATTACATCTTATATTTGCTACTTTTCCGGATATTTAATAATTTAACTATTTTTATTTTATTACTTGTTTTTATTACTTGTTTTTATTACATCTAATATTTGCTACTTTTCCGGATATTTAATAATTTAACTATTTTTATTTTATTACTTGTTTTTATTACTTGTTTTTATTACATCTTATATTTGCTACTTTTCCGGATATTTAATAATTTAACTATTTTTATTTTATTACTTGTTTTATTACTTGTTTTTATTACATCTAATATTTGCTACTTTTCCGGATATTTAATAATTTAACTATTTTTATTTTATTACTTGTTTTTATTACTTGTTTTTATTACATCTTATATTTGCTACTTTTCCGGATATTTAATAATTTAACTATTTTTATTTTATTACTTGTTTTTATTACTTGTTTTTATTACATCTAATATTTGCTACTTTTCCGGATATTTAATAATTTAACTATTTTTATTTTATTACTTGTTTTTATTACTTGTTTTTATTACATCTAATATTTGCTACTTTTCCGGATATTTAATAATTTAACTATTTTTATTTTATTACTTGTTTTTATTACTTGTTTTTATTACATCTTATATTTGCTACTTTTCCGGATATTTAATAATTTAACTATTTTTATTTTATTACTTGTTTTTATTACTTGTTTTTATTACATCTAATATTTGCTACTTTTCCGGATATTTAATAATTTAACTATTTTTATTTTATTACTTGTTTTTATTACTTGTTTTTATTACATCTAATATTTGCTACTTTTCCGGATATTTAATAATTTAACTATTTTTATTTTATTACTTGTTTTTATTACTTGTTTTTATTACATCTAATATTTGCTACTTTTCCGGATATTTAATAATTTAACTATTTTTATTTTATTACTTGTTTTTATTACTTGTTTTTATTACATCTTATATTTGCTACTTTTCCGGATATTTAATAATTTAACTATTTTTATTTTATTACTTGTTTTTATTACTTGTTTTTATTACATCTAATATTTGCTACTTTTCCGGATATTTAATAATTTAACTATTTTTATTTTATTACTTGTTTTTATTATTTGTTTTTATTACATCTTATATTTGCTACTTTTCCGGATATTTAATAATTTAACTATTTTTATTTTATTACTTGTTTTTATTACTTGTTTTTATTACATCTAATATTTGCTACTTTTCCGGATATTTAATAATTTAACTATTTTTATTTTATTACTTGTTTTTATTACTTGTTTTTATTACATCTAATATTTGCTACTTTTCCGGATATTTAATAATTTAACTATTTTTATTTTATTACTTGTTTTTATTACTTGTTTTTATTACATCTAATATTTGCTACTTTTCCGGATATTTAATAATTTAACTATTTTTATTTTATTACTTGTTTTTATTACTTGTTTTTATTACATCTAATATTTGCTACTTTTCCGGATATTTAATAATTTAACTATTTTTATTTTATTACTTGTTTTTATTACATCTAATATTTGCTACTTTTCCGGATATTTAATTTAACTATTATTATTTTATTACAGGTTTTAAATCAACTAAAATTAGTCACATTTAAAAATTATTAATTATTATTTGATTACTAATTTAATTCCTTGCTATTTTAGTTACCTCTTAGAGGAACTATTTTCTATATTACTGTTTGTTGTGTCATGGCTCGTACCATGTGTCATCCGGTCGCCTGAATGTAAAAAGACAATGAACGCTTAGCACGTAGGGGTGTTATCATTATCACGGGCTTCGGAAAGTTACACCTAGTACTGCGAGAGTTTGTAAATATTGTATATACGTTTTGGTTGTACCACTCTATTAATAAAGTAGTTTAGCTACATCTCTCGGTGTATTTCTTCATTCCACGATACAACAGTTGGTCTTTTCTACATCCGGGCGACCGGAGGTCACATGGGACGAGCCACGACACTACACTGTTTTATTACTGATTTTATTCCGTCTAATTTTGGTTATTTTTTTGGAAAATTATTTTCAATATTATTATTTTATTACAGGTTTTACATCGAGTAAGTTTAGTTTTCTTTTCGAATTAATATTTATTATTTACCTTTAATCCTTGTTATATTTGTTTTATTTTACAGGAAGTATTTTCATTATTATTTTATTACTAGTTTTCTTGCATTTCATATTTGCTACTTTTTTATGATAATTATTTTCACTATTATTATTTCATTACTGGTTTTATATCAACTAAATTTAATTAGATTTTAGAATTATTTATTATTATTTTAGTACTAGTTTTCTTTCATTTCATATTTGCTAATTTTTTATGATAATTATTTTCACTATTATTATTTCATTACTGGTTTTATATCAACTAAATTTAATTAGATTTTAGAATTATTTATTATTATTTTATTACTAGTTTTCTTTCATTTCATATTTGCTACTTTTTTATGATAATTATTTTCACTATTATTATTTCATTACTGGTTTTATATCAACTAAATTTAATCAGATTTTAGAATTATTTATTATTATTTTATTACTAATTTGATTTGTTGATCTTTTTGATAATTTTAATACGAGATATTCTTATTCCTGTTATGTTATTACTGGTTTTATTCTATTTAATTTTGACTACTTTTATGATAATTAATTTCACAATTAATACTTTATTACAAGTTTAATATCAACGAAAATTGGTAACAAAAATTGGAATTATTTATTGTTATTTTATTACGAATTGAATTCCTTCCTACATTTTTTATGAACTTCCTTGCTATATTTGTTACTTTTTAGAGGAAGTATTCACATTGTTATTATTTTATCAATGGTTTTATTTCATCTAATTCTTGCTATATTTTATGTTATATTCGCTAGTATTATTTCATTACAAGTTTTACATCAACTAAATTTAGTTACCTTTTAGAAGTATTATTTTTTATTTTATTACTACTTTCGTTCTATGCTATTTTTTTACTTTTTAGAGGAAGTATTCTCATTCACTTACGCGCAAATACCCTTGGGAAAGGTATTAATCCATCTCTTCCTGCCAGTTATGGGTTAAATAACTGGACAGATTGGGTTCTATTGCCTTGGTCGGCAACCAGTCTACCGCAGAAAGCAATGGCAACCTACTGCGGGATAATCTTCTGCCCAGTCAGTCATGTCTCTTTCGAGACATGATCGCCCAAGCGTGTATCACGTATGGCACTTAACTGACTGACTGAATATAATAATTGAAATAATGATTAAGGCTTCTACTGGTCATAAAGTGGGGGATCGGTTTTCTATTGTTATGATGTAATAAACTGATCCCCCACCTATTACTACTTAATAATATAATACATCTCTTTTTTCTCTAGCCATGAGTCAAATAATAGGACAGATTGGGTTCTATAGCCTTGGTCGGCAGCCAGTCTACCACAGAAAGCAATGGCAACCTACAGCGGGATAATCTTCTGCACAGTCAGTCATGTCTCTTTCGAGACATGATCGCCGAAGCGTGTATCACGTATGGCACTGAAATGACTGATTTACTGTTATTATTATATTACGGGTTATGGAGAAACTATGTAATTATTGTTACATTTTAGAGGAAGTAATTATTCTTTTTTTATTACTGGTTATAGTAAATATAATTGTTTTTATGATTACGATAATTATTTTTTTGCTATTATTATTTCTATGATACGTCTTACTCTATCTAAATTTTGTTACCTATCAGAGAAAGTCTTTTCTATTATTTTACTATTAATATTATTGTTACTTTTACAAAACTCATCGTCCGAATCCTGATGAATAGTGTCATAAGCAAAAATTCAGAGATAGGACAAAAACAGTCAAAGACACTTGAACAAGCAACACCATATTTATAATTAGAATGCTATTCGAAAGAGCAATACAAATGCGAAAGGACGTGTACCTATGTTTTATCGATTATGCGAAGGCGTTCGACAAAGTACGCCACAAAGAATTGATAGAAGTGCTCAGCATCCTCGATATATTTAGGAAAGGCATAAGAGCAATCAAAAATCTCTAATGGCAGCAAACCGCCTGCATACAGACAGGAAAGAATTCAGCAGATATCCAAAGATAGAGAGGGGTGTAAGACAAGGATGTGTCTTTTCACCGGACCTATTCAACTTGCACAACGAGACTATCTGAGGACTCTCGACGTTATGCCAGGATTCGTCATCGGAGGTCACAATTTGAACAGCATTAGGAACGCAGATGATACAGTATTGATAGCAGACACGGAAAGGAAACTACAAGACCTCCTACAGAAGGTAGCTGAAGAGAATGACAAAAAAGGACTACAAATAAACTGCAAGAAAAGCGAATGCATGGTGATCAGCAAAAAGAGCAGCCGAAAATGCCAAATACAGGTAGGGGATACTAAAATCAAGCAGGTACAAAATTTAGATATCTGGAAGTCTTCTAACAAAAGACGGAAAGTGAGACACAGAGATCCGAAGGCGAATTGACATGGTGAAGAACGCATTCCAGAAGCTAAGTAAAGTATTAAAGTAAAGTATTTATTCAGGTACAAAATTTAGATATCTGGAAGTCTTCTAACAAAAGACGGAAAGTGAGACACAGAGATCCGAAGGCGAATTGACATGGTGAAGAACGCATTCCAGAAGCTAAGTAAAGTATTAAGAGACAGGAAAATTTCACGAGAAACAAAGAAGAGAGTACCGGATTGCTATGTGATGTTAGTTCTTCAATATGGCAGTGAATACTGGACAATCTCATCAAAAATGAAGGAAAAACTTGAAGCAACTGAAATGTGGTTCTACAGAAGGATGCTGCGGATATGATGGATCGAGCATGTGAGCAATAATGTGGTTTTGGAAAGGATGGAAACGAAAAGGAAATTAATGCTGAGCATCAGAAAAAGCTAGAGTTCAGACAACGATGAAGGAAGGCTTGGAGAATCTGATACTAACAGGCCAAATAGAGGGAAGGAGAGACGGGGGAAGGAGCGTGTAACATACTTGAAGGGTGGGCCTGAGGAGGTTGATGGCAGAGCGGGGGTTGAGTGGTGTAATAGGAGAAAGCGTGCTAAGAGTCACCAGAGATAGGGAGACGTGGAAAGCCATGATCGCCTACGTCCTGAAAGGACACGGCACATAGAAGGAGAAGATTATTTTCTTTCTTATTTTCTAACTGGCTTTATTATTTATTCGGTTGATCTCTCGCACATGATACTCTCACACCAGCCATCACGTTCCTGCATCAAGGTCGGATGGTCATTAGGGTGGCTTTCTGTGTCATAACATAGATGGTCAATGTAGGTGGTTGCTGGGCGACCAGCCTCTCTTTGCTCTATTGTTAGATGTCCAGAACAGTAGATTATCCGCAAGTATATACGACACAAACGGTACGGCGGATGAATACATTGTGTGGCGAAATACGGCACCCAATTTAGAAAGATGGCGCAGGTCAGTTCAATGAGTGATTGCTTATTCAGCAAAAATAACAAGAATTCCATAGAGTTTCACCATGTACAAGGCCCGGGAGCAAATCTATTTAGGGGTTTACAAAGTAATGGGTATAGTTTATGCATAAAATTGCGGAAGATAACAGTTAACCCTAAATATTGAACAGGTTAAGATTGTAGTGATGGAGAAAACATCATCTTAGGAGTCGGTTCCACAGAGCAGTAATTCGCTGGAAGAAGGTGCTTGAAAGGAACTTACAGTGGAATACAAAAGGAATGACCGTGGTTTCTCTACAGTGTTTGTAGCATGGTGGGTTAGGTCTTAGATGTGAAGGCTAGAACTAGTGGAAGTAAGAGGTGTCGTTCTTCTGAGCATTTTACATAGAGGTATCTATAGAAGAGTAAGAGGCTGGCTATATCTCGTCTGTGGGTTGCCGGGTGGAAAAGAATTTATCACCCTCAAGGACCCGGAGATTCTTTTGGACTCTATCGTGACGAGAAAGCACATGCCCAAATATGATAGCAGTGATTTATTTTTGGCCACTTGTAAAGGTCGAGGTTAGAACGAGGTGTCAGGTATTTACTGAAGCGGCACAGGAAACCTACTATTTTCCCTTCATCTTTAGCGATTGATCTTATGTACGAGTTCCACTTTGGTTTGAACCCCAATAGTCGCTCAAGGCACGAGTTGACATATCCCTGAAGATGTATTCAAACATCGTGATTGGTGGTAGTGCATTGTGGTGCAGTGGATATCAGCTCGGAACGAGAAATCGGACTTCGAATTCCAGTCAAATTCGTTGCAAATACCCATAGGAAAGTTATGAAACCGCCGCTCCTCCCTCCAGCTATAGGTTAAACAGCAGGACCGATTGGTTGACATTTCAGCCTACCGCAGAAAATAATGGAAACCTACTGCCGGAAAATCTTATGTCCAGTCAGTCATGTCTCTTTCGAGACATGATCGCCCATGCGTGTATCACGTATGGTGGTAGTTCAGGGTCTGATTGACGATAATGGAATGTAACTAGTTTGGCTTTCGAGGCAACGGATGTAACCAGGTATTTATTCCCTACTGAGTTGTTAGAGCGAAATCGTAGGAGAAATCAGATGCCAATCTATGGTCATCCCTAGGTTTGGAGGCGAACCATTATATTGTTGTATTGTTAACATAGATATTCACAAATGATCGGTGTATATTTTTAGGTATATAACTCTGGTCAACACGATTTTGATGCCAATAAAAGAAATCCCGTTTTCTAGATAATTTGATGGAGGCTGATTCCGAAAATGACCTGAGATTTTCATGATTAGCTACCTTTTTTCTTGTACTGGAATTGCTCATTTTTGGAAAAAGATCAATTTACGATCTTGGTCGATTGCAACATTTAATTGAAATTCGTAGAAAGCCATCATTTTTCAGATAAGCCAAGCAATTTATGCCAACCATCTGAAATAAACTATTCTTATTTAAAAAAAAAAGTGCTTCTAAGTCAAAATAGAAGTACTGAATTCTTCCAATTTATTGCCCAAATTCAAATTAGCTGATAAACTTTATCAGTAATATGCTAATATGAGTATTAAGTATTAACATTGAATATTTTACATAGCCATCTAAATAAATTTTCGGATAATTGCGGTGAGGTGAGCGATGAGTAAGTAAAACGATGCCATCGAGATATCAAACCAATGAATGAACGCTACCATGGATTGGGCGACAAACGAATGATGGTTGGGGTATCAAAAGAGATTTGAATAACATTGAACATGAGACAATCAAGAAAGAGAACATTTTTATCATAATTATGTTCACGAAGGTTTTATTTCTGCCGTTAGTTTACTAAATGATGTGATGAAAATATTTGATGGTCTTGCTATGTTCAATCGTGTTATTTTGAAAGATTTGTGGTCTGATTGCTATTGAAAAAATAATAGCTGATCAATATTTGTTGGTTCAAATACGAATTGAGAGATTTCTATGATTTTACTTTAAGGAATATTACCATTGGTCTATATAATATATACAGAAAAAAATGAAAAAACAAAAATACTTCTGGCGGACCTGAGGGAGAATACCACCACCTTTAAATTTGTTGTCTTGTTTTTGTTTTGTTTTGTTTTTTGTTTTTCTTTTTACTTTTTTCAATGCAATCTTATCGATTACATCATAAGCATTCCGATTGACAAAAGAAACATAGAAAAATTTCAACATTTAATCTATTTTCATGGGGGGCTCAGTTTTTCATATAACGTTATAGTAAATCGATCCTCCATTTCGGAACCACTCGCCTGTACGACATTACCACCACCTTTGAATTTGTTGTCTTTCATTTTTTTTTTAGGTTACTTTTTTCAATGCAATTTTATCGTTTACACCCTAAACTTTCCGATTGACAAAAAAATTACAAAAATTTCAACATTTAAACAATTTTAGGTGGGAGATCAGTTTTTCATACAACGTTATAGTAAATCGATCCTCCATTTTGGAACCACTCTCCGGTACAACATTAAAACCACCTGTAAATTTGTTGATTATCAATTATTTTTACTTTTTTCACTGCAATCTTATGGATTAAACACTTTCCGATTTACAAAAAAAAATTGTAAAAATTTCAACATTTAAACAATTTTTGGGGGGATGGGGACTCAGTTTTTCATACAACCTTTGTAAATCCATCCTGTGCAATTAACTTTTTTGCTTGCGCATATTCAACAACTGAATCCTTTGTGAAATTTTTGAATCAAGCCATTCTTGGAGTTTCCGAAGAAGATGCCATCCTCAGAACTGAAAAAATCTTGAAAAAGACAAAAACAAGAGCAACAACTCGTCCCCCCCCCCCCCAAAAAAAAAACGACCTCAACGCGTGTGGTTCCAAAATGGAGAATCAATTTACTATAACGTTGTATGAGAAACTCCCACCGGTAAAATTGTTTAAATATTGAACTTTTTCCAAATTTTTTATTTTTTATTTTTTTGATAATCGGAAACTTTATGTAATAAATAATTGATAAGACTGCGCTGAAAAAATAAAAACAAAAATTAAAAACAACAAATTTAAAGGTGGTGGTAGTCTCCTTCAGGTCCGCCAAAATGTTTTTGCAAAAATGAGGCATTTCTATACAGCAAAATCGGTAGCTAACAAAAAAAAAATAAAAAATAAAAAATAAGATGATCTTCAGATTCGGCGCCCTCAGATTAGCTAACAAAGACGTTTTTGAGTCTTGACACCATTTCAAATTTTTTTTGTTGTTGACCAGTAAATTTACGTAAATTAAAAAGAGTGTTGGAACAAGAAATGAACCTTAGAGGCGCCTGCTTTGACTGCTAGGGCCCCGAAGAATCGTCCGTTGACAACTACATTCAGGGACCTACATGTTAGGAAATATTTTATTATTGAGATGACTTTTCCTGTGATTTCATAACTAGAGAGCTTGAGCAGCATTTCTTTGTTACATAACTTGTCAAAATCCTTAAAAATATCTAATGATATGGTCTCTGAAGTGTATGTGTTGTCTAGTAACTCATTGATATTGTGAGTAATGGTAGTTAAAACATCAGCAGTGGATTTGGCTGATCTAAACTCGTACTACATGTCGTTCTTATTTTAGTGTTCAACAACATTCATAATTATAGCCTCAAAAGGCTTGCTAATAAAACTGAGGAGAGAGATGGATCTACATTGAGAGAAGTATAAGCGCTCGCCGGCATTCTGGGAAACCAGATATACACTTGACATTTTCCACCGTCTTGGGAAGGGTTTCTCCTTCAAGCAGTGATTAAATAGCTTCCTAATATCGGGGCTAGTTTAGGGTAAGAGTTGATATTCTTAAAGTGAACTACGGAAACGGAACTCTGTTGTAAATCTGGGACCACTTATAAACCACTAGCAGTATAGCCCGGCGTTGCTAGGGTGTAATGAAAGCTTTAAAACTAATCCATGGTCCTGGAGCTCAGACTCAGTCTAAAGAATATTTGTGTGAAGTTTGGTGAGAATCGGATAAAAATTGTGGATTTGTATAAAGGACATACAGACAGATAAACAGACACACACACACAAACATCTTGCCTTATATGTATATATATTATCGATTTTCTGCACTATTGTAAGAACGACAACCTTGAAACTTCTGAATATCGTTTCTTATGTCTTTGTCTATGAGTGTATCACATTTGATTAAAATCGGACCACACCTTCTATAAGCCGAGTTTTCGATTATCGATTTTCGATATTTATCGGAGGTACCTCGACACAAAAGCTAGCTAAGAACACTCGCAGACGCTTATAGTACCACTGTGTAAATTTTCAAGGAAATCAGTTCAGCCGTTTCGTCGTCTATAGGTAAGACACACACACACACACACAGATAAAGTTCCATTTATAAATAAGTTTAGATTATCTCCAAAAACATTCTTAAAATCTACATATAAATATATATATATATATATATATTTTTCATCATCAGTCGTTTACTTTACATTGCTGCCGATTTCGCATCAACATGAAACATTATCCTTTTTTTAATTTTATGCGCCTTTTCTTCCATGCTGGCCCAAGGCATGTTGGGAGAGAGCGTTTGGAGATTTTCCAGCAGTTCTTCCTACGGTAGACTGGTTGCCAACCAAAGCTTTATAAGTCCATCGGTCTTGCTATTGACCCTCTCCAATCTGGTTTGAATTCAGAGTTTCCTTCTTCTAGACCGATTGCCTCCTAAGGCTATAGAACCTCATTTGTCCTGCTATTTACCCATAGCTGGGGAGAGAAGAGATGGATTCATACCTTTATCACGAGTTTTAGCACATAAGTGAATGTAATAAAATCACACTGGAATTCGAACTCGGTTCTCCGGTTCCTTATTCTGAGCTGTTATCAATTATTCCATGGTATACATTTAGTCGCTTTAGATAACTTGAAAAAGGTTAATAAACCATAAAAAACAAGTCAATTGATCTCTTCAATCACAACAAGAGTATCTTTTCTTCTTCTATGTGATGTGCCCCTTCAGAACGTAGGCGATCATGGCCTTCCACATCTACCTATCCCTAGCACGCTTTCTCCTTTTACCTCACCAAAACCCCACTCTGCCATCAACTTGCTCAAGTCCATAAATCTAGAATATAAATGTATAGAAACTAGCATGGCCACAAAGTGAGGGAACAGTTTATAGATTGATTATAATATAGAACTGATCCCCTACTTTATATTTTACTGGAACATTAATAAATAAGTTTTCTACGTCTAGGGAGGCTGCTTCTTTTATGTGCAGTTTTCTTATCAGAATATAGGCGATCATGGCCTTCCACATGTCCCTTTTCTAAGGGGCTCTTAGAACGCTTTCTCCTGTTACCCCATCCAACCCCCTGTTTGCCATCGACTTGCTCAAGCCCGTCAAGTATGTTACGCGTTGCTTTTCCCGTTTCTCTTTTTCTCTATCTGACCTGTATCATATTCTCCAAGCCTTCTTTCCTCATTACATGTCCCAGGATCTTCAACTGTCTTTCCCCGATTTTAAGTATTAATTCCTTTTTGTTTCCATCCTCTCCAAAACCTCATCGTTTCTCACATATTCGATTCATGACATCCTCAGCATCCTTCCATAGAGCCACATTTCGGTTGTTTCAAGTCTCTCCTTCATCTTTGAGTAGATTGTCCAGCATTCATTGTTATATTGAAGAACAAAAATCTCAGAATAATCCAGTACCCTCTTCTTTTTTCTAGCCAAAGTTTTCTGTCTCTCAATACTCTACTCAGTTCCTTGAATGCATCATTGGCCTTGCCAATTCGCCTTTAATTATTAAAGTTTTGTTACTACAGAGGAAAGATAATTAAAATCGGACAATTATTTGTTTTTTTAAATAATTTACAAACCTATGATTTTTACAATTTCGTATACTAATGTTTGGTGCTCCCACTGACACAAGAAAAACAACATTTTTAACGAAAATTTAGAATATGCCAGAAAAGATTTAAAACATTGAATAAAATAATTAGTCATACAATAAAAATTCATTTATGAAGACTGTCATGTCTGTATACCCAGAAATAGTAATTCTTGTGGGCTATAACAGTAGAAATGTTGGACTAAAACATGGGGAACATTAAAGTTTCCCCTGGTATTTCCAAGAGAGAATGAAAGCTTTTATACCATCTTTAACCCAATAGGAAACTTCAGTGGAACAATTCTTAATATAAAGGTTAAAATTGTCTGACCATGAGCGTCTCGAGGAAAGTGTTTACATTAAATATGACAGAAAAGGAATATATTGTGAGTTTTTTTCTTGTACAATTATGGCCAGAATGTACTGGCCATGTTTGGAAATAAACAAGAAATTCCACTGAGACTGAAATTAGTGCAACAAAAATATCTCCCAAACAATACAAAATATTAATAATACACAAAACGTATCCCCTCCCTTGAAAATGACTAACGAATTAACCAAAATCGCTTATAAAAATCAAACTGTCGACAATTTATCCACACACTCAGTTCCCAAAAAAGAAACTTGGATGGATGCAAGGAAACTTGAATAAAATACGAGGGTCATTCAATAAATAAGAATTTTTCGGTATAAGGACTTCCACTTACAGATAGAAGCTTACCTTTTTTTAAATTTTTCAACGTAGTCTCCCAGCAGTGTCACGCACTTTTCCCATCTGTGCACAAGCTTCCGTATTCCCTCAGCGTAAAAATCTTTGGACTGATGTCTCAGCTAATCGCTCACAGCACCTCATCGTCACTTTCAAACTTCGTGCCTCTCGTGAACGCTTTCAAGGGACCAAACAAGTGAAAGTCTGAAGGGGAAGGTCTGGGATGTAAGGGAGATGAGGGAGCAGTTCCCAGCCCAGATCGTTGATGGTCTGCACTGTTTGGGCTGCTGTGTGAGCTGACCTTCGGGTAGGCAGGGTCATCATGGACAATTTTTTGTGCTGTCCCAACAGATAAGCTCAAAGTCCTTGCAATGTCATCCACTGTCACCTTTCTGTTAGACTGAATGAGGTCATTGACTGATTCGATCACCTCAGGAGACCTCATTTTGTAGGCCTCCCAGACCTGTCTTCATCCTTAACACTGCTCCGTCCTTCTTTAAACAATTTAGCCCACTTGTAGACATTTTTTGGCTGAAACATGTGGAACCCTACACAGTTGACCTTCTATGAATGTCAACTTGTTTGCACCCTTCAGCAACCAAAAACTTCATAACTGACCTCTGTTCAATCATGAAGCAGCTTCTTAATCGGCCATCTTTGTTAATCTCAAAAACACTCAAAGTTTTTTTCAATCTGCAAAAAATTTAAATCCCTTTGAAAAAGAAGTCCCATAATTTTTTTTTTAAAGTAAGCTTCTATCTGTATTAGTCCTTATACCGAAAAATTCACCTTATTTATTGAATGGCCCTCGTATTGACAAATCTATCTTCTAATATTTAATAATAACATAAACATTTGGACAATGTACAGCATTGTTTTCATCATGGTATGCTGTTTTTTTAGCGAATTATTGGAGGTACCGGATGAGCGTTGTGGTGCAGTGGATATCTACTCGGAACGACAAATCGGAGAGCCGAGTTCGAATTCCAGTTGAATTGCTCGCATTCACTTACGCCTAAATACCCTTAGGAAAGGTATTAACCCGTCTCTTCCCTCCAGTTATGGGTTAAATAATAGGACAGATTGGTTCTATAGCTTTGGCTGGCAACAAGTCTACCGCAAAAAGCAATGGTAACCTGCCCAGTCAGTCATGTCTCGTTCGAGACATGATCGCCTAAAGCGTGTATCACGTATGTCACTTAATTGGCTGATTGGAGGTACCGATAAATGCGCAAAGTAGATTCTGCAGTACTGAGTGATCCCATGTGGTCCTTTATTGAAATACTGACCGGGATCGAACGCCGCTTAATTTTGTTAATCGAAGTAATAGCGGTTATTTACTATTACTTCACTACAGATTCTTCATTGAGTGAGCATTTGTTTTAGGTTTATATCTGAACTTAATATCAGACTGGAAAGACCCGGGAATATTTCACGATTTTCTTATTTTCTTAATGTTTTTATTTTTACTTTTTTATTTTATAATTTCGCTACAAGCAAGGCAGTACTGCCACTTGTGTGCAGAGGGCTACATAAAAGGTGAGTGATGGGTTACATAGGAGGAGAGCGAAGAGAAATCAGAACCAAAGTGGAACCGGTTACAGAGTGTGTCAAAGAATGGTCAAAAGAAGGTTGGGAATACTGATGTGAAAAGAGTTACGTGAGTGTATGGTGAAAAAGAGAGAAGAACGAGATTCAGATGGTTTTAGGGAAATGATAAGAGAAATATGTGAGTCAAGGGGATAAGAGATGACAATGGATGTTGGATTTAAACTCTTGGAGATTGTAGCTATCAGGGAGGCAGGTACATCGAAGGGAGTTCTACAGGCGAGAAGTTCAAGAAAAGAAGCTGGTAGAGTAGAAGCGGGGTTGCATTTAGTTGTTTTTACTGCGAAAGGGTGGGACTTTGTAGCCAGTCTAGTTTCTCGGGTAAGTTATTGTAGAGGAGACACCAGGGAGCTAAGCTCGTCGGAGCAGAAGCTATGAAAATATTCGTAGAAGAGACAGAGGTAAGCCACATCAGCAGCGACAAATATCTGACCGAGGCGGGAGTAAATGGTGGTGTCGTCAGTGTAAATGCCTACTTGAGATTTGATCACATCAGAAGTAATAGAACCTGGAAGCGTAATAGGACCTGGAAGCGTGCCCGTTCAAGACGAACTTCATTAGTTCATAAAGTTGCTCTTTAAATCATGCGGTTTGATAAGAACGATTGGATCAAACCAAACAAGCCTCCAGTGATACCATAGCCCTGTAGCTTGAGCAGAAAGCCGGCGTGCCAGACCCTACCAAATATTTTGGAGATTTCCTGAGCAACAGCTTGAGTTTCGCCGTTCTTATCGAGGGCCTAGTATAAGTACTTAGTGATGGTCGTTAGCAAATCGACAGTAGACCTGGCAAAGCGGAAGCCATACTGTCTATCCGAGAATAGTCTATGAGCAGTGAGGTGTTAAACTATTTCAACATTGATGATACTCAAACACTTTGCTGGAAATCGCTAGGAGGCTGATAGGGCGATGATTAGAAGGGTTTTACGGTTCGCCTGATTTCTTCAATTTATTAACCATAGAAGAGGACTTCAAGCAGGCAGGAAAACAGGAAGTAGAGAGGCTGTAATTAAGAGTTTAGGGAGGATAGAAGAGAGTTCAGGGGCACATTTATTCAAGACGATGACTGGGTCAAGTTTGAAATCATATTTGAGACCTGAGAGACGGTTATGTAAACATCACTCAGTTGAGCTTCAGTTGTAAGGGAAGTCAGGTGCGGATACCCCAGACGAGTCAAATGTGGAGTTGGATGAGAATTTGCGAGCAAAGCACTCGGCCTTGTCCGCTGTGATTGTGATGACCTCAAATTTATTTATTAAAGAAAGGATGGAGGATTTGCTGTTGTTCAGCACACATTTGCAGAGCTGCCGGCAGTTTTTGGAGCCGAACTTGCAGGCTGCTATACGTTGTTTCATTCTCTCAGCAAACAACAGCTTAGCGTCATTTAAGATCCTCTTACACTCATTACGTGCAGAGTCAAATAGGCGTTTATGGTGGTCAGACGCGTGACTCCGATATAACCGAAATAAGTCATTCCTGAGGTCAATGGCAGCAGGGGGACGAATGAGGTTAGGTCAGAACTTTCTGGCCGGGATGAAAGCATCGATGTCAGCTTTCACTAAGGAGAAGACCCCAGAGTCGCAGTTCTTAACTGAAAGGCTAAAACCTTTTTCCTAAGGGATGTCACACAAGAAATCGCGGGAAAGAACTCCAGTCTGCTCTTTGTTAGCAGTAAAAAATTCTGTAAGAGGCTCTTGGGAAGAGTGGAAGTGGAGAGGAATATTAATGAAAATGACAACATGATCGGAGTTTCCAAGAGGGCTAAGCTGCAAGGCTTGGCAGGAATCAGGGACAGAAGTGAAGCCGAAATCTAGCAGAGAAGTATGTACTGTAGGGATACTGGGAAAACGCATGGGGAAATCCACTACTTGTTTAAGAGACTGAATAATTGCAAACATCATGGCATGAATGACAGCAAGATCGGTGACAGAGTTTTTTAGCCACTTGGCATGGTAGGCATTAAAATTACCGAACACAAATAGGTTAGCGAAAGGGTGGGAGGAAGTAGCCTTATCTATATTGTCAAAGATACTGTCTAGCAGGGAACAGTTGGGAGAGGAATGGGAACGGTAGAAAAAGAAAAGATAGATAATCGTTTTTAGAAGTGAAAGGAGACACATGTATGAGTGGTCAGGAGATTTGAGAGAAGTTACCATAGATAGCGGGAGGTGTTCACTGGCGTAAACTACCAGACCGTGCATATGGACAGTGGAGTCCTTCCTTGAGAGGAGAAGGTAGCCAGGAATCGAGAAATCAGAGGAGGGGATTTAGCGCAAGAATGATAGGGGGCTTTTCGTGAAAGAAAAAATTCTACGTTGCAGATTTTGATACGCATACCACGGATGTTTGTGGAGAAAATGTTGAGTGGTTTAGGTGATTGTGATTCGGCTTTGATTTTTGAGATGATTCTTAATTCTTAAGTTAATGATTGAAAAAAATCACGGTGAATTCCCCTATCGTATTTTTAAATATTTGAGCTTGACACACTTTAACAAAACTAGAAAGAAAACTTCACGGTTTTCTTATTTTATTTTTTGATGAATATTAATTATTCAATTAATGATCGATTAATGAGTTCTACGACAATAAAATATCCGTAGAATTTCTCCTATCGCATCGTTAAATATTTTAGCTTCTCTTTCGTAGTTTTGAAACTACAAACGTTATCCATCCTGCATCTTTTTCATTGATAGAAACATTTCCGAAACCTTTTGGCACAGCGAGCAGTGGCCTCCTTGATTTTCTTGACGTCTTCAAATTTTGTTCCTTTCAAGTAGGGTTTTACAATGATGTTCACCTTGTACAAGGTCCAAGAACTACTCGAGGTATGGGTTCCAAATTAATAGATACCACCCAAGCAAAGTAATAAGACCCCCTGTGACGCATGGGGCTACTGAAAGTGAAAGAAAGAAGAGACTGTAAAAGGGACCGGAAAACCTAACCTTAATCAAGAAACAAGGGATAAACCTCTACTCCTGTTCAAAAGATCCCGGGGAAGTGTGAACTATTGCTCTTTACAATATTGATGGAGCTGCTCTTTTTCCTAGCCTTCTATTTAAAGTGGTGTTGGATGTAAACATTTTGACTATGTCATTATTTTCTCTGAGTTGCATGTGCCCTCCATTTTAGTAGTTGCAGCTGTTGGTAGTCCATAAATGATGTTGTTTCTGTAGTGCCAGTGCACAGTGTTCAAAGAAAGATGATCATTGCCAAGACGCTCAGGATTTTACTCACTCAAAATCTTCAAATGCTTTTAAACGTCTCTGTAGTAGACTTACCCATATTGAATCCACGCTGTAAACATTAGCAAATGTGTTACTCTTTAAATTTATAATTATCCATAGAGTTAAACTTTGAAATACACGAAGGATCGACACGCTGGTGCCTAGAAGTGATCATAAACTAATTTAGTATCAACGTTGATTCCACCTTTGCTGACTCATAATTTATAGTGGTGGAATACGTCATTGTTTTTATTGATAGACTCCATCTTGCACATTTACAACTCTCCCGTTCGTCCGTGTATTGAATACTGTTGGCATATCGTGTCGGATGCTTCTGCTATTCATCTGGAGTTTCTCAACAAAATTCAAAGAAGGAACTGCAGTGTAATTGCATTTCTCACTGACATGGCGTTGCTTCCCTCTGTTTTTTCTATTAATATTTTCATGGCAACTGCTTTGACGTGTAACATGTAAATTAACATTTAGCTTCCACACTTTTACCGTTGAAATAGTTAAATGCAGCCACCACTTCTTGTCGAACAGTTTTTTTTCTTGCACGTCCCACCAGTGAAACTCCCTTCCGTTCACTCGCTTCCCTGGTTAACAACCAGTTCAACAAGTTAAATGCAACGTCAACTGCCATCTTCCATCTTCTTGAATCCCGTTCATCTTTTATAATTTCTTCAGTACCCACTGTATCCAATCTTTTCTCTCACCGTAACCCCCTGAGCACTAGTAGCGGTCCTGACTTACTTGTGGGAGAGGAGGATGACTAAAAGAAATTTTTTAAAAAATGTCCGAATATCCCGATAGAAGACACAATGAATAAATTTCAGCGAAAATTTCAGAATTCGGCATTAATTCGTTTTATGTACCACTGTGTAGGGCCAGGAAGTTTTTCTCGTCTGATTCTGCCTTGCACATGTATAAATCTGCCATCTACCAGTGTCATACCTGGTCGGATGCCCCTGCTATTCCTCTGTGGGTTCTTGACAAAAGCCAACGGAGAATCTGCAATGTCATTGATCCTGACATGATAGCTCAACTCCAGTCACTTTATCATCGACGTAATGTGGCTTACTTCTGTCTCTTCTACAAATACTTTCAGGGCTTCTGCTCCGATGAGCTTAGCTCCCTGGTGCCCCCTCTTCATGAAATTACTTGAGCTACTAGACTAGCGGCTAGGTCCCACACTTTTACAGTAAAACCGAATCAAATGTAACCGCAATTTCTAATGTGGCAGTTTCTTTTCTCGCACTTCCTGCCTGTGGAATTCACTTCCGTATACTTGCTTCCCTGACAGCTACAATCTCCAAGAATTTAAATGCAATGTCAATTGCCATCTCTTATCTCCTTGACTCGCATCCTTTCCCTAACAACCCTTGTTTTATGTTCTTCTCCCTTTCCACTTTACTCTCATGCAGCTCTCTTCCCATCAGTGCTCCCATCCTTATCTTACCCATTCTCTGACATTTCCGTAACTTGTTCCTATTTTTCTTCACTCACCTCTTAAGTAACCCCCTGCGCACCAGTGGCAGTACTGCCTAGCTTTGGGTGAGATGGTTATTTATAAAAATGTCTCTTCAGGCCGTGATCTTCATAATTTCCTGTCCTTTGTAGTACTAATTCAATTTTAAATTTTCGCTTTTACTCAAGCTCGTTAGATAGGTTATGCTTTGATTTCCTTTAATATGTCCTGTGAGTGTCAAATTTTCTAAACACGATTTCCTCAACTAGAAATTTTTACTGTCTGTTTCTAATGTTAAATATAAGTGTTCTTTTTATTTTCATTTTCTATAAAACTTCATTATTTCTCAGATGTTCGGAGCATCGTATCCTGTAAGTGCTTTTGTTGAAACACATTTCTGTTGCTTCACGTCTTTTCATAATTTGTTAGACTTGTTCAGCATTTACTATCATATAGAAGGACTGATGTTTTATAACAGTTCAGTACTCATTTCTTTGTTTCTAACGAGTTTATCCTGTTTCTTAAAGTCGGTTCTCTGTGCAGGGCCCGGAGGTTTTTTCCGTCTGAATCTATCCTGCACATTTATAAATCTAACATCCGCCTGTGCATTGAATACTGTTGCCATATCTGGTCGGGTGCCCCTGCTATTCTCCTTGGGCTTCTCGACAAGGTACAGCAGAGGGTCTGTAATGTGATCGATACTGACTTGGCAGACCGACTGCAGTCTCTCTCTCACCGGTGCGACGTGGCTTCCCTGTGTCTCTTCTATAAATACTTCCATGGCTTCTGCTCCGATGAACTTAGATCACTTGTGACACCTAGGTTCGAATTTGCACGAGATACTAGATTAGCAACTAGATCCCACCCTTTTACAGTGAAACCGATAAAATGCAACAGTAACTTCTACTCCAACAGTTTCTTTTCTCGTACTTCCCGACTCTGGAATTCCCTTCCACATGACTGCTTCCCCGGCGGCTACAATCTCCAGGAGTTTAAATGTAAGGTCAATAGACACCTCTTAACACAATAACTCGCTTCCATTCTTTCAAACACTCTTCCCATCCTCCCAACTACCTATCACCCCCCTTCTGACATTTCGTATATCTAACCACTCTTTCCATTTACCTTCCCCTATGTAGCCCCAAGCGCAATAGTGGCAATGGAATGCCTTGCTTGGGGTGAAATGATTAAAAAAAAAAAACTTTAATTAGATTTTGGAAGGCATCTACATAATTCATTAATATATAGGAGGTCTGATTTTACATACCAGTTCAGTATTCTTTTCTTTGTTTCTAAAGAGATTTTCCAGTTTCTTAATACTTTAATTAGATTTTGGAAGGCATTTCCATCATTCATTAATATTTAGGAGGACTGATATTACATAGCAGTCCAGTATTCTTTTCTTTGTTTCCAACTATATTTTTATGTTTCTTCATACTTTACTTAGCTTTTGGAAGGCATCTCCAGCATTCACTGCCATATAGGAGGACTAATATTGCATAACAGTTCAATACTCTTTTCTGTGTTTCTACCGAGACTTTTTTCTTATTACATTGCTAAGCTTTTGGAAGGCATCTTTACCATTTACTGCCATACAGAAGGACTGATCTAAACTTATTTATAAATGGAACTTTGTCTCTGTGTGTGTGTGTGTGTGTGTGTGTGCGTGCGTCTGTGTGTATCTGTTACCTAGAGACTCCGAAACGGCTGAACTGATTTTCTTGAAAATGTACACATTTGTACTATAACCGTTTGCGAGTGTTCTTAGCTAGGTTTGTGTCGAGATACCTCCGATAAATATCGAAAATCGATAATCGAAAAATTCGGGTTATAGAAGGAGTGGTCTGATTTTAATCAAATTTGATACACTCATAGACAGAGACATAAGAAACGATATTCAGAAGTTTCAAGGTTGCAGTTCTTACAATAGTACAGAAAATCGATAATATATATATATATATATATATATATATAAGGCAAGATGTTTGTGTGTGTGTCTGTTTATCTGCCTGTATGTTTGTTTGTTTGTTTTTTTTTTGTTTTTTTTTTTCAGCCCTTTTATTTTAGTTTTTACTTCGGGTTTGGCTCTAAGTAGGTATAATTGTAGTTCTTAGTATCAGCCATGATACCATTTACTCAGAGAATTTATTTAGCCTTCAAAATTCAATTTACGACGAAAAAAACTTATTTGATATCGATACCAGGAAATTAAAATTTGACTTACATCCATTCATTTTTTTTTTTTTTTCAGTCTACGGTTTCGCTTTAACTGGAAACAACTATTGCTGTTTAGTCTTTCGTGCCAACGTCCAAAGAGTCTGAGCTCCAGGACCATGGATTAGTTTTAAAGCTTTCATTACACCCGAGCAACGCCGGGCTATACTGCTAGTATTACATAAGAGTTCAGTACTCTTTTTCTTTGATGTTAACGAGATTTTCCTATTTCTTATTACTTATCTTTTGGAAAGCACTTTTCGCTATCCCAATGTACCTTCGGATATCTGTGTCACATTTTTCGTATTCTGTTAAACACTTCCTAGATATTTAAATGTTTGTTTTAGTATTCCCAATTTGTAATTTGTGTGTTGGGATCTTTTTCTGTTGACAACCTTGCATTCTATTTTTTTAACATTGATAGTCCTTTCTTCCTGCTTTTCTTTACTACCTTCAGTAGAAATTTCTGTGTCTGCTATCAACATTCTATCATTTGCATCTGATGTTAACACTAATGTTAAGATTGCAGATGCTGGTGAGTCGGTTAAGTGCTTGGGCGATCAGGTCTCTTTCGATCCATGACTCACTAGGCAGATTTCCCAGCAATAGTTTGCCATTTATAACTACAGTAAACTGGTTGCCAACCAAGGCTATAGAACCCAGTCTGTCTTGCTATACAACCCATAGCTGGAAAGAGAAGTGATGGATTCATACCTTTCCCCAGGGTATTTACGCGTAAGTGAACGCAACGAATTCAAATAGAATTCAAACATAGCTCTCTGAATTCTCTTTCACAGCCGATATATAGTGTCGATTATTTTAATATCACTGGGTCCGTGTCGTCAAAAATGACGGCAAAATATTCACGTCGATATGCCTTCTGAAGTGACGTCAACATATATATTGATGTATCTACTACTGAGTATTGAGACATTAAAAATAAGAAAAATAATTACGATCTAACTTATGATATTTTGATAATAATCAAAATTTATGAAATAATAAAGAAATATAAATATTAAAATACATGACACAAATCGATAAAATAACGAATCTAAAATAACGTCACACTCAGTCAGTTAAGTGCCGTCCGTGAAACACGCTTGGGCGATCATGTCTCGAAAGAGGCATGACTGACTGGGCAGAAGATTATCTCGTAGTATGTTGCCATTGCTTTCTGCGGTAAACTGGTTGCCAGCCAAGGCTATAGAACCAAATCTGTCCTGTTATTTAACCCATAACTGGAAGGAAGAGACGGATTAATACCTTTCCCAAGGGTATTTGCGCGTAAGTGAATGCAATGAATTCAATTGGAATTCGACTCGGCTCCCCGATTTTTCGTTCTGAACCGATATCCACTGCACCACAACGTCACACTATACTTAAATAAAAATATTCTTTATCCAAACACAAATAGTATTTAAAAAGAGTAAAAAAAAAACAAAACTAAAAACTAAATAGAATAGAAATAAAAATAGATTGTAGTAGTCGTATATAAAAAAGAGGATATAGCGCAAAACTTGATACACTTTTAGCACGGACACGTTAAAAATAGATATGACCCTGTAATTTGAGAACCTAACCAGAATCTATTCATACCTTGTAAGTCAAAAACCTCTTATTTTGGAAAAAAAATTCTGTTAGTCATCTCAAAAATGATCGCTTGAAGATGGGGTCATATTAAAAATACCATTCCGTAACATGGGAAATTATGTGTGACAAAAATGCTAGACTAAGTACATTACAATAATATTTAGCTCTACCTTTGTATTAAAAATTAAAAATAAACGTGAAGGAACGGGAAAATTCATAGTGTCCCTTCTTCACATTATTGCATAATGTGAATATACAAATATATATAATATATACTGCAGTAAACGGTGAGGATAATCCAACAAGATTACCTTAATATAAAATATTAATTGGTAAATCCATATCGAGTGCTCGATGGGTGTTAACCAGAGCGATATGAAATTTATAAAGGAAAACTCAACACGTCATATTAGTTATAAACTATAGCTCATTTCAATGAGTTTAATTAGCTCATATCATCAGATCTTTTACAATATTTCCTCCATCTGGTACAACATTTCTGCCGGATGATATGATATGAGCTAATTAAACTCATTGAAATGAGCTATAGTTTATAACTAATATGACGTGTTGAGTTTCCCTTTATAAACTATATATATATATATATACATATATATATATATATATATATATATATATATATATATATATATATACTACCAGCAATAATTTTTTCAGTCGTGAAAGCAACAGAGGGGACACCTCAAAGCGAGGGTTTTGGGGCCTCATTCAGTTCCTGTGGAACAAACCTATCCAGTTTCTTTACTTTCCCAATTGCTTTCAAGTGCCAAGAAGCGAGATGGTTCGAGTTCTGTTGAAAGTTTTTCGGAATGTACGCTACGGGCCATAATTATTAGGCCACCCCGGTTTTTTAAAAGAAATGATGTATTTCATACTATTTTTAGTATTTATTGCCAAGTGGATAATTCTAAATGAAAACAGAATTGTTCTTTTGTTATTATTACTTTGCAAAATTTTACAAGGCAAGGAAACAAAGACGAACTCGTTCGAATTACCCTAAATTTTCTTCATTCTTTCATTGATGAAACTGCAATATAGGAAATTTTTAAATATTTATAAATTCATTTGATGCACATGTTATTGTGCAGTAACAAAAGAACCATTCTATTTTCATTTACAATTACTCACAGTTGTATGAAATAGTATGAAATACATCATCTTTTAAAACACTATAGCCGGTAGTATATATATATATATTTATATATATATATATATATATATATATATATATATATATATATATATAACTCATTTTATTATAATAGAGAAGATTCTTCCTATATATAGGCGTGTTTTAAAGGTTGACTCATAAAGGTGCAAAGACATCTTTTTTTAACATTGATACAGAAAAGTGAACCTTGCACCAGACTATGACAGGTTAAGTGAATACGTTTTTGAAACACGCCACGTTAAGCTATTTATGGCTAAATATCATAAAACCGCACTATCGGTTCGAACATACACAGGGTCGGAACAAGCAAAATATCTCTTTCATTATTACAAATTAATTGAAACATGCCTCTTCAAAAGCGAATGAAAGAAAGTAGAAAGCGGTCACAGAACGCAACGGACTTTGTTTTTGCCTTTTTAAATTTAAGAATCCTTTAAATGGTTGTACTGAAGCAGACATGGGTACTCAGTGTGCGTTGTCGATTAGGGAGTTCAGTTCGTACACCGCTCAGTGTGACACTGGGCAAATTAAAACAGACGAGGGATTCATTTTTGCATGGGCACAGGTTCGGAGGTTAACAAGTTCATACACGAAAGTGCCTGTAGAAGTAAATATATGTGAGGGCGTGGTGCGAAGGGTTCGTGTCGAAGCAATCTGCAAAATCTGATCAAGTGACCAAACACCATCTCTTTGGTATTGAAACGTTTCGCGGTTAGCCAGAAAACGTTCTGTCACCCTTATATTTAACTATCTGATAAGATATTGATTTTCAATGTCGAAACAAAATGTACAGTTTTGTATAGATACCTCCACTAAATGGCTGAAAAAACAAAAACAAAAAAAAACAAAACAGCATAGTACGAAGAAAAAAGCCCCAAACTTAATAAAGACGAACTTCTCCCATCAAAATTTTTATGTTATTATTAAGAAGAAAGATCAAAGTATTTTTTTTATTTATTTTTTAAAAGGTGTTAAAACGTTCAAAATTTTGGTAAAAATCTTGTTTTTATTTTCGTTAGCGCGGAGGGAAATTCTTACGAGAGTTTACAATGGAAAACGTAAGATTACATAAGTCACTTTTTTCCAGAGACAAAGATTAATTTGGAAATTCTTGCAAAAATCAAATATTTGTCCGATTTTAATGAAACTTTCAGGACTATTTTTTAAAAATCATATCACTCCGAGCAAGGCGGTAACGCCACTGATGTGCAGGGGGCTACGTAAGAGTGAAAAGTTTGGAAAAGAGAAAACCGGAAACAACCTCCTAAACAGGAAACGAGGGATGAGCCTCTTCCCCTGTTCATTAGACGTGGGTGGAGTGTGAACCGAGCAATAGTTTAGTTTATCTACTCCAATTGAAAATAAAAGAAAAGAAAAGAGTGAAAAGTTTGGAAAAGAGAAAGCCAGAAACCACATCCTAAACAGGGAACGAGGGATGAGCCTCTTCCCCTGTTCATTAGACGTGGGTGGAGTGTGAACCGAGCAATAGTTTAGTTTATCTACTCCAATTGAAAATAAAAGAAAAGAAAAGAGTGAAAAGTTTGGAAAAGAGAAAGCCAGAAACCACATCCTAAACAGGGAACGAGGGATGAGCCTCTTCCCCTGTTCAATAGACGTGGGTGGAGTGTAAACCGTGCGATAGTTAGATCTGATTTCATCGTTTTCAATGGTGGCATATCATTGCGAATGTTATTATTCATACATAAGAAGTAAAAGTGATGTCAAAACTTACCGGAAAAGATAATACATACCAGGTTAGTAATATTTTTTATATTCCTTTTGTATACAACATTTAAAATAAACAAAATGATTAAAAAGTAAGCGAATCTTCTAGCAAAGTTTTTTTTAAACAGCTATGAATGTAAACAAGGATGGTACAATGAAAAACAAAAGTGATTGAAAGTTGAATGACGTCAATTGTCAGTCTAAGAATTACAAATAAGCATCGCATGCTTGCTACAACCTCCAGGAGTTTAAATGTAAGGTCAATAGACACCTCCTAACACACTAACTCACACCTATTCTCTCAAACACTTTTCCTACTCATCTATAACCCTCCTTTTGACATTTCCTCTATCCAATCCCTTTATGTAACCCCCTGCGTAATAGTGGCAGTGGAATGCCTTGCTTGAGGTGATATGATTAAAAAAAAATACCAGTTTTATGAATTTGCACGAGATACTAGATTAGCTACTAGATCCCACCCTTTTACTGTGAAGCAGATAAGATGTAACCGCAATTTCTACTCCAACAGCTTCTTTTCTCGCACTTCCCGCCTGTGGAATTCCCTTCCGCATTCTTGCTTCCCCGACAGCTACAATCTCCAGGAGTTTAAATGTAAGGTCAATAGACACCTCCTAACACACTAACTCACACCCATTCTCTCCATCTCTCTCCCTATGTACATCCTAACTAGTCTATCACCCTCCTTTCTGACATTCCCTATACCCAATCGCCCTATGTGACCCCCTGCGCTATAGTGGCAGTGGAATGCTTTGCTTGGGGTGACATGACTAAAAAAAAAAAAAGATTCGCTTATTCTGCAGACTTCACATCAAGGTGAGGTATTGTAGAAAATATTCTCTTGCAAATTGCTCGAATTTCGGGCCAGAAAAAGAAAAATGCTGACAATTCAACTCGCCGGTCCAATCTCGCCAACTGCTATCCACCTGACCAGTTAAAACCTCCTCTTCGCTTCGAGAACGACTGCTTTTATCAGCCGATCATTTTTTTCCATTGGCCGACAACACAGAGAGGACGCCAAAGATTTGCATACACTCCCATAGCGATATATATATATTTAAAAAAAGTAAATAAATTCCAGTAACAATTATGTATTTATATATAAAAAAATATATGTTTGAACGTTATTTTTGATCGATACTCGTATTTTTTTTCTTTCTCTTCCTCAATCATATCACCCCAAGCAAGGCGATAACGCCACCGATGCGCAGGGGGCTACGTAAGAGTAAAAAGATTGGAAAAGAGAAAGCCGGAAACCGCATCCTAAACGGGAAACAAGGGGTTAGCCTCTTCACCTGTTCAATAGATGTGGATGGAGTGTGAACCGGGCGATAGTTTAGTCTATCTACTCCAATTGAAAAAAAAAAGTGAGAAGATTGGAAAAGAGAAAACCGGAAACCGCATCCTAGACAGGAAACAAGGGATGAGCCTCTTCACATGTTCAATAGACGTGGGTGGAGTGTGAACCGGGCGATAGTTTAGTCTATCTACTCCAATTGAAAAAAAGTTATCCTTTAAACAATGAATTTTATAATCAAAATAATCGTTATTACGAATGATAATAGCGTAAAGAAACATTTAAATTAACTTTCTGTTGCAAAATTGTTAATACTGATATTTTTGTGAATTTTGATGTTTAAAATAAATTATTTTAATTTAAAAAAATGAAATACAATATTGGTAAGAGAACAATGTTGTCTCTTTTACATTTTTGTGGTATATTTTTAAGAATAGTTGTAAAATGTTAAATTTATTATTGAATTTACTTTTTTTACGTTAACTTTACATGAAAAATTATGTAATAAGTGTCGTCTTTCATTAATTTTGAAGTGAAAAACATTACATTTTTATTTTTTAATGTCCTCTCTTTATTTACGAAGGGTGGAAAAGTCAACATATTTTTAAAAAAATACCTGTTATATTAAGAAAAACATAAATTACTCATAAAAAATAATTTTATACTTAATGTGGTCATTATTGAAGAAAAATAAAGAAAATTATTAAATTTAAATTAACTTTATGGGATAAATTGATGACATTTGTGAAATTTCACCGTGAATGTTTGTCTAAAGATAAACTATGTAAAGTTCATATGAAATAAATAAGCAACATACTTAATTCAGTATCTTAATTGATGATCTTAAGTTAATCCAAAGTTAAATCAAAAAGTTTCTTTAAAAACAAAATTTCTCACTCCAAATGCAGCAACGAATTTTCGCGTGTTAATTTTTCGCTCCTAGTCTCTCATTGACCTACACTCGGTTTAGAGGCCTGAGTTAAAGATTGCCTTGGGTTCTGCAGGAGGATGCTGAAAATCCAATGGACAGAGAGAGAAGAAAGCGATAACAAAAACACTAACACACAAAAGAAAGCAGCTGGGGGTTCTGAGATGCATAAGGAGGGCTTGGAAAACCTAACCCTCACCCTGTATATAGTGGGAAAGAGAAATAAGGGAAATCAGCCAGCAACCTATATGACGAGCTTGGGTGAATGGATGACGGGATGGGGGTTGGTAGGCTTGGCAAAGAGAGAAAAGCTGCTAAGGGCTGCGCTGTATAGAAAGCTGTGGAGAGCTTATTGCCTATGTTCTGAAGGGACTCTGCGCATAGAAGAAGACTTGTTGCGATTTGAAGTTAGGAAAGCCCAATTTAACCGATATACAATTAATGGATTCAAAATTTTACCAGGAATATTGGTGTGAAAGGTACTATCATGAACTCGACCTGAAATCGAACTTCGCTCAGTTATTTCTAGTTCCGAAACATTAACTGTGAGCCTATTTTCACACCTATAACACCAGCTGTAGCCATTGTTTAATAATTCAAGTTTTCATAATATATATATATATATATATATGTGCGCGCGCGTGTGTGTGTGTGTGTGCGTGTGTGTGTGCGTGTGTGTGTGAAAAGTGTATGTATATAATTATAAATATCAATATATATATATATATATATATATATATATATGCAATTTGTTATATATATTATATTGTTTACATATTATATATGCGCGGTACTTATTTAAAAGTGCTCAATATCAGTGATAGAGCAGACATATTCATATAGATAGGTGTGAGTTTGTAACCCTGGGTTTCACGCTTTTGCGATCGTCAGGGTTACAAACTCACACATATCTATATGTATATATATATATATATATATATATATATATATATATATATATGAAAAATCTCTCAGAGTTAACCTGTAAAAAAGACAATATTTATAAATGTAAAAGACAATAGGAAAACCGTATTAGTTTCAACATGTTTCATCCAATGTGGACTTTTCAAGGCAAAAAACAAAAATGAGATGAATTTATTAAAAACAAAGTAAATATTAAATTCATTTCGTTTTTTTGTTTTTTTGTTTTTTGTTTTTTGTTTGTTTTTTGCCTTGAAAAAGTCCTCATTGGCTGAAACATGTTGAAACTAATACGGTTTTCCTATTGTCTTTTACACATATTAATATTGATAGTGATATTTAGTGTTATTGAGATTTTTGACATGATTCCTACAGGAAAACCTGACCTGCAAGATGGCATTCCCTTAGGCGATACGCTGGATATTCTTGTAGGATAAAAAAGAATCCAAGAAAGTCGTCACCATTTACAGCATCCGGGTCACTTTGCGTCTTTGCCTTCCTCAAGCCTTTGGAGCCGACAGGAAAGAGGCTTTCTCACGGGAAGTTTATTTTTGAATTTCAGCTTGCTTTCCCTGTGAACAAAAACAACCCAAAAAAGGATAGACGGATGGACGGACAGACCGATGTCTTCTTGTGAATATAGATTTTTTTATTTTTGTTTGTTTTTAATCTTGTCCTTAATTAGTACTTTGGTTGATTTCAGTGAGAGACAAACAAATACAGAAGCACACACATTAATTAATGAATTTATTTTTAATCCGATATGTTTATAACTTTAATATTATCTATTCATTATATATGTGTGTGCGTGTGTGTGTTTGTGAGTAAAATTTCAGACACAACTGAAAATATATCTGAGAAAGAACAATGTGAAAAAGACAAAAGGCGAACTTAGAAGACGCGATTCGTCCATTGATGCAAAGATCATATTTCGCATCTAGTATTTGTAAACAAAAGTAAAAAATATCGTTAGTCTTTTAGAATTTTTTAATTAGACAACGCTCATAAATATACAGCAGCCTAATTGAAAAGTCTATTTAAGGTTTGGAGTATGATACGTGATATAATTACATGATAAGGTATGGAGGATGATAAGTGATCTAATTTTGAGGTAAAGTATAGAGGATGATAGGTGATATAATTATATGGTAAAGTATGGAGGATGATAAGTGATATAATCATATAAAGTATGGCGAGTGATAAGTGACATAATTACATAATAAGGTATGGAGGATGATAAGTGATCTAATTATAAGGTAAATTATGGAAGATGATAAGTGACATAATTATATGGTAAAGTATGCAGGATGATAATTGATGTAATTATATGATAAAAATGGAGAATGATAAGTAATATATGATAACATATGGAGGATTATAAGTTATATAAGTGTATGATAAAGTATGGAGGTTTATATATGATACAATTAAATGAGAAGGTATGGATGGTAATAAGTGATATAATTATATAGTAATGCATAGAGGATGATAAGTGATATAACGATATGGTAAAGTATGGAGGATAATAAGGGATATAATTGCATGATAAAGTCCGAAGGATGTTAAATGTTATAATTATATGGTAACGTATGGCGGATTATATATGATAGAATTATATGATAAGGTATGGAGAGTGATAAGTGACATAATTACATGATAAGGTATGGAGGATGATAAGTGATCTAAGTATTGATAATGATAAGTGACGTAATTATATGGTAAAATATTCAGGATGATAATTGAAGTAATTATATGATAAAAATGGAGAATGATAAGTAATATATGATAGTGCATGGACGATTATAAGTTATATAATTGTATGATAAAGTATGGAGGATGATAAGTGATATAACGATATGGTAAAGTATGGAGGATGATAAGGGATATAATTGCATAATAAAGTGTGAAGGATGTTAAGTGTTGTAATAATATGGTAACGTATGGAGGGTGATAAGTAATATGATTACGGTTCCAATACAGGAAATATTCGCTATTTAATAGACTTTTTTTTCGTTTTCAATTTTTAAAATCTTTTTCTTAAAACATTTTACTTCTGTTAAATTAGAATTTCAAGTTGTTGGGGAGTCACCCATATTTACACACTCTATGAACTTTTCCATGGTATACAAATAATCCTGCCTACAGAGAACGGGTTGTTGTTGATAGAGTTGCTGAGACTCTTCAACTATAACACTGTCAGCTCTCTGCCTTTGGGTAGAGGGCGCTCTCTGCTTCCGAGCAGAGAGCAATAATCCAGTCGTGGTTCCGCCGAAGGGTAGAAGCACGACTGGGGAAAAATAGACAGGTATGGCCGGGCCATATAACCCGGAAATCCCAGTCATAACTGACCATGTGTCATATGTTGCCCTTACTGGGAGGGACAACTAAATATAGTTGTTATAGAGTTGTCAGAGCAGTTGAACCGCAGCTCGTTGGTCAGCAAGAATATAGACTTATTACCCGGACTTACCGCTTTGTATATATTTGACTCCTACTAACAAGTATTCCTGAATCTACTAACTGTGTTCAATATAGTTACATTTTCCTCTCATATCTGTTTTGTGTTATTTTTATATTGTGTGGTTTTCTGAACAAGAATCCACAACACAAGTCCATCAGCTGTTATCGCTCTTTCTAATATACACAGCAATTTCTTTGCAAACTTTATGTTTTTGTTCGTGAATAAGATTAACATCTTGATTATATAATTATTTTCTCATATAGTTACTTATTAATATCTATCTATATTTCTGAGAAGTGGTATTGTCATTTTTTTACACTATTTACATTGTTCGGACTGTTGACTTTATCTTTGTTGCCATATTCACAACGTTTCAGCTGTTGTAAGCTGTGATCATTAATATCTGTCCATATTTCTGAAATGAGGTAATGTACTTATTTACACTATTTAAATTGTTCGAATTGTTGTCCTCATCTTTACTGTCATATTCACGACGTTTCGGTTGTTATACACTCCGGCCTACTTCAGGTGATATAAATTGGAATTTCGAACCGAACACATTATATCGTCTTCAGGCTAGGATCGTTCTAATTCCACGGGCTTTACCTTCTTTTGAACATCTCAGGTTTCTGTTAAATCCCTTTAGTACCTCAAATCACCAAGTTTTTGTCCATCGCTGCTGTGGCCACTTATTGAACTCACAACTTTGAGTTTCAATTTCCTTGAAAAATTTTACTCTGTCATACTACAAATGAGAGTAACGTTTTCAAACATAAAGGTATTGGATAATAAAATGACGATAACACAGAGTGTAATTTTTAAAAAATATCTATAAAAGTAATTCCACAGAAGCTACTTTACTGTAAATTTATGCTGTATGTAACCCCTTTTTTTTTTCGACTTGCCTATATCCCTTTCAGCTCTTAATATTTTTCCTCTTGGTATCTCTCCTAAACTCCGCACTTTCCGATGTTTTTCCCTACCTCTCTTTCCTTCTATCCGTCTTGTGAGTATTAGGATCTCCATGCCATTCTTCCTCATTACGTGTTCCAAATACTTCAGCTGTCTATTCCTGATGCTAAGTATATATTTCCTTTTTTTGGGGGGGATTCTCTCCAAAACCTTGTCGTTGCTCAAATGTTTGGTCCATCGTATTCCTAGCACCATTGTGTAGATGATTACTCTCAATATTTAACACCTTCTCACCAAGGCGAATGCAACACAATTTACCAAATTCAATTTGGTAAATATTTTGTTTTTTTTTTATATTACTGAAGGCTTTCAAACTTCATTATTGACTGTTTTTGCTGCATGTAACCCATATTTTACATTTACACACGCACACACACTCATATATATATATATATATATATATATATATAATTCGATATATATATATCGAAATTTATATATATATATATATATGTAAATTTATATTTATATCGAATCTTATATATATATATATATATATATATATATATGTATAAAATCTTATATATATGTATATGTATAAAATCTTATATATATATATATATGTCGGTTCATATATATATATATATATATATATATATATACAACTCATATTATTTATATATATATATATATATATATTATTGATATATATTATTAAAATACCATTATAATACAATTAAATGTGAAATAAAAGATAATGAAACTATTTTTAAAAAAAGTGAATCGAAAGTGTCAGAAAATATACATATAAAATTTATATTTATATTATTTTCCTTCTTGTTCATTTATATATATATATATATATATATATATATAATTTATTATTATGTTAGAACATG
Organism: Ascarosepion bandense; assembly: GCA_037127315.1. Lineage (NCBI taxonomy): Eukaryota > Metazoa > Mollusca > Cephalopoda > Sepiida > Sepiidae > Ascarosepion > Ascarosepion bandense. The sequence goes on along the minus strand of JBBBDQ010000514.1, from coordinate 4,342,126 downwards.
TGAAAAACTACAAACTACTGCAAAATTATACATTTTGTTTCTATATTGAAAGAACAATTTCTCATCAGGTAATTAACAATGATGGTAATAAACGTTTTTATTTTTTTTATTATATGAAAACAACACTTACCTTTATTTTTGGAAAAAAGTTTTTTTCTGTACAATTAAAAAGTTATTTAAAACAATAAAGAAAGAGGGAAGAAAAGATCAGAAAATAAGGTAAGAAATCAAGAAAAGGAAATGAAAGCGGAAAAGGAAAGACACAGAAGAAATAGAAAGTGAAGATGAAAATAAGTGAAAAATTGTAAAGAGGGAAGAGCCAATGGAAACGGCTAAGAGAGAATTTTAAAATTTGGAGATTTCAGACAGATATTGACATAGTTGAAACTCAAATCATTTGCCTTTTTTTGTAAATGATGAAATCTATACACAAACAGAAATATTCATGAAACGTAAAAAAGTATAAACATTTATTACCATTATCGGAACCCATGGAATTTCCATGGAAGGATAATTTTACTTTGTCATACTACAAATGAGAGTAACGTTTTCAAACATAAAGGTATTAGATAATAAAATGACGATAACACAGAGTGTAATTTTTTAAAAATATCTATAAAAGTAATTCCACAGAAGCTACTTTACTGTAAATTTAAGTTATATTAAGCGGCGTATGCACAGACCATAACCAAAATACTGTACGCTATTTTGTGAGAGATTTTGTAAGAGAATTTGTTTTATTACTGAAAAATCATGGCCCCTGTGTCCATTGTAAACAGAAAAGACCAACTGAGTAATGGGCAATTGTGTAGAGGCCAGAAATTTCGTTATTAGATCGCGGGATACGACAACAAACCTACCTATTTTTACTATATTGTACACACACATATACACACACACAATTATTGCTACGACCACCAGCTTAAGCTGCTACTGCTACGGTAATGCTATAGGCTATCTCCTCCTTCTCTTTCACTCTTTACTACTCTTCCGTTTGGCAAAAATGACAGGAAGGCTGAGGAGAGTAGCGTTTATAAAAATATAGACGGGAAGAAAAAGCTCGTGTAGAGAGTAAGTGTGTTATCTTTCTTCAGTGGCGTAACGGACGGAGGAACTGAGTAAATAATTAACTAACTAAGGAAGGAACAAGCAGAATTATTATATGATCATTCTTAGCTACTTGATAAAACATTGTTCTTTTAATTTTGAAACAAAATGTCCCAATGTTTTAACGTAATAATTATATATATATATATATATATATATATATATATATATATATATATATATATATCTGTGTATGTGTGTGTGTGTGTGTGTGTGTGTGTGTGTGTGTGTGTGTGTGTGTGTGTAGGTACCTCCAAAGGAAAGTGGTGCGTAAATTTTTATAATGGATTTTTTAAAAAATTTACAAATTTTATTTTAGTTTAGATTTTAAACAAATAGATTAAATATAATATTTACAATCAGAAAATAATTTGTTGTTATTCAAAACGAATTTAAATTGATTGTTATGAATCATTTTAATAGCTAAAAATTACAGATTTAGCCATATTTACAATTCCCTCATCACAACGTAATCCCCTTTATTAGAAAATCTTTCCAAAACAAAATATACTTTTCTGAAACTTTATCTGAGTAAGATTATTGATATAAAATTTAATTAAACTTATCTAAAACAAATACTACCTTCTTGAAATTTCAAATATCACAGGAAAACATTTTTTTAACATGGATATTGTTTTCAATGTGTCGACAACTCTATAGGCAGCCTAATATTTGAAATACTTAAATAATTTTATTCTAAGGATGATATTTACGTAAAACGTTGCTTGACGAATATAACATGAGCGACATTTTTATATATAATTTTTATCTAGTCAATAATATTTAAAACATTGGGAAAATATTCTTAGTAATCTAATGCATTATTAATTTTGTTAGCGGTGCTAAATTACTTTCCCTTATAAAAACGATAACTCAAAATACATTGAGTTACGTCTCTTGTCCGTTAGGAGCGCGACACTACTGAATTCAATATAGGGAAAAATGACACGTATATACAACGCGTGGTTTGCATTTTTTTTTTTTTTTAATCATTTCACCCCGAGCAAGGCAGAAACGCC